>NW_004624753.1:13868129-13939743 GCF_000247695.1 Heterocephalus glaber | reverse complement strand
CAGAGTGTTCCATCTCATTTCCCTTTGGGGTTGCTGTAGGTGATCTGGAAGTCTGGTTTTGAGACTTATTTACATGTTTTCTCATTTTGACTGGGTCAGGGGGGCTCTTAGCGCCTGCCCAATTTACCTTCTCTGATCTGGGAGAGGTGGGACAGGGGCCGGGAGCAGCAGTAGGTATGGTGGCCTAAAAGCCCTTTCCTGTGGGCTGGGAGCAGCGGGAGGGATGGTGGCCAGGAAGCCCCTTCCTCTGGACCAGGACCAGTTGGATGGTGGCTCAGAAGCCCCTACCTCTGGGCCAGGAGCGGTGGGAGGGATGGTGGCCCAGAAGCCCCTTCCTCTGGGCCAGGAGCAGCGGGACAGAAGGTGGCCCAAAAGCCCTTTCCGCTGGGCTGGGAGCAGTGGGAGGGATGGTGACCAGGAAGCCCCTTCCAGTGGACCAGCAGTAGGGGGATGGCGGCTCAGAAGCCCCTACCTCTGGGACGGGAGCAGCAGGATTCAGTACCGTGGTCTGTTGGTCTGGTGTCCTTTGCATCTTTGTATTGTGGAACCAGGTGTCTGCATGTCTGCAGCAGGGTGATTCGGCATCTTCCATGTGTCTTGGGACCTCAGTAGGGTGTGCACAGACCTGCCTGTCTGCAGTGGGATCAACAGTTTTTTTTTTTTTAATGTCAATTGTACTTTCCCCTCTTTTTTCATGGACTCCTATCAGTCTTATATTATTCTTCTTCACATCATCTAGCAGCTGCTGGATTGATTTCTTATGGTTCCTTACTATTTTGAAGAGATCTCTGTTTTCATGGTCCTTTACTGCAATCCTGTCTTCTGTATCTGATATTCTAGCTTCAGATTCCCTTCATCTGCTCTGCAAGATTTCAATGGAGTTTTTAATCTACTGAATATCTTTTTGAATCTGTTTCATGGATTTCATTTCTTCCTTATGTTGGGCGATCATGGCTTTGAGCATGTCTCTGAGCTCATCTATTCTTTTTTTAATCTATTTCTGTTCTAGAGCCTCTAATCATGTCTTTCACTCTTCTCACCATGTCTGTAGTTATCTGGGAAATTATTTCTGTTATGAATTTTTCTAGATCCTAATTCATCTCTTTTGTTACTTCCTGTGCTATCACTTCACGGTGTCCAGGTGGTTGATTATCAGACTTTTCCACCTCATTTCCCCCAGAATTTGTCTTTTGTGGGGTGGAAGTCTGAATTTGTGCCTTACTTAAATGTCCTCTCATTTTTGTTTTTAGTACTGTCCTTAGTTTAGTTCCTGGGTTGATACATTGAAGTTGTGTATTGTAAGTATCTTTGTTGATATATTTAGAACACTTATGTAAGGTTTGCTTCTCAGAGGTGTCTTCCAGATATAGTTGGTCTTTAGGTTTTGAGTCTCTAATGGCTCTGAGGCTGTCTCATTTTCATTATACCAGGAAGGACAACTGATTAGATCAATCACAACACCTTAGCCCTAGTGATAAAATCAGCAACACAATAGCATCAAGCATCTCTTAGAAAATGCCAATTTGTGGTAGTTATTAATATATCACCTTTAACTGTGTGAATTAAATCAAAATCAAGGACCAACCCAAGATATGTTTATAGTGAATAAACTCTTCAATATAGCAACTTTACCCTTCTGGATGGGGAGTTAGAAGATGTTGGGGAGGGAGGAATAGGTAAGTAGAAGGATAGGGGAAGGTTATCAGTGAGGCCAGAGGGCACAGGCAAGAGTAGGAAAGAGAAGAAAAGAAAGATGAAGAAGAAATACGAATTAGGGGTGGAACAGGAACACAAAGGGAGATGAAGAACAATGTAGGACAGCAAGGGAGTGAGGCAGAGAGAGAAAGAAAAGAGAAAAGAAAGAAAAAAGAGAAAAATAAAAATTTATAAGAGTAACAAAGAAGAAAAAATTGAAAAACAAGAGCAAAAAAACAGTGGCAATTTTGAAAATAACAAATAAAAGATAAACATGAAGGGCCTCCTTCAGGGTATGTCTCTGCTGTCACAATAGACAATGTGGGCAGTAGCATGCAATTATAAGTCAATGAATCTCAGTAAGCCAGTCACAGACTCGTGAGATTCAGGCAGATTTCTGTCTGCAAGTCCCAAGGTGAGCTCCCTGACCTCCTGCAGGGTTAAACTCTTCCAGACCCTACTTCAGGTTCCAGCTGCCTTTCGCCTAAAGATATTCCTGGTTCTGATGGGAGGTGATGATCCCTCCCGCTTACCAAGCATGGTGGTCTGGTGTGTCTTTATTGAAGAGATTCTCTTCACTTTTCCAGTGGGCTTCAGTTTTCATCAGGGAGCCTTAGAGAGGCTCTCTCTCTGCTCTTCACTTCTGCAGCCCAGTACAATGGCCTTTATGCCCCACTGTGCCTCGGTAGTATGGATCCAAGCAGCTGTACAGCCAAGAGGCCGGGATGGTGGTGGTGGGGGGTCTGTTGTTGCAGGCGCAGGCACGGCTAAGCTGGAGGCTGGTGGGTGTGCCCAGGGCAAGTTTGTGTTTTAGAATATATGCATTCTTCTGACAGTATGAATGGTACTTATCTGTCAGCTTTCCTTTCTAAAATCATAAATTGAGGAAAAGATCTGTTGTTATCCTTTGGAACAACAACCAAAAATAGAGCTGTAATCATTCCTTGAAGGTAATATTGTTTCCATCCATAACACAGAACATTTTATCTTAAAATAGGTACAATTGCATGTACAATGTGATCCAGTAGCCACACAGATTATCTTTACTTAAGGGATTGCAGTTCCTTCACTCTCCCTTCGTTTCAGTGCCCCATAGTAACAGTGCATAAAATGGGCTTATTCATTTGTACAAAATACTAAAAAATTATTTACTGAGGGCGCTTTGACTAAGCTTATATTAGTAGAGTAATAAAGGCATGATGCTTTGAGAACATATAATCCACTCATTTGAAACAAGGTAATATAAATATATCATATGTCTGAGACAAATTTCTGAAGCTTTTACCTGAAATAGTGCAGGAGATCTGTGTCCATGCCAGTGTGGGTGTGTTTATGTATGGGCACATTTGCTGTGTGTGTATGTGCATATTTGAGTGTGTTCACATGTGTGAAGTTGAGGGTAAGGGTGGAATTCTTCTTGGCATGTGAACATGAGTGCAATCAAGAAGTTTAAATGATTTCCTTATTTTCTCACTGTCAAGCATTGTTTTGTCTCATGCTCCACAAAAATTACCTTAGGAGATTCTCATACTAAAAGCTTCTCCTTTTTATGTCTAAAGGGCAAGGCTGCTGAAAAAATAAAAAAAATAAAAACAGCAGCAGAGGTATGGAGGACACCGATCAGAAACAGAAACTTGTTCTCACCTCTGGTTGATTACTTTTTTCCCCACGTTTGGTGATGGGGGCAAAAAGAGAAGCAGGATAATACGACCAAAAGAAGAGGAAGGAGAAAGGAGAAGGAGAAGGAGAAGAAGAAAAAGAAAAATTTTTTACTTGTATAAAGACTTGCATTCAAAAAAATTTGATCCTGTTTATTTCAATTTTCAACAGTCCCTAGGAAGGAAAATAGGATAGAAAGCTTAAAAAAGTACTGAACTTGGTATCAACGTATTCTATTTTTCCCTTGCCATATTAATAGAGGTCTGTTTTCTCTAAATGAAGTTGACATAGCCTTTTAAGCACTATCAATGATTTATAGAAATCCTGATATTCTTCCATTCTTAAAAAAAAAAAAAGCAAACATCTTTCCTAGTGTGACAATGCACCAGGCCAGTCTGATTTGTGGTTGTTCAAGTGTTCAGCTTTTAAGATGATATTACAATTAATTAATTTTATAAAGCATTGAATGGCTGTCAAAGAACACAGATATCTAGCTGCTTTTGTTGCATTTCTTTTGACTTTTACTTATTGAGGAATGGCAAGTAAAATCAGATTTTGAGAGTTTTGGCTTAAAGATATACCTCATTGCAAATATGTCTGAGTTATTTGTATATTTTTAAATCACTCTGACTGATTTGCATAAGGAAATAGCTTTATTTGGTTGTAGAATTTACATCCATTCACTCTTGCCTGCTGCATTTCTACCAGTTAGCCTGCTCAGTGTGGGATCAGCTGCAAATCTTTGGCCCTCTATTGAACCCTGAAAGTATAATGGACCTGTTCTGTAGTTAATTCACAATGTCTGGTACATCTCCTGGAGTTTACCAGATGGATCGCTAGTCATTCTCCTCTCAAACTCTTTATTAAACATTTATAGAGCCAAATTGCAAATAGGCCCAGCTTTGCCCCTGGAGGTATGTGCACAGATCTCTGGACCTGGGAGGATCAAGTTGGTCAGTTCAGAGAGAAGAGGCAAAAGATTTTCTCCAAGAATCTTCAGAAGAACATTGAGTAATAGGTTTATTCATAGTATGTTGGTTATAAATACTCCAGCAGGATCCTGTACATATAGTAAACAGAATGCTACTTTTAAAATAGGAAGCTGTGATTTGATGTAGGAAGATAAAGATGTCCACCGAGTTCACAGTAGATCTGATTATTTGGATCCAGGCTTTGTTACTCCATGGGAAAATGTAGAAATATAAATGAATATTGGCATATTCAGGAGAGTGCTAATGAGATAAATGTTCAAAAAATGAGATTTGGAGACTTAGAAACAGTCAAAATATCATTCATGGGACATGTAGAAGGAGATGCTAAAATGACAATGCCAATGTTATTCAACTCTTCTAATAAATTGAGGGTGAAGAGGGCACAAGAAGGGGTGCTGAGGAGACTCAGTGAGATAAGGGAAGTTCTTGCAGAGGTTGGTTAAATGCTGCTTAGATTAAGAGCAAAAGTGGTGCTCAAGGGGCTGTAGATCTGCGAGAGAAGACTTCCATTCCAAGATGTGCTATACTCCGCTAGAAAAAATGCCAAGACCATAACACTCAATGCTATGTTTGCGAGTTACATAATCCCAAGGCCAGAGTCAACTTTCTGAGCTCTTTGTTTATCTCCTTGTCTTTGGATAGTTCCCTTTGAATTTGTCCCAAAGACTTATGGGCTAATCTAGAGAAATGTCATCATGCCAGATCATAACCATGTATTTAATTTTAATGCTGTAAGATTAATTATTAATTCTAGCCTTTAAAGGTATTTATTCCAGTGGTTCCAGGAAATCTTTGAAAATCTTATTTGAAATTTTAAATGATAGTGCTAATTTGGCAGTTTAAGAAACAATGAAATGTCTTTTTCATTTGGCTCACTCCTTGAATTAAATAAATTCATGTTATAACAATAAATGCACTTTGTGAAAAATAATCTTTACTATTATAAATGCTGACCTTTATGTTTCTCCTTGAGCCAAGAAACCTATGAGCTCTTCTTCAGCACTAAAAATAATCTTCTTTTGTTTCTAGTTCAAATGACAAAGCTCTTGGTGACCAATATTGAACTGTGTTTAAGGTGCTGTATTAAGAACTGTAGAAACATAGTAAAATGAAGAGATTTTTGATCTGTCCTTGAATTTGAGGGTGTGACAGATTGGTGAGAGGTATAAACAAAAATCCTTAAGAACAGATCCTTCGAAAAGAGAGTTTGGCATGGCCAAGGGCATGAACATAATACATGAATGATTAGAAGACCATAGGTTAATGTCCTTCATTTTCTGTGTCAAGCCATTTTTCTGTCACTTTCCCCACCTCCAACAAAATATTTTTAGTAGTTTTTTCTCTAATACATGCTATTCCTTTTTATGTCCAAATGGCAACTGCTGAGACAAAGTAACAGCAGCAGCAAGGAGGGCACAAGTCTAGGATACGTTGTTGAGATTCCTAAAGTGCTGCGAATGTGGGCTGAGTTTAGGGTCAGGCATGAGGTAGAAACAAAAGAGTATTTGCTGTTGATGATGTGTAAGGTAGGATTCCTGAAAGTGTTCTCTTGGGGTATGATGCTAGCTTCCCAGCTCTTGGGAATTGTGGGTCAGAGTAGGTGTCAACTGTGGCTCCTGCTGTGGCAATGATTTAAGCAGCTTCATCTGCAAGGCTAAGAGCTCACTCAAGCACACCTACAGGAAATGCAGTAATTTGGGGATATGGCTGGGTAGAACATCAGCAATGTAGTACCACATCTATTGACAACACACAGTCTAGAGGCTGGGAATTAAGGTTAGTCTAAGAACACCCGTAAGTTTTGGGTTTTTTTGGTACCGGGAATTGAACTCCGGACCTTGTGCTTGTGAGGCAGGCGGTGGAACCACTGAGCTAAATCCCCTGCCCAGAACACCCATAAGTTTTTAAGGTTCCATCTCTGTTGGGGGCAGGTAAATACTGCTCTGTGTGTCTCTCTTTTCCTAGAGTGGAGATTATAGTAAGAACAGCTGCACCATGCAGCATCCAGAGCACGTGCCCCTTGTAGAATTTAACTTGGAGGATTCCCAGCCATATTTATTCATTGAGAAAAATGACTTTGTGAATAGTCCAGTGACAAGGTGCTATGACATGCTCACATGGGCCACAAGGGCCACCCTAGCAATCATTCTGCCAGTCTCTTAGAACACACCAAAGAGCAAGTGAAGCGATATTACTTGACATTTGGATAATTTCATGTAAATTCTCAGAGAGGGAAGAGATGAAGGTGACCCTGTTTGCTCACATTTGAGATGTGTGGGAGCTAATGTAAGGATACAGAATGTCTATCTATTGAAGTCTTCAGAAAGAACAGCAATAGAAAGTATAGTCACATTTTAGAATTTGTTTAAGTTTTTGTCTTTTTGTAAACATCGCCTCATTACAGAGGAAGTTTTTGGACCTGATTTTGAAGCAGAGATGATATTTTTCTGTTATATAGTAAGAAGACCACTGTGGGACATCAACTTTATTGTCCACAAAATCAAAGTACTAAAATTCAAAATGTATTTTCTTTTCCTGAGTTGTTAAAATTCATAACTTCAAAAAAAGCAGTTTTTTATTTTTCTTCTTTCAGAGTTCACCAACTCAGACAGACTGAGCTGGGCCATACCATTCGCATCAGTTTAGATTTATATGATGCATACATTGAAATGAACATCTGGACAGTTACAGAATGCATTTCATTTGAAGGCCCTTGTGGCATATTTTTCTCATATTTAGAGCTTCCCTTGGAAAACAACATACAGCTAAAGAGAAATATTTTTAAAAGCAAAATTATTAGAAATGTGACTATTGAGAATTTTTATGCATATAGTAAAGGTATAATTAGGATCATAAAACACCATATGGGAATAAATCCTATTGACTATTTGGACTTTATGTTGCATCCAGAAAGCCAGTGATCTTGAACTTATATGTGACTTCCAAGGCTACTGGCTGTAATCACAGTTTCCAGCGTCTCTCGTGTCCAAGTAGAGATTTTCAGCTTAGATAAGTATTTCATGGAGACATTTGAGCCAGTGCTTTATGTAGTTGGATTGGTGAATCAGTGTGTGGCATTTAACAATGTGAGTCAGAATTAAATGCATGTTTTAGTATCATAGCTGGGCACTAATGGAAGGGCCACCTCTCAGATGAGTCATTGAACATGGATCCTGCTCCGGGCCACTTGCTAAAGATTGTGCAATCTTCACAACCTTGGTGCGCTGTCCTTTCTAGGTTCAGATGATCAAGCTGCTCATCTCTGTATCCCCAAAATAGATTTGAGCTACAAAACCACCTTTCATCCTCATTCATTATCATTTGTTTCTGCTTGTGCTCTGTTCCCTATTCATTACATGTGAAAAATGCAATTATTACAGTGTAACTCTTAATGTATTCCGTTACAGGTAAACTGCACTTGTTATTTATAACCCCTCTTTCATCTAAAAATATGTGAGGCAGCTCATAAAAGGCATAAGTATGCTAAATCTATTCAAGCAAGGACAAATGAATGTGACTTATGGGCTATGCTAGGTCAAGAAGGAATTTATAGGCTAAAGATAGCTTCTGATACTGAGAATCACATTTGTCTTTGAGCTTCCTGAAAATTATTTTTAACATGTATCATTTTGATTTTTTTTTTGGTATATGTTAATGTCTGCATTAGTACCTTGTCTTCTAGAATATCAGCTTAAGAGGGGGCTGGCACCATGGTTTAAAGTGGTTTAAGAACCAGACTGGAAATGTTATTGACTGTCAGTTGGAATGTATGTGAGAGCAAGTAAGTAGAGTGAGACTTGAATGGAGAAGAGCAGCAGTTATTTGTCCCTGTCCTCAACAAGATCACTGGTCAGTTGGGTAAAATAAGCCATGCACTTGAGTAACCTCTATCTGTACAATCCCTAAGGTAGTTAATCCTGATAGGGATCCTACTATGAGAAAATATCGCTCTTAATAAATGTATATCTTGATATTTGTCTGAGCAGCTGCTAGAGGCAGGAGGTGAGGGCTCAAGGAAGACTTTCTCTTCTATATGTGGTTCCCACCTGGCTGCCCCAGGACGGCAACCAGACATGAGCCCAGACAGTCTCTGTGTGGTCAGAGTGATGGAGGCACAGTCTCAGGGTGTTAGGACTAAACTCTTTTTAACTTCTGCATCTCTCTGTAATCTTGAAATTAAAGAAAACAGTGAAAAGGAAAGAAACAAAAGAATAGATAAAAGAAAGGTAGACAAGGAAGTAAGGAAGAAAAGAGGGAGGGAAAAGGAAGGAGAAAAGAAGGAAAACATTATGTGCCTTTTATGTCAACGTGAAAATCACTTAGGTAAATCTTTGTCAGTTTTTTCTTAAAAGTTAATGACGACAAAGCTAAAAACAGCGGTTTAAAGAGTGATAATCCTGTATATTTCTTCCATGTTTCAGGAAGTAATTTTTGAAAGTAGATAAAGAAGTCAGATAGATAGAGATAAATTATTACATTTATTACAGTGAAAGCTGAAGAGTGTCTTAAATATACAGTCATGCTAGGATTTCCAACATTTCCCCAAGACAGATTGACATGATGCAACTTAGGGATTACTTCAGTCTGTGGAGGAGACATATTTAGCCATAGTTACTGTCTTATATCCCTACCAAAGGGAGAACAGAGAGAGACACTGGTCTCCAGATCTACCTCCAGGCCTGACCCGGATCTTTGTGACTACTGTATGCAAATAGTAGTTCCAGGAGGGATAGCTTCATAAGAGAACAAATCCACAGATATGAAAAGGTAGAGTCTGTACAAACCAATATTTATAATCTTAAAAACCAATATTTTAGAAGTCACACCACTAATGATGGTGAGAATAAGTAAGGATGAGGTCAGAGGGTAGAGATACTCCCCAGATGGGCTGCTTGTTTTCCTTGGCTTCCTAGTAGGAGCACATGGGTAACTAAGTACTTCCCTCTAAACCTCTCTTCATACATACACCCTTGGGTTTCAGACGTCTTCCACATGAGGTGTCTGTGATTGTGTTAACTTGAGTAAGTAATACCCAACTAAATTGGATCAGCATAATTCTAGGTTTGGAAGACCCATTCTAGAGAGGATTTCGCCAGAATGGTATAAAAGGGAATGAAGAAGGAAGGATTGCTTCTGTTTCCTTCAGAGGAGCTCCAGTCTTTGCTTTTACCTTGAACATTGTCTCCTGGCTTCCTGGGCAGACTCCAGCCTTCCATTGCAGACCCTTTGGCCTCCTTATATGGACTCTCATGAGACACTATACTGAGCTTCAGGCCTTCAACTGGATCCTTCAAATCTCCGGTGTGCAGACTGCCCTTTTGCACCCTTCCACATCAGACACTGTGGACAGCCATTGTAAGCCAATCCTGTGAAATTTTATATATTTTATAGCTTGTATTAAATATGTCTTCCCTTGTCATCACTGACTGATACAGTGACACACAGAACTGGGAAATGGAGCTCTCCAAACACAGGCCTTACTAAGTTTATAGTAATTGGCTTGGTATGTGATTGAAATTCTATTGATATTTGTTGAATGAATTATTATTATTTCTTTTTGTTTTTTGTTTTTTTTTTGGTTGAATGAATTATTGAAGAACGAATTGGCTATCACCATCCATGGGTGAAGTTCTCCATATTTAAAAAACTCTTGTTACATTATAAGGAAAATGGTATTCTCACCAGGGAACTGAAATTGTTTCATTTGCGGGACCCCATTTTTGGTAGACCGTGCCTTGATTGACCTTCTCTGGACTTGCCTGGGCTGGCAAGTAAGTAGGCTCTAATTGTCAGTGGGAGTTACTGTTAATAAAGCAGAAGGTAAAGTTTGGAAATCTGTGGGAACGGGAGAGAGAAAGAACCTAGTGACAGAGGGTTAAAGAAGAGGGCCAGCTTTTGTTTTGGATGTTAGGCTCTCTCATCCCAGGAACACCCAAATCTTTGCTGAATTGTACAAAACCTTGTATTCTTTTGTACAGTGAAGTTTTAGTGAAAGGGCTGAGCTCTGCATTCTGGTGCCAAGGGACTAAAATAACCTGACTCTATAAAGGCAGCTATGACTGAAATTAGGTTGTATAAGGACTCTAAATGCCTCAACTCACACCTCTATTGATATGTAAACACAGAATCTATAGACTTCTGAAAGTGAAATTTCCTACAGAGCCTGTTAATATAACTATCTACCTTGCACAGAAGTAGGCTCATTCCTCAGAGCCCTGGCTAGTATGGCATTCCATCAGAAAAACAATAATAAGGCAATAAACTTACCAGAAATTCCCTTTTAAAATATGGCATTTTAATCCTTGAAGTCTGAATAGAAATGGAATAATACTCAAACTTTTTATCAATTTTTGCAAGTTATAATGGATATTCCAATTATTTTGTGTGAATTACATTACCAATTCTAAAAGTTGAATAAATTTTTAAATTTCTGGAAGGAAAAGTGTTATAATTTGACTTGCAAATATCTTTAGCAAACAAAACAAGCTTTAGAAGTTGACAAAAATGGGTATGGAATGTATACAAATATAAAGTGTTATTTAACATACTGGTATAGTTAAATCTTCTGTGAAGCCGAGAGATTTGTGCATGCAAGAAAATACCAATTTAGCTACTATTGTTTGCAAACTTTGTAGCTGTACACATAAATCTGTTTCTTTCCTTCCATTTGTATTTCTGCCAACTTAGAATGCCTTCATCTTCACATTATCCATCCTTCATTATTACATCCAGCTTCTCTCCATTACTCAAATTCAGTCCAATCTCAATCTCTTAAAATACTCCGCTATTAGAAAATCTCTCTCTCCCTCTCTGTCTCTCTCTCCCTCTTCACACACACACACACACACACACACATGCACGCACACATACAGTGGTTCACATAGCTTTTCCTAAATATATCATTTAAATACTGTGATTTCTGAGTTCTTATATGACTCAATGTCTTTTTTTATATTACCTTTATACCTGAAACTTGCTTGCATACACAATTCATATGATACATCTTTTTTTCCTCTCTCCAGAACTTTACCTCTAATCTTTTCACATTAAATGTTGCTGTGACAAAGTTGCAGTAATTTTGAATTTGTCTTCTGATTTGTGACTTGAATTTTGTAGAGGTAGCCTAAAGAAGTCTTTGTCTTTGAAATTCAACAGTAAACACAGATATGTTTTGGCTTTGAGTGTTCTGTTTTAATTTGGCCTGGCTTCAAATTCATTGTTTTTATTTTTAGCTCTTCTTCCCCATCATCACTGGGAAATTTTCTTGTTTTTACATTCTTTAATATGTTTTGTTATTGGCTAGTTATCTTAAGTAAACTTATGTTTTTATTTGTTCTAAATGTTATCTCCTTCCGTTTCCTCATTTCCTTCTTTTCCTTTTCTCCTTCACTTTTCCATCTCTTGATGTTTTTCTTCATTCTGTACATTCCTTTTGATTATAAAATTTTTAAAAAATTTATAACAGCCATTTTAGTTTTTGCTGTTTTTTGCATTCCTTCTTGCTTTGGGAATCAATTTTATTTAATACTGAACACTATTCATATCTTTTCATTTGCTTGCATTCCTGTACTTTTTTTCTACTTTTGTCTGTTTTCTCCTATTTTTTACTTATTGACTCATTCCCCCCTCAGCATCTATGTATTTTTGGCAAGCAGATTTTTTAATAGCAATTATATGGAAATTCCCCAGCTTGGCAATGATTTGACTTACACTTCTTGGCATTTATGATGGTGCATAAGTGACACACAGACAGGCCTGGTTGCACAGGCCTGCAATCCAGCACTCTGGAGGCTGAGGAAGAGGATTACAAGTTGGAGCCCAGCCTGCGAAACCCAATGGCTTATGATGCTGGGCAGTGTTAGTGAGTTGCAGCTCCCAGTCAGCCACACAATGAGAGAGAATCAATAATTCATTCTACAGTGGACTCTGTTGCTAAACCATGATGTGTGATAGGTTAGATGTGTTAAATTAAATGCATTTTCAATTTTGGTTATGTTTAACTCACATTGAATTTATCAGGATGTAACTTCATCGTAAGTCAAGGAACACCTGTGTTTAATGTGAATTGTGTGGTTATCTGATTTGCTAATTTTGCTGATGAATTACAAGCAAACTTTCTTCTATTTCTTTCTTAGCATATTTGACATCTGTTTTTGTTGCTTCTTTTAGCTACAGTTTTTGAGAGTACGGGAAATGAAAAAGAGCTGAGCAGAGGTTTTGCTGGATATCTTAAATCTTAAATCATGGTTTCTTCTAAGCTGTAAGGTTTGCACCTCACTTCCATTCAGTTTAGCCTGTATTCATGGTCAAGATCTTCAAACTTAACTGTCCATGTTTTTTTCATTTTCTTTTTTCCCTCTTCTTATTCTTTTTTGTTTGTTTTCCCTCTCAGGAATTATTTCCATTGCTTTAGAAGAAAACAACACAAAGGCTCAATTTTAATTTGCTTGTCCAAAGTTGGGCAGTGTTCGTAAAAAAAATCATCGGTATATTATTGACATAGCACTATTGCTTTTAGAGTGCCAATGAAGGTTTAGAAGACAACCCAATAGCACACACTGATTGGCTGTATTCTAGAATCTTCTGTTTTTGTTGGTTGCTTGTTAATGTTTACCTTCTGTTGTGTGTTTCCTTCCTGCTTGCTGGTTACTTTGAGAATTTTTTAAAAGTTTGTATATGTGTGAAGGCAAAATGGAAAATGGAAGTGATGTGATATGCTATCCCTTCTAGATACTCCATCTTATGCAAAATTTCAGCAGTCAATTTTTACTTTGTCATCCATATACTTCTTTAAGGGTGTATTCACCTTGAAATTTTAGCTGAAACTACATTAGACAAGGACTATAATGATTGGTTTAGTAAAGTGATTTTTCTTTTTAAACTTACCCTTACATTCCAGGTTTTAACATGAACTTCATGCTTATTTTCAGGAGTTATTGTATAAGTCTGTCTCCAGACTGTCCATATGGTTTATTGTTTTGTCAAATTTGATCATGGACTCTGTTATTTGTGCTTGAAAAGTCCCGTACTTCTAATTTTCTGCTTTCATATGCTGATTTCATAGCATGCTTCGTATTCTCTTATTATGTTGTGGAAGTTTTTCCATTATTCAGTGAAGTAATAGAAATTGAAATGTTGTATAGAGACAGGAGATGAAGTTTTATTTAATTAAACAAAAATAATTATTTATACAGGGCATTGAATGGAGGTGTGGGTATCGTGGGAGGGTTATTGTGGAAAGCCATAATAGATAGGAGGAACCGTAAGGTTTGATTTAAATAGAAAAGGTAAACAACATTAGGTCCAGAGTGCTTATTTTGAATATTATTAATAAAGGAAGAGGGCGGGGGATTTAGCTCAGTGGTTCTGTCACTTGCCTTGCAAGCGCAAGGACCTGAGTTCGATCCCTGGTACCAAAAAAACAAAGAACAAACAACAAAAATAAATGAAGAATATTAGTAGGATCAGCTGTTTTCATTGTGGCTCATAAGAGATGTTAAGTTGTCATTGTAACTGGCACAACAAAATGGAATTTAAAAGTTAGCTGTTTTTTCTTTTCTGTAGAGACAAGGGGCTTCTCCAAATTTCTTCAGGCTTGGGGTATAAACTAATATCTGTACTTCTCCTCAGCCAAGGTGAGTGGACATAATATGCAGATTTGACACGAGAAGGTCAAAACCCAGTTTCATTTCCACAGGGGAGGGAGAAGAGGGTCCCAGGAGAGGATGAACAGCTCTATTGTCTCATTGTAACCCTCCTAGACCTTTCCTTGCTACAAAAGACCCTAACACATCTGTATGTAGTAGGATGGGGATATGGGCGATGCCTTAGTTTCTTTCTTCTTTGCTGGGAACAATATCCAACACCCACAAATTGGAGGAAAGGTTTACCTGGCTCACACTTCATGGAGGTTTCAGTTCATAGTCAGCTGGCTCCAAGGCAGGGGGCATGGCAGAGGAGGCTTGCTTGTGGCATGGTAGTCAGGAAGGAGAAAGAGAGAGAGAAAAAGAGAAAGAAGAGAGAGGGGAGAGATCAAGAGAGGAAGAGGGAGGTAGACTGTTCCAGGCCACGCCCCCAGTGACCTACCTCCTTAGGCCTGGCTTCACCTCCCAACATCACATTTAGCTACAAACTCATCAGTGAACAAATCCACTGCTGAGTATCATACACACATGGTCCAATCACTTTCCTAAACTTCACCTATGAGTGCATGCATGAGGCTTTGAGGGGGCATCTAGATATATAAACAATAACAGATGATAAGGCCCCTCTGTCACCTCTTTGTATTTGGCTTTAAATAATTCCTTTTTCCTTTTCACTGAAACAAATGGCTGCCTTTGATTTGGTCAGCAGTAAGCACATGAGCCTGAGTGTGTGGAACTAAGTGGCCAGTAACGCAATGATGTTTACAGACCCTTATTGTCAGCACTGGCTCACTGCAGTAAGCATATGCATTGCAAATGCTACATTAGGATATGAACCCTTCCACAATGTCTTTAGGGATGGGCAGGATGGAGAGGATGCACATAGGCAGAAAACACACTTTGAGTTTGGGCAGCAAAAATGATGGAATTGTTGCACATGTGCTATTATAATTTTCCCTTCCTTTTTCTGATTTTAAGATGATTGAACATAAGATTTTCCTGGTTACATTTTTCACTGATCCCTGTAGTTCTTTTTTTTTTTTAAGGGGTAAAAATCCCATACAAATATGCAAAGTCTTGAGTGAATAATCTGAATTGTAGAAAGGATCCACAGCCTTCTTTCTCAGCAGTGATTTTCCATCTCAGTGGCTCCTGGGTAGTGAGTGCATAGAGCTATGTTGATGCTGGCTGGGTGTAAATTGCCTTCATCTGAAGATTCCTGCTTTGTACTGTTACCTGCCTACAGCAAAACAGGGCCCCTTCAGTAGAGGAGCCTATTTAACCAAATATCAAACAAATTAACCTTTTAGTGTGTTCCTAAGAGCCTCTCAAGAGAAGGAACACTCCAGTGACATCACTGATGGCAAAGGTTAGACTAAAAGTAAAATGAAATCATCTGGCCAGGCAGGCCCTGCGGGAGAATCAAGCCTTATAATTAGATTGAAGGCTCCTAGGAAACGAAGCCCTGTTGCAGGCAGAGCATTTGCAAGAAGCTAATTGGAGCAAGCTTTTGCATCATTGCTGGAGAAGCGCCTCACTTCCAGCCTTGCAAATAGCTGTAATGATGTATAGTGACTGAGTCATGCCTAATTTTAGCAACCTAGGTGAGCATGAATTACATGACGAACATGCACTGGAGTTTGTCCTATCTGCAACTCCTGACTTGTGGAAGATCCTGTCCTCAAACTGGCAGATATGCGGGTGTCTATTGAGAGTCTTAGAGAGTGGGGTGGCTTCACGTAAGCAGATGCTGAGACCTTTGCCCTGCATCTCTGGTGATTTCCCTCCTCCTCACTTTCTGACTAGCGCTGTCCTGCCTTGTCTTTTCTCCTCCACTTTTTTTTTAAAATGTAGAGTCTGCAACTGAGCCTAGTCATTAGTCTAAATGATTTCTGTAGTGAATTAGCAAAAAACAAACAAACAAAAATCCAGTTATTGGGCAAATATGCTGAGATCATCCTCCTCGAATAGAGAAACAAACTTTGGAGGAGTGAAAAGGCGAGCAGATTGACCTTACCTTGTCTTAGGGTTGTCTGAGTTTGCTCCTAGAACAGCACCTTACCTTTGATGTACAGAGCTCTCTTCTGGCTTTCAAGGATACACCAACCTAAAGAATATCTGTTAAGGAATTTTCTAGGTTTTATGTAGCTGTCAGTCTCTGAGTGACAAGAGAGTGTCAAGGCAATTACATATACAGACCTCTGGCACTTACTGCCCACGTGACAAAGGCACAGTGCATAAACTCTCTAAGCCTCCATTCTTCAGATGTAAAATGGAAGTGGAGGAACAGCCCCATAAGCAGCAGATATTATTTGAGCAAATAGGTAAGGATGAAGATGTGTGATGAGTTATTTATGCTGGTAGTCATAACAGTGCTAACAAAATCAGCTGCAAAATTGTGCACTTAACTGTATGCCAAGTGCAGTGCTAAGCACATTCTATAGTGATGTCGTTAAAAACTCACCCAACCTGCTCACTCAACCCAAGCACATGGGGAAACTGAGGCATTTGTATAACATCCCAAAGGTACTAACAATAAATATTCATCAAAGAATCAGATAAAAGCATTAAGAGACTCACATCACACAAATATACGTAATGATAATGAATCATCCATTTTCAACACATCACTGTAACTATCCTCAAACAAAACCCTCCTCTCGAGTGCACATTAAATCTGTTTATTTCTCATATCTGGATTGCTTTTACATTCCTATCATTTTACATTCTCTGGTCCTATTTCAAATCAGAATCTGGATATTATTTACCATCTGCCTCTATGGGATGCACTTGCCAAGTCCCTTAATTTGCTATAATTGGCAGGTTTTCAGTGTACATAATTTATATAAAAAAAGCTACCCTGAAATAGAAGATTAATTAAACCATTTCTCCTGGTCCCTAAAAGTGCAGTGGTTTCCAGGAGAATGACTTTAAGGCCTTAAGGCCTTCTGTGTGTATGCTGTCACAGCTGAGCACATTAAAAATGTATGCTGGGTTGGTCCCTGGTGCCTCTGAGCTGGTCAGAAAGATGTCATTGGCACCTGGGTAACATCGCAAATACTCACTGAATTAAGCAGTTTGCATTTGCATTTGGGTCTTTTGTTCCAAGCTTTCCAGACACCAGAAACTACTAGACTGCCGTATAATTTATGGATACCTCTCTCTGTGTTGGCAATTCTGTCACTGATATGATAGGAAACACTGGAAAAACTACACCCAGATGTACAGAATTCTAACTCGAGTATGTGAGAGACCACAAACTGATTCAGACAAGCAGCACATGTGGCCCGTCAATAGGCAATTTAGTTTTTTCCCTCTCTTCCTCTTTTTAAGCCTTCTGCTGAACTCATGGTCAAATGGTACATGTCCTAGGCTTCATGGAACCATTCTGATCCTTCTTCAGCTTCTGGTGAAGGCTGACCTGGGAGTGCATGAAAAACTAACAAATTTATTCTTCTTTCTGAGGATAGAAACTTCAGTGTTCTCTACTTTTTTTCTGGAGCAGTTTTGTCATTTACCAGCTGCAGGTGGGTTATATACAGCAGTGCAGAAATGGATATAACGATGTCACATACTCTCCTTCTTATTCCTGGAGTGCCCATCTTCCTGTCTCCATGTGGGTTTTCCATTCTTCCTTTTCAATTATTAGCCCAAATGCCACTATGCATGCCCCTGACTCATCTTTACCCCAACTGATGAAGGTGCCCTCTTCTATGCTTCAGAAAATATTTCTAAAATTTAGGAAATAAGGAAAAAAATGTGAGCAATATCATTTCATTGTCCTTTTGAAATCGCCACCTAGAAATTAACTAGGGGGCATATACAAGACATGATCAAACAATAACATGAATGTTTAATTTTAAAAATTACAGAAAAAGACACCTTTTTATTACTCCCTAAACACTCCTCCTTGCTTCAAACACACTTGTTCCATTTTTTTGTGACTTTCTGAAGCAGTTCTGAAAGGCCTCTTTGGGAATGTCTTTAGTTGTGCTTTTGTGGCTGCCTCAATGTCTTGAATTGACTCAAAAATATTTTTGTGATTATTTTTATGATCATTTTGATTTTAGGGAAGATCTAGAAGTCAAACAGTGCCAGACTGGTGAATAAGGTGGATGAGGAAATACTGTAATGTATTTATTTGACAGAAATTGCAGTAAGTATTTGATCAAGAAGGGGTGATTAAAAATATAGTGACTGTTTAAATTTAAAAATTATTATGGTAAAAGACACATTACTATTAATTCCACTCAAATACGTAAAATATTCCCCTCACTTTGAACACATGTATCCTATAATTCTTAGCAATGTGTCTTTTACTGTAATAAGTTTAAAAAAAACGATTTAAATATTGGCTCTACTTCTTTTTACCACATTGCATACTTAGATCACATTCTTGCTTACTATTAATTTAAAAATCCAAGATATAATGAAGCCACACATTAATTTGTACCTTATTGCATTATAGATTTGCAAATAATTTCTTCCAAGTGGAAAAGGTATCCCAAAGGTTTATGGCTTTGTTGATTTTGAACCAATTTTTTTATCTGTTCATCAGTCTTATTCTATGATTGTCCTAGATACGCTTCCAAAATGATCTTTGGTCTTGCCATAGTATTTTACTCATTAATCAATGAGTTCAAATTGTGTTTGTATTACACGTGGATGGGAGTCATAGTTTTGGATTTCAGTAGGTTATAGCACCCTCCACACTCCCATGGATTGAATACTCTCCCTTCACTCCTGCATGTAAGGGCCATGATGGAAGGGACTTGGCCTTGAATGATTTTGAATCCTGAGAACATGGTGTCCTGCCTGATACCTGAGTCATTTCATAAGATTGTGTTCTATGCATACATCATTGTGCAGGCCAGTTCTGACTCAGTTGTCCTCTGCATCATTGTTCCAGGTCAGTGTGAGAACTATTGCTTGCAGAGTAGCTTCTGCTTAGGAAGAATATAGACACTTAGAAAGGATTTTTCTGTGAGTTGATAGACTCTGTGTAGTGGCCTCAGTCTTAATCCTTCTTTATTTCTCTGATTTTGCTTTGAACTATGTTTGGATTAAGGATAGACCCAGTTCTTTAGCACCCAGATCCTTCTGAGCCAGGAAACATTGCAAGGACAAATAGAAGTTTGAACTGTAGATTTACTTTTTTGTTTTTGTTTTGTTTTGGTTTTGATGTCTTAAATATTGTACCTAGTTGTTATGGCTGGTAGAGAGCACAGGGCATGAAGTCTTCATTTTTTTTTGAATACTTTGATCCTCTGTGAGGAAAACAAATTATAAATAATGTAGTTCCATGCCTCAACTGAATTTATCAACTTCTATTCTATGATGTTAAACGTGTAATTTCAATTTTTTAAATTATTAATCTGAAAGATCAAACCTGAACCAATAAGATTGTATATATTACACATGAGATCGCATGTGTATGTAGATATTTAATTTATGTTTGTGCATATACCTTCATCCTTAAAAATCTAGAGGCAATTTGTGTGCAACAGTTTGTTCTTTGTTTTTCTTTTACACAGACTGCTGCAATAATACATTTGCTGTCAAAGTACTACTGTAAATATCTGTTATTCATTTTGCTTGCATTTGTAAATATATTCAAAGAGAGTTCTGAAGAGGAGTAAAGGTATAAATTTTTAAGGAATTTATTTATAAATCATATCATGTGGTAGAGAATTAAATATGTTTCCAGAAGATATCCACAAAATTAAGCTAACTCCTCATAGTTAAGATACAGTAACTACATTAGTTCAGTTGAAACTCTGTCTCATGACCATGGTTTGTCATTAAATGAAAATTTGTGGAAGGCCACAGACATTGGCCTTTTAAACACTGCTAATAGAGTGCTCTGGAACAGAATATTCAGTGCATTTGTTTGCTGTACAGGGTTACATGAATGTTGACAATGTAGATAATAAATTTCTGTATCCCAACTCTACCACTATAGTGTAAAAGTAGCAACAGTATCATAAGAAATATATATGGATGTGTTTCAAATAGTAACACTTAATTTACAAAAACAGGTGGCAAGCCAGATCTGGCCATAGACTGTAGCCTGCCTATTCCTTGGTTGACTGAGAATAGCTCCCTTCTCCAGTTACTCAACAAAATTAAAAGTCACTATTTTTGTATTTTGCAGAATTGTGAGAAAAAATATCTACCTAAATTCTTTTAACCAGTGGGAGATAAAACATAACAGTATGTCTAGGTCCTTGTACTCAAGAATTTAACTGGGGTTTTAAGAAAAATAGTTGTTAAAATGCTTTGAAAATATATACTTTTAAAAAATGTAATGCATGCATGGAGATTTTGCACTAATAAGAACCAATCAAAATGTTAGGAAAGAAGGAGTAAAATGTCTACTTAATACCCCAAAGTATCATTAATTCACAAAAGCTTAGGTTGATTTAGTCCAGAGTTTTAGGCTGTAAACCTATTCTGGGGCTATGTAATGTTAACCTTTACTTCAGGGTAGTAGTATCTCAGACATAGAAACTACTCATTTGTTAGTTCCAGGGCTGGGTGATAGCTGGAGTAGTGCTTTCTTCATATTACAAGGAGAGTAAAACCTTCAGGCATTTGCTGTAGGACATACTGAAACTTGCCACCGCTGTCTTGAAATTGAAACTCAGTACTGAGCTCATGAATGATTGAGTGTATTGGGGTGGTCTTTTGTGTCAGGGATATTTAATGCATGTCCTTTATGCCATGGATATTTAATGCATGACTCTGAGTGTGCATTTCATGCCCAGTTCATAATGGAAAATTAAACAAACACATGAAATGAATAAAACACAAACAAACTGGCTGTCCAAAGCTTCTGCCTCAGTCCCAGAAACTGAAAAACTGCAATAGGAGAAAATTACCAGTAAACATGGTCTAATAAAATATAGTAGTTTAGACAGAAGAAATATTTTTTCTGACATTAAATCCATTGTTTGAATTAATCAAATCAGCATTTGGTTGCTAATTAAAGATTGCTTTAATAAAGGTATCTCTAGTTCTGCCCCCATTCCAACTCTATTCCCCAAAGAGAATCTAGGAACCTCAACTGATTTAAATATTCTTATCTTTATTCTTATTTCAGCTCCAGAGTTGCAGCTACGTACTTGGGACAAACCCTGCCATGGTGCTCTGTGTTGACAGTGTGAGGTTTGACCCTGCTGATGAACCTGGGCTGGTCTTTTTATAGAAATTATACCATTTCTGTATATCTCTTTACTTCTACCAATCACATACTATCTACTTACATTATGGGCACTTTTCATATATGACTGCTAACCTAAGAATTCTAGAAAGCACAAATTATTCCCTTTTAAGACATGCAAGGCTCAGAGAGATCTCATGTCTTAACTTATATTCCACAGGAAGCATGTGGCAAATCTAGTTTCCAGCTAAGGTTTACTAGTGGGGATGCCTATGCCAAGGGTTCTCACTATTATTCTTTACTAATATGCAAACTAAATATGTAGACAAAATATTATTTATGGAACATGGCAAAATCCCAACTACCACCTGCAAGATACTCTCACCTTTAGAGAATCTAGTCCAGTTTATACCTTCTTCCAGAATGGCTGGGCACAGCCCATTTTGAAGATATATGTACATGAAATGGGTAGTCCTCCTAGTATTCTCCCATTAGCCACAGATAGTACACCAGACTAAATGACATTTAGAGGAGGAAAAAGCATTTGGCTTGGTATTGGTGTATTGAGCCCCAGTAGCTCTACAACAGGAAGGAGGGTGACCTAGCACTTTCTAGTCAAGTGTGGTAAGAGCGCACCATGAGGCAGAGAGTCCCAAACAGTGTTTCTCCATTTGAGGTTTTTAGATGTTTTGCAACAGGGTCATCTGCAGTGTGTTTTTAAAGTGCAAATTCTTGGGCTTTGTCCTTCAGGAGTTTGATGCTAGTCATCTTTATTGGGGTGCTGTTTCAACCACTGTTAGAATTTAAGAACCAGTGATCAGAACTAGTAAGACAAAATAAAAAGTGTCTGAAGAAGATAAGTCCCAGAAGGAGAACTCAAAAGAAGTTTTTAAACATGGCTGCTCAAAGTAGTTGTAATGAATTTTCCTCTGCCTTAGAGGTAGGGGGGATGTGAAAAATCATAAGAACTGCTTCACTGGAATCTGTCAGGCCTGTGTGACCTCTCCAAGCATGTCCAGCACTCTCTTTGATTCACTTCCTGCTTTGCTTTTCCTTGTGTGTTCATTCGACATTCATGGGCAACAATATTAATTTGATCACACTAAGGTGCCTCTTTCATTATTTAATGATCACAACTTGAAATTATGCAAATTGAGAGTATAGAAGATAGATCAATTTGAATTAGGGGACTCTTTGTAGTTTAACCAGGTAACATTTCCATAGATGTAAACAAGTATATTATAGATAATGAGTTGAAGGAATTGGTATGAAATTGAATTTAAAGCCTTAATTTAAACAAAGTATGCTCTCTATACCCAATCAATGCATGGGGCATAGGAAATTTTATAAAATATGATGATACAGTATATGACTTTCTCTATACACCAATCACTATATTTATAAATGTGGAATATTACTGGATGATAAATATAATTAAATAGAGCAAAAGCATATGAATTAAAGCCATAGAGATTCTTTCTTCTTAAGGAATTAAAGGTTTGTTACAGAGCTGGTAGGGATTGGCATTATGCTATTGGCGTGATGTATTAACCCCTGAAGAATAGATTCTTATTATTGGTTATGGATTTTAAATTAGAAAGAAGATGCTTCAGTATTTGTCTTTGAAAGCAAAAGAAGAAAACTACTAAAATTTTTAAGCAAATAATTAATATTAAGTTCAGATAGAAGGGTTTTTGAGCTTGTACACAGTTTGCTTCCTAGTTAAGGCCAAGTTCTACATTGCATTCACACATGCATGCAAATTGGTCCTAAATTACTTACTGCATGCTTTTTGCCTCTTCAGTTAAATAAAATGAGATGATGACTTTTATTGTAGAAGAGTGAAAATTTAACGTGATAAAATGTTTTACCTCTAAACTTTCCATAGACAGCTTATACACTTAAAGGTTTAATTGAAATTAATTCATGTAACCAGGATGTTTTGAGTTCAGCTTGGCATGGAATGAATGGGTACTACCTACCCCTCAAGGTGCTCCAGATTCATGGGGAACAGAAAATAAACACTATTCCTAGATTTATCCTAAAACATCTTTTTATGCATATATTCTTGTTCAAATTCTACCTCCCAACTCATCAGTCTTCAGACTCTGTAGTATTGCCTGAAATGTGCAACTCAAACTCTCTTATAAGAGGTAGTGGCTTCCTAGTTCTGCTATAAAAATGTACCACAAATTAGGTCGCTTGAATCAACAGAAATTTATTATCTTAAAATACTTGAAGCTACAAGTCCAAATTAAAGGGATTGGCAGACCAATGCTGTTTCTGAAACCTATAAGAGAGAATATTTATCTTTTGTTCATTTCTGATGGATTGTCAATAATCTTTGGCATTCTTTGGCGTGCAGCTGCAGCATTAAAATCTCCATCTCCATTATCAAGTGGTGTTTTCTCCTCTTGGATGTTTTCCAAATTTACCTTTTCTTAGAAGGAAGACAGTCATGTGGATTGGGAGCCGACTTGGTGCAGTATGAACTTATCTCAACATAACCAGCTACATCTGCAATGTGCCTCTATCCAGATGGCACAATCTGAGCTATGGGAAGGTTAGAGTGGGAACAGGGATTCATTTCAGTGCAGCAGACATTTGTTTTTTCACAGTTCTGCCTGTTCAGCCTGCCTTCACTCCTCCTTCATTGGAGAGTGGAACTGCCTATTATTGAATTTATTTTCTGTGGTATTCACTTTACAAATGTTCACTAAGTAATTCTTGAGAAAAACCTAAAGAGAAAACATTTCCCTGTATTATTGGTCAGAGATTTGAGGGTTTGAGAATTTAAATACTTTTTTTTTAAGATTAACTTTTCATTGACTGGGGAGATAGTTCTATGGTAGAATACTTAGCTAGCATTGGGGTTTATCTCTAGCAAAACACACACGCTCGCGCACACACACACACACACGATTCACTTTGTCAAAAAATGTTATCTCCAATCTCATCATGGCACAGAAAGTTTTCTAAAAGACCCATACAAAACTGTGTTTCCCTGACAGGTATTCTCATGGCACCCTATAATTTCTTTCATAAGACCCATATCATTTTAAAATTATTTATCATTCAATCATTTGATTCTATTTGCATCTCCATCTAGATCATAAAGCCATGAGGTAGAGCCTGAGTATTTCCATCACTGGGCACAGAGGTACTCAGTAATATTTGTGGAACTTATGCTCAAATGTGACTCTTATCATTAGTAAGTTGTAGATGTGAAATTTTTACTCCAAGTCCCAGAATTGCTCCATTCACAATTATTAAGTAGCTACTAGTTTTCTGCAGCTTGATAGACCCTCCACTTTGCACTGAAGATATCAAGATGCATAAAATCTAGTCATTTTCAGGGTGTTCACATATTATTGGAAAAGACACAGGAGGAGAAATGATGTATTTCTTGAAGACAGGGAAGGGCAATCAGGGAAATCACACAAGCAGGGGAGCCAGTTGGAATGTTTGGGCAACAGGGATAAGAAAGGGACAACAACATTCGACCCAGCTCTTCCCCTACTGGGTATTGCCTCAAAAGAGTTAAAAGAATCATACCACAGTGATATATGCACACCCATGTTTATAGCGACACAGTTTGTAATAGCTAAATCTTGGAAACAACCCAAATGCCCATCAACAATTGAATGGATAAAAAAGATGTTTTTTATATAATAGAGTGCTACTCAGCCATAAAGAAGGATAAGCTTGAGATATTTATAGCTAAAGGGATGCAACTTGAGGCTATACTCTTAAGTGAAATGAATCAGACACATGTGTATAAATATTGCATTGTCTCTCTGGTGTGAGAAATGGAAAGAGTAAATAAGGACCAAAATGTATAATAGTTATTGTGAAGTAGGAAGAAACTGTTCAAAAGGAAAGGAAAACTGTGAATGGAGAAGGGGGAAAAAGGAAAGGAAAAGAAAAAAAAGAGAGAGAGTGACCAACAGAAGGCTTCTGGGCTGCCATAGCACTGCTCCCAGCACAGAGGAGGTGAGCCAAGCTCAGCATCCAGGAGGAGGCTCCTGGGCTGCCATAGCATTGCTCCCAGCACAGAGGAGGTGAGCCACTCCCAGTGCCCAACACAAAACATCTAGGGTGCCAACAGCAACCCCCACCACGTTGAAATGAGAAGACATGTAAACAAGCCTCAAAACCAGACTTCCAGATCACCTATAGCAACCCCAAAGGGAAATGAGATGGAACAATCTGATACCCAACACCTGGACTCTCTGAACTGGCAACAAAAGAGGATCTGGAAAAAATGAAATCAGAAATAATTTCTCACATAACAGCAGAGATTGTGCCCTTAGTGCAAAACATGATTAATAACTCTAGAGAGGACATAGATAAAAAAATAGAGGAGCTGAGGAACATGATGGAATCCAAACATATAAAACAAATGGAATCCATAAAACAGATACAAACAGATTTCCAGGAGATAAAAAACTCCATTGAAAGTTTATGCAGCAGAATGAGCCAATGTGAGGACAGAATTTCAGGTATAGAAGATAAGATTGCAATTAGTAACCAGGAAAAGAAAAATTGCTTCAAAATTGTAAGGAACCATGAGAAATCAGTCCACCAGCTACTAGACCATGCAGAGAAGAATAACATAAGACTTATTGGAGTCAATGAAGAAACAAGAGAGAGTGCAGATGACGCAGATGATGTAAAAAACCTGTTCACAGAAGTGATGGCAGAAAACTTCTCAAGCAGGGGAAAAGAACTTGACATACAGATAAGTGAGGCATATAGGACTCCAAATAGCCTTGATCAAAAAAAATCTACACATAGGCATATAATAGTTAGGGTTCCAGAAACCCAACAGAAGAACAAAATTCTACAAGCAGTGAGAGAAAAGAAACAAATCACATACAAAGGAAAGCCCATCAGAATTACAGCAGACTTCTCCATGAAAACCCTCAAGGCAAGAAGAGCTTGGAGTGATGTATTTCAATCCCTAAAGGAAAACAGCCTCCAACCTAGACTGATGTACCCTGCAAAACTATCTTTCAAAATTAAGGGAGAAATAAGATACTTTCATGACAAAGAGGACCTTAGGGAATTCATGAATACCGAACCAGCACTCCACAAAATTTTAGACAATATCCTAGGAAAAGACAATGAGGATCACAACCCCAGGAGCCCCAGCAGAATGAATCCATTGGGCACGATGAGAAATTAAATGCAAAGGGGGAGAATACAACAAAAAGAAAAAGTCATGACAATGATAAGTCAATACATATCAGTTTTAACCATCAATGTTAATGGTCTCAATTCACCATTCAAAAGAAATAGATTGGCAGAACTGGGCAAGAGGCACGATCCATCAATATGCTGCATACAAGAAACACACTTAATTCAAAAAGAAACTCATAGACTGAAAGTTAAAGGGTGGAAAACAATAGTACATGTGACAGGAACCCCCCAAAAAGTAGGAGTAGCTATCCTTTTTGCAGATCAAGTGGATTTCAACCCAAAATCTGAAATACTTGTGGTCCCAAGAATTTCAGATAAGGGATAGTCAACTTGTATATACAAATCTATTGTGAACATGTGTTTTCATTCCTCTTAAGTAAAAACTTAAGAACAGAACTGTTGGTTCTTAACAGTAATACAAGTAATTTCTATATTGTTTTCCAAAATGATTTTATCATTTTACATTCACATTAGCAGTATTTGAAAAGTCTAACTGGTTCACACCTAAGATGACATCAGTTCTTTTAAAACTCTTAACTTCATCTCCCTAATGAGTGTATAATACAATCTTGTTATTGTACTGATTAGTATTTTTCTGATTCTAGTGTTGCACACTTTCTTTGTGCTCTACTGATTATCATATTCTTGTGTCTAGTTTTTAAATGGGTTGTCTATTAATGAGCTGTAAGAATTCTTTATATATTCTGGCCATAGCCTATATGTATTATAAATATAGTCTGCTTAAGGACTACTTTTCATTTTCTTGACAATGTCATTTAAAGTTCTAAATTTTGATGGAATCTCATTTATCAATTTTTTTCCTTTATACATCATGTTTTTTGAATCCTAGGAAATTCTTGCCTGGCCTAAATCCATAAACATTTTCCCTTATAATTGCTTCTTAAAGTTTTATAGTTTTAGTCTTTCATATTTAGGTTCATATATCCTTTCACGTTATCTTTATATATGGAAATAAAGGGTTGAGGTTAATTTTTTACATAGAGATACCAGGTGTTTTAGTACCATTTGTGAACACACTATCTTTCCTCTGCTCTTGAGTTGAGTTTATGTTCTATAAAATGTTAATGTTAAATAATCTTACAAAACTCAGTGGACATATATGTGTGGTTCTATTTCCAGATTTTCTGTTTTATTCTAATAATCTATATGTCTTTCCTTATGCCAACACTGCCTTCATTACTGTAGCTTTAAAGGAAGTCTTAAAATTAGGTAATAAGTGCTGGGGATTTAGCTCAGTGGTTCAGCCACCTGCCTCGCAAGCACAAAGTCCTGAGTTCGATTCCAGGTACCAAAAAAAATTTTAGGTAATAAATATCTTCCAATATTGGTTTATTTTCTTTTTTTTTTGTTTTTACTTTTCTAGGTCCTTTGTACTCCTACATGACTTTTAAATTTCAATATCCAATTCTTCATTTATAGCAAGTATACATAGACCTGAATTTTTATATATACCTTGTGTTTTCTAATCCTGCTAAATTAAAATACCAGTTCTAGGGCTCCGAGAGATTTCTTAGTATTTTCTCTGTAGATGATCATTTCATCTACATATAAAGATTTTACTTCTACCTTTTCAATCCTATGCTAATTGTTTCTTTTTATTGCCAGACTATTTTGGTTTGGGCCTATGTTTCATAGTTTAACGGACAGATGAAGAGTAGGCATATCTGCTCTTGTTCCCCACCTTAGGGAGAAAGCATTGTATGTTCTTCATTTATATAAGGCATTTTTGCTGAAGTATGGAGTACATGTCTTATCCGTTGAGAAGGTTCTGTTCTACTTCTAGTCTCCTGATAGCTTTTACCATGAACAGTTGGAGAATGTAGTCCAATATTTTTTCTGCAACTACTAACAAGATCATATGGCTTTTTACTTTCCTCTGTTAAAATGATGAGTTATGGAGGTGGATCTTCCAATGCTGAACCAATGCTGCCATCTCTGTAATAAAACTAATTTCTACATACTGCCAGATCTGATTTGTAATAGTTTATTTTGTCAAACAAATTTTTGTCTATGTTCATACTTTTTCCTTCTATTATCTTTATCCAGTTTTAGTATTAGCACAATGTTGATTTCCTAAAATGAGGGGAGACGTGTTCGTTCTTTTTTCTGCTTTAAATGTTTGATATAATTCATCAGTTAACATGTATATGAGTCTGTTGTTCCCACATAGGTAGGTGTTCAAGCAAGAAATATACCTTCTTTAATAGGTGCTATTCAAATTTTATATTTCCTCCAGAGTTAGTTTCATTAATTTGTTTTCCAAGGTACTTCTTAGAAGTTGTCAAATTTATTTCAAAAAGGATTTTTGTAATATGCTTTCTATATCCTTTCAAATTCTGTGAAATCTGTGGTAATGTCCTCTACATTTTGATATTGTAATTTAAAAAATGTATAATTGATATTGTGTTATAAGAAGAAAAGGTCTAGAGGAGCAGGGGAAGTGGGAGGGGTAGGGGAAAGGAAAGACGGGAAGAGAAAAAATATGAGAAAAGGAAAAAAAAATACAAAGTCTTTGAAAATAGAGATGGGTGGAGGGGTGAAGGGAGGGCAGGGAAAGGGGAAAAAATAAGAACCAAGATACATCATGTAAAGATACAAGATCCCAATGATGATTTTAACTGTATTTTATATCTAAAATGTATCAGTAAACTTAATGGGGAAAAAAAAGAAAAAAAGAGAAAAGAAGGAAAAAAATGGAAACAAAACTTTTGTAAATAAGGAGAGGTGAGGGGTTAAAGGGAGGGGAGGGGGTTGAGAGAAAAAAGGAATCAAGATATACCATGTACAGGTACAAATTCCCTTTGATTAATGTGATCATTATGTATATTTAAAGTGTACCAATAAAATTAATTTAAAAAAGAAAGGAACACAGAGTAGAGAAGCAAGTATAAAGAACAAGGCTGTGGCAGAGGTGGGCAATTCGATAGGTAGGGGAGGAGTTTTATTGTGTCAGATGAACCTTTTCTATCAGAACATTGGTCTGAGCCACATTGTTTACTAATGTTCTCATCAATATATTCCACACATATCTGACTCTGCTAAATTAAAGGCAGCTTTCTATTTGTCAGAGTTTCCCAAATCTGGAGAAGGCTGTCTTGGGAGGTAACTAGGTTCCAGTCCTTTAGGAGTGTTTACATGTCATGTGCATGCCTATTTTAATCCTGTGTCATAATGGTGCTTCTTATCCTTTTTCCTGCCATGCACAAACAGAAAATGTGAATATTTATATGATGTATTAAGGTAACAACCAAACAACCAGAAGCAACCTATCCCCAAGGCTGAAGGGATTAATAACTCATTTCTCCCTAATGCTTTCCTGAGAGAACCTGTGGAATGTTCTAGAATAGAGACTTCACTCTTTCTGGAGTTCCAGCCATAGGAAAAATTAAGATATCCCTTCTAATCCTGAGATTAAACAGAAACACTCCTCTTCCACATTTTTTAGACACAAGGTAATATATTTTAAACATATTTTTTAGACACAAAGTTATATATTTTAGACACAAAGTAATGGTGTAAGTCTCATAATGTCATTTTCTTTCATAAATCTTTTACTTGGTTCTTAAAATATTTTAAAAACAAGCTAGAATCCTTACTTTGTAATAACAGGCTGTGCACAGTTTGATTATAGCTTACTTCTCCTGATGAATTTTCTACAACTTTCTCCTTAGCTCATTATAATCTGGCCCCACACATTCCTGTCAAATTTCCAAGTAAACCAAACTCACTCCTGTCTCAGGGCCTTCGCACAGGCTGGTACCTTCAAAAGGATGACTCTTTCTTATATTTCAATCTTCACATTAAATATTACTCCTTACTAAGGCTCCCTAACTACCGTGTAGAATTTCTCCTTATTCATGTTCACTACACTGCTTCTTTGTTTAATCAAATGGTGTATTTAAAAAATGTTACCCATTTATTATTGCCTCCTTCACTCAAACAAAAATTCTGCTTACTGTCTGTCTTTTCCCACCATTGTGCCTTTGACCAAGGTAGAAAGCTTCCTTTGCTTAGTAATTTAATACCAGTGCATATGAAAATTCCTGGCCCACTGTAGGAGCTCTATATTTATAAATTAAATGAATTAATTATAACATTTCAGTGACAAATAGATCAATATGGATATTATGATTAATGAGGGGACAGATAAAAAGGATGGATGTTTTGGTTGTTTGTTTGAGATAGGATCTGTCGGTATAGGCTGGGTTGGCCTTGAACTTGCAATCCTCCCGTCTCAGTCTCCTGAGTGCTAAGGTAATAAGTATGCACCACCAGGCCTGATTTCAAAGTATGGATTTAAAGGAGTGATCACATCAGGATACAGGGATTGCAGAAAGTTTTCACAGCCCAGATGTTGTAGTGTACATCTAGTCCTAGTACTCTGGGAGGTTGAGGCAGAAAAATCTCAAATTTTATCCAACGTAGCAACTTAATGAGACTCTGTGTCAAAATACAAATAAAATTAGTGAAAGATCTAGGGATGTAGCTTAGTTTCGAGGCCCCAGGCTCCATACTTGGGATTAGAAAAAAGTGATTTCACCTAGGAAGCTCCAGTTAGGTCATGAAATGTTAACATGTGAGACTAAGGTGTGTGTATGGAGGAAGGGATGTTATAGAAGTAATTCAGAAGCAATTATTATTAATAAAAAGACATAAGTAGATATAAGGGAATGATATGGTTTAGTAACAATCCAAGAGGTGATCAAAATATATGCTTAAAGTTTAAATGAAAAATGTATTGCAGCAGAAGACCCGTTGTCATTAATCACCTTTAAGACATTCTTCCTTGCTTCAAATATACTTATCCCATTGTTGTTGCTGCTTTCTGGTGCACTTCTGGAAGTCCATTGTTGTGAGTGTCTTTATGAGATATTATTAAAAGTACTGTGACTGCTGCTGTTGAGGGCCATCCAATGGAGAGGCAGGCTTGTAAAAATATTACAGCATGTCCTCATCAACCAGATCTGGCACTGTATGATGTCTGACTTCTCCTGAAGTTAAAATGGTCATAAAAAAACAAATGTTTTGAGTTGACTCAGGATGTTGTCATAGCCATGACAGCACAACTGAAAACATGAAAAAGGGCTTTGAGAACTGCTTCAGAAAGTGGTAAGAATGATAGGATAAATGTGTTCCAAGGAAGACAGAGTATTTTGAGAGAGATTAATGGCAACATGTCTTTTGCTGTCAAAATGTTTTAAAAATTTAAATATTAACCATAATTTTAGGTCACACTCAAGTAATGGAATTTGATTTGACTACAGTAGTGGTTCTCAACTAGTCATGAATTTTGTCCCCTTGCTAAATTTTGTAATGTCTGGAGATAGGTTTGATTGATTCAACTTTGGATGCCATTAGTGTCTACTGGGGAGAGGCCAGGAATGCTGCTAAAGACATTGCGGTGTTCAGAAGAATCCATCTCAACAAATAACTACCTGCCCTGAATGTCCAAAATGATGAGATTGAGGAACACTGTAATTTAGAAAAGTATAGAAACATTATGGAAAATAAGAGCAAAAAAGAAGGCAAAGCAAACTATAAAATATTTAGATACTAATGTCAAGCATTTACTTAGCAGATAGAAGACAACCAATGGTGGTTTCATGCAGGGATTTGAAAGGATCAGAATAGGCCTCATGAGACTTAACCTGGTCCTGAGTAAAGGCCCCTGTGGAGCAGGACTGGAAAAGACCTCCCTGGAAGCTGTTTAGCAGTCTAGTTGAGACAATACAGCCTCATACACATGGGTTCGGAGGATGGGAAGGACTGAGTCCATTCACATGAATTCAGAGCTCCCATAGTCAGGGATTGCCAATGACAGAATGCATTTCTTTTGTTTTGAAAGTTTTAAGCATCAATTCTTGTGTCTCTTTCATTTAGTACACATGCATTTTGAAGGAAAATACCACAAGACTTGACTTTTTGTCCATAAATGCTTGGAATGCCCCCGAGGTTTCTCCAGCATTTCATATCATATGTTTTCATCAGTGAGTAGAGAATTTAAAAAACATGTATTGTAATAACAAGCAACTCTGTAGCTTTGGTGAAGGAATTTGTTATTGCAGCATGTTTGGGGGTGGGTGAGTAGAAAAAAGAAAAGTAAGCATGGAGGGTAGGAGAGAGAGAGGGAGAGAGAGAGAAAGAGAGAAAGAGAGAGAGAGCACAGAGGGGAGAGGGGAGAGGGGAGAGAGGAGAGAGACTCCAAACCACAACCATTTTAACATTTTTCTTGTAGAACATTTGTTTATAGAATACTTGAATGCTGAGGATATTTGAAAAATAGAGTCATGGGATCTTCAAGTTGGAAGGTTATCTAGTCCAGCCTTTTTTAATTCGAGCATCAAATCAAAACATTAAATGGAATGGCTGACTATGCTTATCTGAAAGATCTTCTGTGGTTGGCCAGCTGCCAGGTTATTCAAAGTCTGTGCTCACATTTGCAGTGGGTTTCTAAGATCTCAAGATATTGGCAATCTGACAAAAGCTTATTTCAAAAGTAACTGGTCTCTTTATTAATGTACAGTGAATGAGATATGGATAAAAACAATGCGAAAGAGCAAAGGTAAAAATACGAGGTGATTTTCATTTGGACTTCACCCTTTCCTGGGTGTTTCTGAGACCTCAGCAAAAATGAAGCTTCCCTGGCCATATTTCAGCCCTGGCTTCCTCAGGTCCACAAATAGCCCGTTACTGTGGTAAACAGCAGCATTTTTACGTCAGCCGGGTTCCCGTCATCACCCTGAATGCCAGCCTTGAGAATTCTGACCTTTATGTGGCAAAGCATGTTCTGCCCCTCGGCCGTCAGTAGATGAAGGCAAATACAGCTCTTCCAACTCACAGAAAGGCTGAGCTCTAGCTTGGTTAGGGACTTCAAGGAACGTTTATTTCACTTATGCTATCGTGCATTCTTGATAACGTGTTTGAAATTACCCATGCCCTTTCATCAAGGAATCCAGGAGCCTGCAACATCACTGCCTTTTCTGGGAGGAGCATTCGACATGGAATCTTTAACTCTCCTAAGAGAGCAGATGTCTGGTCGAACTGCTGCATTCACCATAAATGGAGCCCAGGAGAAAGAATGGATAAGGAGGACTGGGAGAGAGTGAGGAGGGGTAAATATTCTGTTAGTTGTTAGGAGAGGAAGGTAATTTAGAAAAAGAGTGATTAGTTACATAATTTTAACTTCTCAATTTTTAGATATGGCCACATGCAGGTATTAGGTGTAGATATTAATATTGCAGATATTAGGTGTAGAGTGAAGGATGCCTTTGTCTACTGTGATTCTAATGAAGGTGGATCTGTGAAATGATCATTTCTGACATCCTTCTTCATATTCTCATTCTTGGGCCTCCCTCCTCTGACATTTACGCCAATGTTTCCACAATCCTTTGTGAAAGAGATAATTGCTACACCATGATTTATGTCCTCGTTCTCATTGTTAGAAACATTCCATTGGAAACCCTGGAAATTCTTTTTGATATGTCTGATAAAACTAACAGAATGTAAAACAAAGAAAGTGATATAACCAAAAATATTTTGCTTAAAAAGTCAAAATATTTTCTCTAAAGTCCCTGATCTATCAAAGTTATTTTAGGGGAGAAACATTTTTTTTTTTTTATCAATCACTGATGATGTTACAGTTACAGTCTTGCCAAAAGTTCACTGATGAAACCATCTGAAATGGATTACCAGGCAGAGTAAAACATACAAGACCCCTATAAACTTTGTAGATATGCTATTTTCTACCTTCAAACTCTAAGTATGTGCTGCTTAATATTAAGTGCAGAAAGACTTTTTTAATTGAATAATTTTGTAAATACAGAATAGTCACTACTTCACAATTTTTATATTATTTGCATACCTTTAACCTATTATTTATCCAGCATTTTTTAGATATTTCTTTTTCTTAACAAAAATCAATTAAACAGAAAAGCAATAGTAGGTTAAAATCATATATTTAATGTATATAAGTACATACATAATTTGGTAGAGATACACACATACACACATACATATATATTCTACAGTGTGTCATGTAAAATTATGGTTCAGGTACTGTACTTTTATGATGAAAGTTGTTAATTTTCCTGAGTAGACGATGATGTGTTGGCTGATTCTTATTCCCAGTGTGTATGTGCACACGTAAGGTTCAGTTCTTATGGTCATTTGAAATACATATTTGTAGTTTGTTAGTACACATAATAACAGCCAACTTATAAAGCTAATTACAATGAAGCTGCAAAGGTTGGATCTGTGCAACAAAGCACATGGGATCTTGGTTCCAAGTAGAAAAACAGCACTGCTGCACTATGCTCACTTCATCTGTGAGTGACTTGAAGACAGCACTGAAGAAAGAATCAGGCAGTGGACCTGCCTGCCCATTGGTCAGATTGTGTTTGGCTTTTCAAACAGAAAGAAATCCATCTTTTTAATAATTCCCCTAGATGGCACAGCTAAGTGAAGTCAGCTCTCCAGCCAGCTCTTATTTGTGAAGTGTAATTCTGTGGTAATGAGCTGGTGACAATGTGAGGAAATCAGTCTGAACACTCTAAAAACAATTCCAAACACAGTGATAGGAAGTGAGGAAGGAGGAAGGAAGGAAGAGATTATTCATTTATTGACCACTTTGAGAGTCAAGAGCATGATGAATGTGCAATATTACCTATCAATGAAGTGATTTCAAGGAGTAAACTCCATTGAGATTTCTATTCATTTCCATTTTCAAAGTCCAAAATGTATAATTGTGCATTCTTACCACAAGATGTTCTAATCTGCTTTAAAAGTATAAGCTTTAGTCTTGTTCATAAGATTTCAATGCATTTGAATCCTTTAGCTACATTTCATGTATTTTAAATAGTTGATGTATCTCTTTCAATATATAGATTTTGCCCAAGAACAGACAATTTTCTTTAAGGTACACAGAATTCAGCAAATGAGAAAAACAGGCAGCGCTGGGGAGGTGCTATGACACAGGGTTGGCTGCTATGCATGTTTCCCACAGGAAAGAGATGTGGTTTTTTTGCTTGTTTACTTTTGTTTGATCATAGAAAACAGACCTAGGATATTGGTTTTCCTTGGAGAAGAATGTGTAGTCAAGATGTGTAATCACAGGAAGACAATGGCAAAATATGGCCAAAGAAGTCAAGATGAAGGCAAGGCTAGGCATGAGAGCTCAAGAATAGAAAAGGAGTAAAATTTGAATTGTCGTTATAGAGTAGTTTGTTGTGTATCAAATGACATATTTTATCCTGGGATACTGGGGATTCTTATCCATTTTAATATAAAGTATTTTACATTTTCCCTATAGTTCTCCTAAGATAATGCAGGCGAAACAATTTCTAACTATGCCAAGTTGGATCAACAATTTCAGAACACTTGATCTTTGCATTAAAGACAAAAACTCTTTTCTGTTGCTGGCTTTTCCTGTGAGTTCCAATAGAAATCCAATAGAAATTAAGGTTTTTAGTGAGCCTGTCATAATTTAAATATAAATATTTTTATTTTTATCAGAGCATAATTTGTTAGCAGGTTTATGGAAAAAGATAAAGTTTTTTTTCTCTTCATCCTTCTCACTAACATTTTCCATTTCCTGATCTCTTCTATTTTAGAGTATTGGATAAAAGAAGAAATAAAGTTCAACTTGATGTCTTTATTGGGAATCTCAGAGGGTGATTATTTTTTGATAAAGCTTTTAAGATAGATGTACTGTTTTTCTTTCATTGATTCAATACAAAGCACAGATGTGTGCTCACACAAGATGACAAACTTTTAGTTACATTTGTACCTATATCTTTAGTATCTTTTACTGTTTGGAAGCTTTAAACTACCTGCTCTCTGGTGCATATCACTGATGACATTATCCTAGCAAGCAGTGAATTAGATCTAACACTTAAAAAATCCAACTGAAACAAGTTTCAAAGCCTTGTTTTTGTCAAAGGTTGATCTGCAGCTTTGGATTATTTACCAGGAAAGCGTGTTGCTAGTTGACTGTATATCTTTATTCTTTTTCCTCAAAGCAACCTCAGCAGACTAGGGACTTGTTTTGTAGGCCTAGCGCACAAACCATTAACTATCTGAGTCACATTCCTTGTGTTATGGTTTATATCTAGATGCTGTCAAGAGCCTTATGTGCTGAGACTCTGGGGATTTGGAAGGTGATTAAATCATGGGGCACCACAGCTGATTTGGTATTAGGAGATAGGACCCAATGGAAGGTGGTCGCTGGTGGTGTGACCTGGAAGGGTATACCTCTTTCCTTCTAGCTCCTTCCTCTCTCTGTCTCTATTTCCTGCTCATCTTGACCAGAGTAGTTTTCCTCTGTAGCCGGCTCCTTTCACCATGCCATTCTGTGTTTAAGCCTGCTGAACCAGGACTGAAACTTGTGAAAGATGAGCTAAAATAAACTTCTCCTCCATTAAGTTTTGGGTATTGGGTATTTTGGCCCAGGAAAGAAAAAAATGACTAAGACACCTTGGAATAGTTTAAAAGTCCTTTTCAAAGTTCAAGGTTAACATTTTACCTGTTAGACTATTGGTTAATTTATACATGATCTTTCAGTTTTATTTCCCTTGTTGTGTACTATATGTGTAGTAAACTGCATAACTGAAACATAGCTCCAAAACCTGGCTGTCAGCAGAAATTCTCTCATTCTTAATCTGTAATCTTTTTCCTACTGCAAAGTTAGTTTAGTTGTTTTAAACATAAAGCTGATTCTATATATTCATTTATAAACTTTTATTTTAGCTTGGACTTGACAGTTGGAAGATTTATACACATGGTAAATTGGGAACTGAAGGCCATGCTATTTAGAAACTATAGAATTATATAATATTATACAACAACACCTGAAACAATCTTTTATGTTTCAGAATCTGTTACTTGGAAATTGTTTTCAAAACTATTATTAAGAATGCTTCCAAAGTACACATACCAATATATATATATTTTTTGCTCTAGGGGTCTTTTAGAAAATCCCAAATCACTTCATACTTGGAGCAAGTGAGGAACAGAAAAGATACCTCATGGAATACCATAGTGGCCTATTTGACTGCTCGAGTCCTTAGTGTAGGCAACTGAGGCTCAAATATCTAGCAGTTTTGGCTATTTAAGGCCATAAAGAAACAAAGGGAAAAGGCAAAGACAGAGCTGTGATGTTTAAATGCTCTGGAGTTCACACTTGGGATAGTTACTGACATTTAGTAAGCACATGCCATATTTCTGATACTCTGCTAAGAGATTCATGAATATTAACTAAATTAACTTTATTGTAGTACTATCAGAGAGATGCAAGTTTGCCTTCTTATATAGATGAAGAAATTGAAACACAGAGACTTTATATGTAATTTGCCATAAGCCTCATAGATGGTAAGTGGATTTTAACCATTTGATCAGGACCCAGAATCAATACTACTCTTAACCAGAAGGCAAAGCTATGTCTCAAAAATCAGTGATACTACTGAATGCACAGCACCAAGCTAGGAGGCAGAGAGCTATGCCAACAGGTTTTCCTAAAGTATCAGGAATGTGTGTCCGTGTGTGTGTGTGTGTGTGTGTGTGTGTGAAAATCAGTTCCTGTGCTAATATCTGAGAATTTCTGCCCCTTTTATAGACTAGTGTATTGGGCTTCCCCCTGCCTACTTGGAAATTCTGGTTATATGAAACTTGCCTGATGTTGAGAGAACATACTTATGTACTTATCCTTGGTGTCAGGGGAAGGGTTGGGTCTTTGTAGTTTTCACTGGAGTATTGGCAGTTTTGGTTTAAAAAGGCTTTGCATGGAGCTCAGACTTCAATTCTTGTTATCTGTTTTCTCTCTGGGGCTTGGACAGAGGTCTTGCTGAGGCACCTCCAGCAAAGGTGAATTTAATGTATAATTGTTATTTCTTAACTTCAAATTCCAGAGTATTCCAGTGATCAACAAGATAAAGCAGGCTAACAGCAGTCTGATTTACTGAGAAACAAAGTCCTCAGGCATCTTTTGCAGCACATCCCATGCATGAATCCAGTAATATTTTGAGTAGAGTGTTACTGCAATGTGAGTCTCTGAGCAAATAATCTTAGTTTTGCATTTCTTCCATTATAAAATGGAAGTTGTAGTCACATGGAGAGAAAGTGAAATAAATGTAGAAGATATTTTAGCACTATTTTTCTTACTTCTAAACTCTGATTTCATTCCTTGTATTTTTTTCCCCACATTTAAGCATTCCTTATTGCTACATATAGCTCATGGAATGTCACTTTATTTTTTTCCCTCTCTACTCCCATGACTACTGATATATTTCAAAGATTTACAGTTTCTTCCAATACCAAATTTGATTTGTTTTATTTACACATTGCTCATATGCTGGGTCGAAACAGGGACCAGTTCTAGCAAATATTACTTTGAATATCAGTGAATATTTAAAAATTCTATAAGTTCAGGGCATTAATTATGAGCAATTTCCATCCCAAATTTATAATGTAAAGATAATTGAATTCACAATAAAATTTATTAAGAATAATTATAAATCCAGAGTTTTGAATTTCAAAGTCAATTATGGATAAATAAATTTTTCTGAGCATTTCCTTTCAAAATGAAGAAAAAAATGTCTCTATGCCACTGAACATTTGAACATAGGATCTGGAATTTCAAGACAACTAGAAATAGTATAATATGACATATAAAAATTGTCAACAAAATTTTTACCTCTTTATATCTGACTGTTTTGTTATTTCTTAGATTCATCAAACTTAAGGCAAGGATAATCTCAGTTTTATTATTTGAATGTTTTCTGTTTTCCTTTCTTCTATTTTTTATCTACATATCCATATCTAACATTAAAGTTTTGCAAGAAAATGTAACAAAAGCTTTCAAATAATGTGTAGATGAAAAGTCATAAAAAGCAAACTTTACAGACTTTTAATTCTAAGAGTCTTTTTCTTTAATTTGTCCCTTTCCTTGGAAGGAATTAGTGAAAATAGGGTAACAATCTGATTCACATTTTTCTTACTTTATCACCACATAAACCTCCATTTAATAGAATAAATTAATAAATAAATATTTTTTTAAAAAACTCTAATTGGGTATGATTTCTGACATAGAAACAGCAGTGGAATATGTAAGTGACAGAATAGCATAGTTTGATGGATGTCAGAAGAAAACGGCAGCCTAATGCAAACTGTCAAATTCTGCATACACTTCCTGTCTGGATGAGCTCCCATGAAACCAATGTAACTGAGCAGCTGTACACACTCTGATAACCATTTTCCCTGTCTGTCTAACCCCTTCCCCTACCTTTACTTGCTGTTTCCTTACTCTTTTTTATGGATAAAGCACAGGAGCCAACTTTGCAATAGAAATATTAGCTGGAAAGGTAACAAATTCTGAAAATTAGTTATTTATATCTTGCTTAAGCTGCTTTTTTCCTGTCAGTAAACAACAAAGTCACATCAGCTGGCAAACAGGCTCTAAAAATTTATACTATATACTTTAGGCAAAGCATGTATGTGTGTGTGTGTTTGTATGTGGATGTGTGTAAAATCCAGGCACCTATCCATAGCTATTCCAGAACACTTATAGAACCTTCCTTATGTATGTTCATACTCTTCTTTCCTGAAAATTTATCATATAGAACACATTTTCCCAAAAAATATCTAATTAAATTCCAATGATTCAACAATATTTTCTGTTGTTCAAAATATTGCTTTCAATTATTTATTTATTTATTTTGGTACCGGGGATCACCAACTTGCTTTCAATTCTTGATCATCAGCTTTTTTTTTAGCAAAACCCAGCTGTCTGGGCCACTGCGAGACCTCCAATGAGCTGACATAATGCTCCCATACACATTTCTTCTGCTTTTCCTTTTGATACTAATGCCTTTTTAGTTTAAATTATTTCACGTTTGCATTACTAAAGGACAAGCAGTTTATCTTCTGTATGCTGCCACATCCTAAACAGATGCCCACGACCAAAGAAAAATTCTTGCCAGCAAAAAGGGGAAGAAAAAAAAATGGGGAAGAAAATGTATAAGCATCTTTAGCCAAATGGACAGAATGATTTTCTATATGGGTCTTGGTAACGCATGAGTCGTTCTGATGGCCACAGAGATCCTGCTAAGGATCAACTAGCTGCCCTGGTTAAGTCTCTGGTAATTTTCTTTGCAGTTAAAGTGGCTTCTGAGATAGAACCAAATTTGGCATTCAAATTACAGATACACACAAGAACTTGCATGTGTAGAACAAATAATTTCTTTCTGCCTATTGCTTGTGGGACATTTGCCAAGAAAAAACAATTTGCTTTGCTGCAAGAGCCCAGTTAGCCATTACTGGAGAATGTTTTTCCAAGATTGCTTATCGGTGATTTGAATAGGGCTCAGAGGTTTGTGTGGTTTGCACAAATGTTAGTTACTTTTTAAACCCCAATTTCTCCCCATGTTCCTCTATGATCTCTGAACTCTTTTCTAATTGTAATACAATCAGTAAGATTAGCAACTCCCCAAATGAGCAGCTAGGCATGGATAATTAAATACTTAATGATGACATGGATTTAACTTTTATATTGCTGTTTCAGACAGAAGGCCTTTCATTCAAAATGGCTCCTTGGTAGTATATCGGCGTTCAAGTTGTTAGCTACTAATTTGCCTTTGTAATTGCATGCCCTTGTCATGTGGGGATTTCTGTCAAGAAGATAAGTCTTCAGTGCCTCTGCATTGACTGATTGATAGATGCATTCACTTAAGCATTTGTTGACAGTAGTTATTCAGTTAAAAGCACTATTGGGTCAAACAGAGCCACACAGGGAGAAATGCATATGGTAGTATTCTTGTCCTCAGTAAAGTCAAAGTCTAGGTATAGGTGATAGAAACAAAAAGAACCAGGCACTGTGTGGCTTACTATGTTAACTAACAAGAGGTCCGCACCAGGCTGAGTGCTTCTGTGTGAATCACACCCCGTCACTCCTATGTGAATCACACTTGGGGTGAAGCCTAAACTTGGCATAATGGGACTGTTTCAACATTTGGAGTGCAACAAAACAGAACATGAAGTTCTGGGTCATTTTAATTCAGTTGTTAAATCATGATATTAAGAGGCCAAAATCATATTTTGAATTCTAAAACAGGAAAATCTGCTTAGACAAGTGAATAATTTCATTAGCTTTTTTTGTTTTTTATAATTCTACTCAATGGTCCAGTGACATGGGTTGAGACTGTATGAGTTCTTTTCAGGATAAATATCAATCTAATTTTTGGAAATACTCTATTATTGAATTATGAATAGTTATTACCCTTCTTCATGAGGATGCATGGTATATAGTCTTTTCCTTGAAAGTAACTAATGAAATTGCGGTATGAAGTATAATCTAAAAATACAGTGAATGTTTAATTTAAAAATTGTTACAGAGAGGTGGGGTGCCACATGCCTATAATCTTAGCACTCAGGAGGCTGAAGCAGAGGAATTGCCATGAGTTCCAGGCCAGCATAGGCTGCACACCGAGTTCAAAGCCAGCCTGAACTTTATAGAAAAGGTCTGTCTCTCTTAAAAAAGAAAAGAAAAGAAAAGAAAAAAATTATAATAAAATACACATTTTTATTAATCTTCCTCCATTTAATCTTCCTCACTTCAAACATGCTTATCTCACTGTTTTTGCTTTTTTGCTACCTTCTGACACAGTTCTGGAAGTCTTTTTGTATTTTTTTTTGAGTGTCTTTAGTTACACTGTCTTGGCTTCCTTCTTCCTTGGCCTTCCAAATTCAAATAAATTTGGAGTGATAAATGAAGCTAGTAGAATAGTCTTAAATCTTTAGTTATAGGAATGCTTTGCAGAAGAATTTAATACTGAGGCAGTTTGACTTATGCCCATTTTAGAGTCATCTCTATTCCTCATGAAAATTACACTGAGAAGATCCCTTACAGTGGGATGCAGGCTCCCTAGCTAGTTACTGTGTGGCCTTATCAGGCCTGAAGGTGGGGCTGCAAGGCTGACTGTTCCCTCCTCGTCTATCACTGTAAGGAGCAGATAGGAAGTGCAAACACTTGCTTTTTATGACTCTGTATTTCCAAAGAAGGACCCACCAAGTTAGAGGAAAAGACCCTGCTCCTACTTTCCCCTTTGGATGTAGGAAATTAGTCATTTATTAGACTAAAATGCAGGAATTACTTAAAACTTCATCCGGGTTTTCTGGTCTCATTAGTGCTATTCTGGACTACATGATAATGAGGGTAACATAATTAAAGGGTAAACATGAGGCGACTGCAACCACAGTTGGTGCTTTAGAATATCGGATGGTAACAATCAGAGAATGAGTAATTTCTACTCAATGAGGGTGGTCTTTCTCCTGTTTGAACTTAACGGTTTCTCGTTTCCCTTGTGGCCAAAGGCTTATGTAAAATCCCTTGTTATACAGTACAGGTACAGAGATGCTGATGAGAAAATGTCAATACTGCAAAGAGAAAGCTGCAATAGCATGCAGACAAAGAAAACCCGCCAGGAAGAATTGGCAGCTGCCATTTTCAGTGAAGGAAAACTGGCTTACAAAGGCAGACGGGGATGACTATTTAAAATATCGGTTTTATCAGGTGGAGATTGAAAGAATAAGAAACTGGAAATTATCCTCAGAGAAGATCTGACACTCTGGCTAAAGCAGTACCTAGTTCATGGAAAATTGGCAGGTGAAGATTGTATTGAATTTACTGTTTTCGTTAGCTGTAGCTTGTGCGGTGCTGGAAAGCAGAGGCAAATCCTCCCAATTGGCTTTCCTCCGTGCCCACTGTGCCTGCATATTGATGGTATGGAAGGCAATGTGCAACTACCAACTCTGACTTTCCATCTTCAAGGTGACTGATCCCAAAAGGAAGAAACTTAGAATTCGTTATTTTAAACCATTTGTTACTGAGTAGATTTGAATATCACATGTAACCCTATTCTGAGTCACCACAGGGAAAAGACAATTTATTTTGACCAATGAAGGTGCAGTGGATATAATATATGTTGGAATGATTTTCTTAAAAAAAATACTATTTCTAGATTAAGCTTCCTTGAATCAGAGTCCAACCTTTGTGGGAATCTTTACCATTTTATGCCTTGCTGACCATACACTGAGTTTTCACATTCTGCACTTCTGCCATTTTAACTAATAATATTTGATGTTACTCCCTGTTGTCATATTTCTACTAATTATTCTCTAGCTGCTGCCTGTATTTGCCCCCTGGCAGGCAGAGAAGCAAATGTTTGTAATTCCAAGTGTCTAGAATATTTGAATTTGATCAGTAGCAAAAAATATGTTCCTCGTTCATAAACATTATGCCTCTCAAACTCATCAAGGAGCAGTAATATGTATGACTTTGATTGCCACCTGTCTTCTTCAGAGATGTTTGTTTCTATTGTTTTTTTACTTTTCAGATATTATTGTTTGCTTATTTCGAGACTATGTTAAAGGAGAGAATGATACACTCACTCATTAGCATTTTTTAAAAAGCACACAGCAGAATATTGATTTCATAAAAACGCAAAGTACTAAGCATGAAAATATGAAAAAGCACCCAAATGCTCTCCGTGGAAGTTGTAAAATGCAGACAGAAATACTCATTTGAGTTTTACCCAAATTCTGACAGACATTAGAAACTAGCAAATATTTTTTGGTGAGTGAAAAACAACATTTATTTTAGAAGAAATGTGAGTCAAATATGATCATTGTATGTATAAGAATAAGAAAAACTTATACAAATTTGAAATTTGTATGAACAACTAGGGTTAACTCTCACTAAAACATGAGTATTTATAAATATTTTCTTCAAGTTTTGTTGTTGATAGTGGTATTTCTAAGGCTAGAGAAAGGAGAAATGACTGAAACTTTGCTACTGTGATAAAATTTGTGTGAGGGAATTTCTCAACTAAAGGAGCATGATATAGTCACACAAAATCTGTATGATCTATAAAACAAGAAGCATCCTGGTTTTTGATGGGTATGGTGGTAACCCCTTTTGTCTTAATACAAACGAGATGTAAAGAAACCACTTGGAGAGTTTTTCCTAATAGGATACATGTGCCTTAGTTGGGCGAGATGAACTTCTCACAAGCATGTATTTAGTAACTGTCTACATTGTAGGGCTTTGAATATTTTATGCCCTACCCTCACTGCTTTGAACTTATTATAGCATCTCTGAAAAGTATAACGATCTCATTTGAAACTCATACACTTAAAGATCTGAATATTTAATTGAAGTATTTAGTTACAAAACTATTATAGGAAAGGATATACTAGCTTTGTCATTATTGATTTTTCTCTACTATTTAAAAATGATGCTATATTCAGAAAGCTGTTAAATGACAAAAAATATTTGCAGAACATATTTGTGAGGAATTACACCTAAATGAGAAGTTAATCTTTTGGAAATTTTATCAGGATTTCAATAGAAAGAGCCAGTTTATGGGAAAAATATAATACCTTTCTGTTTACAAAGCACTGTTAGAAGCATGCTGTCATTGACACACAAAAGTCCTACAAAAGTATCGTTGCTTTCATCGTTCTCGTTCAAAGTTGAGGTAACAGAGGCTCATATATGCAGTACTTCATCTTGTCTTTCTTATATGCTGCATCATTCCCATAGTATTCAATACTTCTTCCCTTTGCCTGTTCATTTACAAGACAACCATGGATATGTACATTTTCAAGGCAATATGTTGGTATAAATTTCTTGCTTTTCAAAAGTTTCATTATTTTATTCAGACTTTTACTTTAAAGATTGTGATAACTTACAGTCTCTTCTCACACTATAAGATGATTGGCATTCAGGAACTCAGATATTTGTTGAATTAATGAAAACAGTATGTGAGACATAAGGAGCAGCTTTTAAAGGGGGGATTACATGTTTGCGTAGAGAAGGAAGTCTTCTAGAGGACAATGAAAATAATAATGGAAGCTGAAGTTATGTAATACCTTGTTTCTCAGTGTCTGGTTTGTGGCCAGGCAATGATAGGAATTGTTAGGAATGCAGAATCATGAGCTCTATCCCAGAACTACAGTATTAGTCTGCTGAATTACATAATGCTGTAATATGAGAACCACTGTACAGTATGTTTGTTTTTCAACCTTGATTAGACATTATAATTATTTGATGAAGTTAAGCAATTAATAAAATAAAATGACTGATCCTCACTACAGATCAATTAAATATAGTCTCTGGATATGTGCATCAAGTACAGATTTTTCTTAATACTCTACTAGTGATGTTGGGGTATATCCAGGATTCAGAATCACTGCTGTAGTATGAAGTCCTCCATGGGCAATAGCATAAGGTACTGGATAAAATGTACAGTCTTTACTCACAGTGGAGCTCATTTACCTGATTTATAATAAGATGAGGGGTCACTTGAAGATTCCTTTTTTTTAAAAAATTTTTTTTGGGTAAAATTGTAACCATTTTTTTTTTTTTTGGTACTGGGGATCGAACTCGGGTCCTTGTGCTTGCACAGCAAGCAGCAAAACCACTGACCCAAATCCCCAGCCTGAAGATTTCTAAAGTTTATGACATTCCTGACATTTAGCAATTCAAAAAATGTGGACCTCAACTTGTACTGTTTCTTAACCACACTTACTATTCTTCATCAAGTGGGTTCATAGAAATAATTGTACCAAACAATTGTCAGCCATTCAAAGGCCTCTCTCCATGCAGCGAAAAACTGTCATGGTCCATGTTTCTTCACTGAGTATTCATCCTACTTTCTTCTCCCAGTAGGGTCAAACTCAACCAACCATTCTGTAAGATTTTGGCTCTGGGCAGGAAGCATCTATGGAATGTTGGCCCTGCAAAGACCTTGATTAAACACCAGCTTGAACCTTACTGCTGAAAATAGAATCTCCCCTAGAGATATGTCTTCTTGTGTTTTAGTGGATTTTCTTGGATTTTTCCTCTTGACCTTTTTGATCTGAAATAAAGCCCAATGCAGAACAGTGATGGAAGATATAATAAATGGAAGTTTGAGGAAACACTGGTGGCCCAATAATTGGCTTATCTAGGAGACAGTGGGGAGCCACTGAAAGTTTTGCAACAAATCTGTTATCAGAAACATTGAAACATTTGTTGAATGAATGAATATAGAATAAGTAACTGAGAGAGAGAGAGAGAGAGAGAGAGAGAGAGAGAGAGAGAGATGTAACTAGGTTGGTTTATACACAAAGAAAGGGAATAGTGGATTAGATATGGGAAGTGATAAAGGACATAGAGAAGAAGAACTAATAACAGACAAATTGACACCTAATTGAACTTAGGAGATAAGTATTATATAAGTATTGCTTCTCGAACTTAAACATGCATAAGAATTACCTGGAAAATTTGCAAGTACACCAATTCCTTGACCTCGTCTCTGGAGATTCTGATTTAGAGATGTGAAGCAAAGCCCAAGAATTTGAATTTTGAGTAATTTTCTGAGTGACATTACTGCTGCTCCTCTGAGGACCACATTTTAAATAACACCTCACTTGGGCTGGGGAACCTGGAGTCAGAATATTTTTTATTTGATTTTGGTTCTGCCACTTACTGCCTATAATATCATAAGCAAATCTATCACTTTCTGAACAATGCTTAAAATACTACAATGTACTGTATGCCCACAGATATTGTTAAAATTCAGATTCTGACTCAGTCTGAGACGGGGGGTGAGCACTTGCATTTCTGACAAATGACACCCATTCTACTGCTGTGCCAACCAGATAATACTGACTAAATTCCTTGGCCATCCTTTCCTCATCCTTTGCATGCTTATTACAATTAAATAAAAACACTTTGAAAATTGAGGAGCAGATTGTAAATATAAGGTGATGGGAGTAGATTGATAAGAAACAGGAAATAGAAAAGACAACTCTGAGTTTTAAGCCAAGTAGGAGAATTTTGGTAAATTCATAGAGATAGAAGAGTAAGGAAGATCTCTTTTGAGAAAAAGTTTAATGGGGGGATAAGCAAAACTTGTAAATGTAGGGTAGAAGTCATTTTGAAAAATAATTCAGTCTTGAAAAAATAATTTACTTATTGTATACACATATTTGAATGATGTTTCTGAATATGTCAGTGTACAGTAAGGAAAGAGATTAACAATAGAATATGGAAAAAGATAGGATTGGAAGATGTGGGAAAGGGGAGGTATCATTCTGTCACCTTGTCATAGAGACATTACTTGTCCAATCTGAGCTGTATCAACAGTTTTTATATATATCCTCATGACTGCCGGTCATAGTCTGTTGAGTTTCCTAAGTATTCTCCTAGTTGGAAATTATGGAAGCATCACATTTTTGTGTGAGGCTTATAAGCACCCATTCCATGAGTGGTAGAAGATAACTGTGATTCATTAGGGTCCTGCATCAAGTCACAGGCATTTAGAATACAGAGCAATTTGAGGGAGACCATGAAGTTTATAAAAGATGAAAGGAGGAAGAAGAGAAACATTCTGCAACTATCTACAGAAAAAGTGTTGCTGCCTTGCCTTCTCAATCAGTCTGGATACTTGGGCTTCTATGAAGCTCAAGAGAAGATGTGGATCAGGAGGTTAGGGGAGGAGGTTAGGGGAAACAATATTTTCACAGAGATAATTCATCTGCTGGAAGGAATAGTAAGTGTGTTTGCCTGACAGTTAATAATGGCCTAATTTTAAAAGAAATGTATGATTGGTTTAAGATGTTCATGTATTTGATTATGTCATGAGGATGTTCTGGTGATGTTCTATCTAAAGGATGCTTCAAATAATGACCTCAGGTACTAAAAAAGGTTAAAGAAGTTTTCAGTTTTTTAAAAATTTCTCATAAATCACTGGTTGTTGTGCTTTTCAGGTACTTTTATTTTCCTCCTTAGATTTTAAAGTACTCAATGTTAAAATCTGAACATTTTAACATTTGACTTGCAATCATTTAAATTCCAAATCAACAGAGATATCTTTCTAACATTGATTTACTCTCAGAGGGTCATTCATAAACATATTCATTACAGACTCACTCCACGAATATTCAATAATACATCAATCACTGAGCTGTTTATGTTAAAAGACACAATTGAAATTGAACAATATAATTCAGTAAAATTACTGGTCTTTTTATTTATTCATCTAAACCCTAGTTGCTCAGTCACTGTAAACAGATTCATTGAAAACAATTCACTTTTCTGTTGTTTCAGGATTGATCCTCTCAAACACATGATTACTCTTCATTCAGACAAAATATTTCATTTCTTTAAGTACATGGAAAGGAATTAGGGCCAGCTGAATGCAATAAGGGATGAGGAACGAAGACGCTCAATAAAGGGAAATCAAACCTGTTTACAAGTCTGGGATCTAAACACTTGTGAAGTTTGTGGTTTTGAAAACTATATTCAGATGTTAGAGGAGAAAATGATGAATGCTAGATAAACATGAGTTTAAAATGGCCTGGGTCAGATTCTTATTCCTCATTGCCCTCTAAGTACCTTTTAAAACAAAGAGTTCCCCTTAATTCAAAGAGATTCCACTTAGGCAAAAGATCAATAAACAGCAGAGGGAAAGAGAAATTCAATGTTCCCCAGAACATGAAGATATATCTATTGTAAAAAAGACAGAGGTAAAATATGGAAGCATTCATAAAAACAATTAATGTATGTAGTCGTTATGAAATACAAATTATCATCTTATGCAACTGGTAGATCTTGATTTCCTAAATCTGTTTTTTGTTTCCAGTTCTTCCACTTTGAATATATGATACTGAAAATATGCTAACCTTGGCCCTTGGGCAAATTAGAAACAGAGGTTGGTAAAACATTAGGAAAATTTTTTATTTCAACTTAATATATTGTATTTATTTAGAAGATAATTAAAGTTAATATAAGTCTATTTTAGAATCATAAGGATGATCATCAACTAAATACTTACTGTGTTAGAGTTTCAGTGCCCTGTGGGAATTTGTATTTATTTATTGACATTTGAAACTTGTTAATTTTTTTAAAGGAACGTGAACAGCCAGGTTGAAACTACTGAATATGAAATCATTTTGGATCAATGCAACCTCAAGTGAAGGGTTACATAAAAGATACTTGACTATAGGAGCTTTTTGTTAGCTTTGGAATTCTGATGACTAAAAAGAAGAAGGCTGAAAGGAATTGGCATTTTAATTCCATGTGGCTGAGCTTCGTAGTTACATTCAGACACTTCTATTTTTATTTCTTGAAGCTGAGCCCATTTCCAAGTAGGAAGCTGTGGAATTATTGCTCTCACTCCCAAATTTAGTTCAATCTCTTACAATACTAAGGTTAGGTCAGCCTTTTCCCTGTCCCCTGCGTTAAACCTACAAATAGATCAGATCTCATGACAAACAAGCATAAAGGACGAAAGATTGTAAGTGAAACATGGAACCAGTTTGAATTAAATTAGAATTGAATCAACTGAATAATCTACAGTTCACACTGTGCTTTGGCCCGAGAACCTAGATGTTTTCATCCATAGTATTTAAGTTATTTTTCATTCCTTTTTTTCCCATTATTGTGCTATGTTCAGATACAAAAAGGATAGCTGTTTGTGTTTTATGCAATGGAAAAATTGTTGAAGTTTTAGCCTTGAAAGGCATTGGCTGTATCTTAAAAACAAGAAAAATCACCCTTTTGCCCCGCCTCCTATCGGTTGTTTGGAAACAACTGTTTGATGCCAAGTTTGTACTCCACTCTTATCAGTCCATTTGGTGAGATCAGAATGTGCCTGAATAGCTGAATAAAATATGTCGACTGAATTTTCACTGCTACCACTCCAGAAGGCCAGCGAATATCATCACTGACTGTCAGCAGTGGCCAGGCTCTGCCTTTCTCACGATCATGACACATAGTGGAAATTTTCCTGGCGTCCATACATCATCATGCCTGCCTGGCGTGTGTCACACTGAGGATAAGCACAGCAGAATAGCCTGCCAATGGATTTGACAGGTCTGGCCTACCAACATATGGAATAGCCCCTGAAAAATAAAATATTCTCTCTGAATTCACTTATCATGATTCAGAAATTAAGTTTTTATTTGGATCATTTTATCATTCATAGGTGTCACTTTTATGGCATCTATAACCTTTTTTAAGAGGAAACTTGGCATTATGGGTTTCATACTCAATCTCATAATAATTTTAATAAGCTTTTGAGAAATTATATTCCATTGGTTTTGATTGCTACTTGGGTTTTATGTGTTTTTTCCAGTTCTTATTTACAATGCATCCCCAAATCCTTCACAACACAAAAAGAAGAGTCTTTGATTTTGATAATTATTTAATCAGTCTTCTTATAGAATTGAATCATGCCATATTATTATTGTTACTCAGCAATTAGAAAGTCTTACTATCCAATTAAAACTTTCAAATATGGTAAAATTCTGTTCTATAATCTGATGTCCATAATACCATCTTCTCAGTATAAAAGCATTTTCTGAAAGATGCCAAGTGTGAATCTTGCAATTCATGGAGTGGTTACATTTATCTTCAAATAATGTACAGTGTTTTGTCAGTTATTTATGTAGTTAGTTGTATCTTCATCTGATGGCTATCACTGAAATACTTAAGGGGTCTGACACATGTGCTGTGTTAGCAGAAAATACCATCCAAGGGAGAGGGAGTATTTTTTTCTCACTTTACTACTTCAATACAGTAATGATAAGAGTTACTATATGATCCACTGAACAACTATTAGAAGGAAAGAGGAAGAAAAAGATCAACCAATCACCTAAGTCATAGGTACTGAGTACTCTGGGGATTTCTGTCCAAGGTACCTTGGGAATTCTTTAAAAAAGTATTCAAAACTCGAAATAATGAATTTAGAATAAATAAAAACTTACAAAGTTTTATACATTGTTTTTATTCTTTTGTACCTCTCAAATGTCTTCTCTAGATAAAAATCTTCTCGTCACCTCATAGAAATGCCATTTGGGGAAAGATTCCACAAGCTATGTGGAGAATAATTATTGAACAAACACATATCATTAGATTTTGATAGTTTGATATGTAGTTATTCTGAGGGTCAATTAAATGCCACACCTGATGGGTCTGAAATAGATCAAATTATAGTCTTTTATTAGTGGTAAAACTCAGATTCTCAACTCTTTCTTTCTTTTTTTTCAATACTGGGCATTGAACCCAGAGCTTTTGCACTGAGCTACATTTGTCAGACCCTTTCATTTTATTTTATTTAAAAAATTTTAGACAAAGTCTTATTAAGTCACTAAGTTACCCTCGGTGGGCTCAAACTTGCTATTCTCCTGTCTCCACCTTCTGACTACCTGGGATTACAGGGATGTTCCGGCACATCTGGCTTCTCTTTTCTTTTTCCTACTTTTGGGGTTTAAATTATATTAAAAATGTGCTAAGTCAGTGAACACCAGGATATCAAGTAATTATGTTTCAGTTGAAGATGTCTCAATAGGTCACAGTGATAGCTACACTATTTTGGAACAGTACTATTGTGGAATAGCTATACTATTTTAAGCAACATTTAACAATCATTTTGCTCAATGGACAAACTGTTAATATTTCTTTTCCATCATACACAGTTATTGAAGGTTCTAGTGTCAACAGACAACTCTTTATCAACTGTATCAAGAAATGATTGGGATGAAAAGACTGTCAAGCAGTTAACTTAATCCTTGTGGGAAGAATGGATCTCCTTTTGGGAAAGCTGAGAGAGACTTATTTAGGAAGAAAAACTCAGAATTAGCATTTCTCCCCAATTCCTGCCTAAAGTACTTATTACAGATGCTATTTTCATCTTTTAAATACATTTCTACTTTTTCAAAGCCTAGGTTTAATTCTGTGGGATTTCCCCATATACAAGTCCTGTTTCAATTCAAGGCTCATTAAGGTATTTAAGTATCTATTCTGGAAAAGCTCTTTCCCCAAAGTTATTAAAACAAGTTCTTTATAAAGTTTCACAGATTCAGATTTCTGAAATATTTGAGATGCAGGTATGTTCTATGTCTCCATCTAGGGTAGTTATTCAAACCCCAGGGCAGAGAACTAAACTCTACGTGCATTTTTAGACACATACAAAAGTAAAATATAGTTGAGAAAGGCTTGAGAAGATAAAACCATGCTCTCATGTGCAAAACCCCACATAAATAAAATTAATGATTGGATTATGGTTGGAAAGCAATTACTTCATGTTCAGTTTTTTTTTCTGGACACAATATGGATGTTAAATTTTAAAAATATAATTATTTGGAATATATAAAACTTTTTTATACATAAATAAATATTGCAACTCTGTGCTCTTAAATAAACCAGTTAATTTATCTGATTATAATTCGCTCTTTTGCAAAACCAATGAGTTAGACTACTTATCTTTTAGGTGTCTCCAGGTTCCAATATTTAATGGTTCTGTGACTTATTTTAGGTGACATATCAGATTTAATTTATGAACTTAAAGTTACATATTTGCATTAGGCATTCCTTAAAATAGTTTCACACTATTGTTCCTTTTTTAGTACTTTCTTAGCATTTAGAGAGAAATTAAAGACAGAGAGAAGCAGACAACAGGCAGAAATCAGAAATGGTTCTTGATTCTCAAATACAATGTAAGAAAAAGAAAAGTCATCATACATTTTTGTGTTAATTTTATGCTGTAGATGTTTGGATGCTAGTTGTTGAATTTTTATTACAGCTTTAGAATAGATGCTGGTATTAATATCCAATTTATGCTGATTGGTAAACTATGGCTCACAGAAACCTAAGATTTATAGCATTAGGAAGTAATAATACAGCTGGAGTCTTGGGGTTTGAGTGATTGCTTACATGCTCTCCACAGATCACAATGAGGTCTTTGTTTATCAGGTGGTATAGAAAAGAGAAGTGCACTTCTGAGTAGTACTTAAGGCTTAAGTCTGCTGACTCTACACTGTTTAGTGATATAATAATGCTAATAATAGAATATTAACTACATAAAAAAGATCCAACTCTAGAGAAAAAGCCATTATCTTTTCTTATAGCACAGAACTACTTTCACATGGATGATATTCATAGAAAATTTACCTTCTACAAGAAATCACCTAAAGAAATGTTATTTGTAAAAGGTTTGTATTGTTCTTCAGAGTCATTAATGAATATTGAGCACTTTGTGTTCAGCTCTATGAAGGATAATTTACTCCTATTCATATAATAACTTAGAACCTATCAAATATTTATCATTAGATTTAAGCAATGGAAATGGTGAAAAGGAAGAATGAACCTATTTTTTAAAGAAGAAAAGTGCAATGAAGTCTTTTTTGGGGATAAGAATTTTCAAAACTATTATAAATAGAAGGCCCATCTCAGCTTGATTACTTCCAAACAGCTTCCTGTAACCTCCCACCAAGTAGATGAGCAATTAGTATAATCACAGCAATAAGTCAAAGACACTTGCTGTTCAAACTTGTATAGCAACTTCTCCTCTTGGCATTGCTCCTAGGCTATTCCAATTGGAGACACACAGACATGTATGCACATATTTAATCAAATTTTATTTGGTAAGAAGGCAAAATGTCTAGGATTGGCTTCTTTCTGAATCAAGGTTAAATAAAGGGCACAGAACAAATAAAGCTGTGCTGAAAAGAATGGTGGCCAATGCAGGGATATTCTTATGCCCTAAACAGTCGTGCAGATGGAAGTCTTGCCAACAAAACCATAAAGCATCAAGTCTGACTGTGAGTCAATCTGTCAGCACAAGTACAAGGTGACTCAGGGAAAGACTGCATTTTGTTTCCTGATAAATACTCACCAGTATTAGTACATTCATGTGTGTTGGATATTGTTGGCAGGAAAGGATAAAAAGTCTTTCATTAATGATGATGAGCTTTAAACAGCTATCTGCAAAAGAACAAAAAGAATAACCAGGTGAATTGATTTTTAAAAACAATGGGTGGATATCAAAATTAAATGCCTTGTATGTATCTATGCTTCAGTTTGAAATATCAGCATAGTATTTGGATATCATCTGCTACTGAGTTGATTTAGCACGCAAAGAATTGTTTCTAAGAAACAACAGTATGATAAAATATACTTTGTTTGCCAGTCTTGATTTTTTGGTATATTTTTTGAGTGTCTAAATTTAAGCTTTGCTTTAGGTCTCATCTGTGTATTCAATTGATTGCTGCTTCAAGTTTCTAGGTTATTAGTTGTTTGGATTTTCTGTGTTTAGAGAATTGTTTTTTAAATGAGAATTAGGGAGCAGAAGTCTTCCTTGCTATACGTTTTAACACCCAGTAAGTCTAGACAAAGGAAATTCTATAGTTCCACCTATGACAAGCTTGATTTTTTACTAGTTTCAAAGTTTCTTGGGTGCCTTCCTTTTTTTCCCCATTACAGGAATTTATCTATGGGCAAAATGTTAATTTTAACTTTGCATGAAACTCTGCTGAGGTGTTTAAGGATGCATGTAGGAAAATACCTTAAAGGGTAAGATAGGCTCTTTTATTGTTTTTCATTGTGAATATGTATTCTTTTGTGGTCAAGAGGAATCCGGCTTTTCTATTTAAATGATATAGTTGCAGGCTGGGAATTTAGCTCAGTGGTTCCTCTGGCTGCCTCACAAGCAAAAGGTCCCGAGTTTGATCCCTGGTACCAAAAAAAAAAGTGTACTCAAGTCGAAATGATGTAGATGCTTAGGCTGTGTTCTCAGGAAATAGTATTTTATATCTCTGTAAGAATTTTTTTGCTGAGCAATGATTTTAAGAGAGGAGATTATTAGTATCAGTGATCAGTATCAAGACATAAGAACAAAACAGAAAAAGAACCAGAACAAAAGAAGATTGGCTTGTGATAGTGTGACTTATCCTGAAACTGGATACATGAAAAGGTGAGAAGAGCAGGAAAAGAGAAGATGCTTTAGAGGTAGAAACTTCAAGGTCAAAGGTCATTGCCACCCAGAAATCTGAATCAACTAGCAAAGGCAACTGCAAACCTTGACTTCATCTTTCATTATCACAAAAAGAAAAGAATATTAGAAATATTTAAATGTACCATTTATCACAGGATGATGGACTGATTAAACAAATTCAGTAGAACTTTACCAGTATCAGTATATTTTCACATGATTATCATGGGAAATTTGGCTTATGCTCGAAGAGTAGCTCAGTTTCATGTAATGTGGGTGTTTTCTGCTGAGTTCTGTTCCTTCCATCCCAACTCATATGTTGGAGTCTAACCTTCCACATCTCAGGATGTGAATCCATTTGGATAAAGTCTGTGAAGAGGTAACAACTTTAAAATGAGGTCATTAGGGTATGCCCTAACCCAATATGGCTGATGTCCTTATGAGAAAAGTACATACAGATGCACAAAAAATGACCCTGTGAAGAACAGGAAAAGATGGCCTTTCACAAGTTAAGGAGAGAGGTGTCAGAAGAAGCCAATATCACACTTGATTTTGGACTTCCAGTGCCTGGAAATATAAGGAAATAAATTCCTGATAGTTAAGCCAACTACTCTCTGATATTTTCTCATGGTAATACAGTGGGACATTTTGTTCAAAGGTCAATAGAAGGAAGAAATCTCTACAGAATATGAAATACTGATAATTCCTTTGAGGGAAGTAGATTTCACCTGGCCCAAGTACCCACGTGGTTAAGGAAGTTAATAAGGGTCCACATTATTTTCCCCTTGCAAACCACATTTGGAGATAAAACGATTACCCTGAAAAATGTTGGAGAAATTTTTAAAAAATTAACAAGGCTATTGGGTGAAGAATGGTAGTGGAACAGGGAGAATAAAACTCTGCAATGAGGTATGTACTGTGACTCATCAGTGATGCCAGAGTGGGTAAGGGATAGTGTGTGGCCAGGGATATGCATGTGTTGATCCAGAATTCAGTGGCAGATTTTGTAACAAAATACTATCTTTGGATAATAATGTCTTTTGGATACAAATCATTAAACATGAGTCATTAATCTGGATATCTTGGAATCAAAGTTATTACACTTAACCCCCTCATTCTATATTTGACCAAATAAAGAGGTTTAGGTATGAGACATATTGATATAATGTGTGAAATAGTTTGCTTAATAATTTTTTTCTTCATGAGGCAGAAGGATGTGTCCTATAGTTACTGCTTTCTAGATGAGCTCTTTCAACAAAAATGATAAAACTAGATAAGGCTGCTACTTGATAACACTACTACTTGGGTTGATGCCCATATTTTTTAGGACTTATTTCTCAGAGGGTCTTGATAGTTAATGAAAAGCGCAATATGATGGTTATTATAGTCACCATCTCTTCTGGGTCCCAAGGGTGGGAGAACAATAATATTCCTGCCTATTCCCTGACACTACCTGCTTTCTCAGAAGCTATGGGCCCATCCTCCTTGGCTTTTGAAAAGATACGCTCTCCTGTTCTTTCTTTTTTCATTTTGATACAAATTCATGACTGGAGTTAAAATTGGGCCCTTAAATTCTTCAACTCTCTCACTGAAGTAAACCTCAAAATCTGAAAATAAGTTTTGCATTGTAGTCTGAACACAAGCTCCTTATCCAGATGGGCAGGCGCCCCAGAGAATCAGAAGCAGTTCTCATCGGTCTGGGGTCACACTGTCAGCTTTGATGCTGACCAGCAAGGGACACTTAGCTACTGTTTGGGCAGTGTTTTGAGGGGAGGAAAGAAGCTGCATAACCTGATTAAGTATCAAGATACCATTTTTAAAGGGATGCTCTGTTCGATTCACAACTGTGTTCCTTTCTAGGAACATGCCAGTTATTGGCTAATCAATATTCTTTGTACTCTCCTCCAAATCTTCAATGTTCAGTATTAGTTTTAACATTTCATCTCTTAACATTGTAGTAGGAGACCTGTTATTCTGCTGAATATTCTGAAATTACAGACATTAAGATAATTAAAATAGCAGCTCAGAGACAGATCAGAAAATATTACTAAATATCAGGGGAACTATTTCTACATAGTCTATCCTGCATTTTATTCTTAATTTTTCAAATTTGGTTCCTTTACTATTGAATACTGAACTAAATATGGTTGGTACTTTTTAAGCAAGTATTGTTTTTTCTATTCTAAGTTTATTAGTCACAAATTAATCTGTCAATAATTTATCAGTATTTCCTTTTTTCTGTGAATGTCAGATCATTTTTCAGCGGCTCTTTGAAAATTATTCCTGTCCTCATTTTACAGATGGTGATACTAAGGCAGAAAATGGTAAGGTAATTTACTCACAGTTTCTCAGAAATCTATACTCTGTCAACTTCAAATTACAAATCATAGTGCATGCTGGGGCATATGTTGGGCTTCCTTTTGATTAATAGGGAGGAGGCTGGGCTTGATGACCTCTGCAGGAGGCTCCTAGCTCTACAGTACTAGGATCTTAATTCTGATGAATGGTCCTCATGGTAACTAGAACCAATCTTCACCCCTACACTTTGCTTCAAGATTTAAGACAAAGCACACACTCATACAAAATGATATTTTTCCTCTGTTATAATTTTCAGGGAAGGAAAGTTATTTCTGCTAAGCATTATTATATTCTGATTTATTTGTGATTGTGGGGTGGTAAAAGGATCTATTTCATTTGCACATTTTTTTGGAAACCCTACAGAGATTTTGGAGTGGGGGAGGGACACAGTGGAAAGTATGGTTCCAGTGCAGTGAATGACATGTTTGTACTGGACAAAATAGCATAGGTTCTTCCAAGCTTCCGGTCTGGGCCCCAGCTGATGACACTCTCAAAAGAAGTTTCAGATTTTTACCAACACTAATTAAATGAGTTGCATATTTCCCAGTAGATTTCTCTGAATAAGGTGTGAATTTACAAAATAGTTTTAATTAACAAAGTGATTTTGTCTAGTCTTACTTGTTAAATTCATTATTTTAGTTTTAATACAGTACTTTGATTATTGGTACATTGGACAAACAATAATTTCATCTGATTGTAACTAGAGAGGAAGAGCAAATATTTTACTTTTTCTTCATTATTGCTTCTGTACAGTAAAGGCATGTATTAAATAAGATAGAAGCTTCTATGAGTGCAGATGTGACAGCAGCCACTGCTTATAATCTTGTCTGAAGAATTAAGGTTGTCTTTTCTTTTGAAGTATCTTTCTAAACTCTGGAAGCTTTGCTGAAGGTTGAATAGGAATGCGGAGGAGCAGGGTGCAGGATTCAGTAGTGGTTTCTATTCATCTACTGCTGTCTTACTTTCTCTTGCTTATCAGACCAAATTTTAGCATCTGATCTAATTTTTAGTTTCTGAAAACGTAAAAAATCTAGAAGATGATTTGCGCTTATGTATATTTAAATATTTTGAAATTATGTCATGACATGAAAGAAATGTTTTCTAACAGAAGGGAATAAAACAAAACAAGAATGAAAGCTTTTATCATTGTTTAGAGAACTACTACAGAACTATCGTGGTAAAGTGAGTCTGTCTTACAAGGCAAACTATACAAATCTGCATATAGAGGAGGGAAATTTCATCTGAAGAGTGTGATTCATTGATAAGCCATGCATTTTCTACTCATTATATTTTCTCCTCTTAGGAACCCCTTGTCTGTAGGCACAGAAGTATATATTGCATTTATTTAGGCTGATCTAAAGCATACTGCCCCTAATGAGGCTAAAGCAGATAAGCTGTTGGCTGATACATATGATCCTTTCATCGCAGTGGGCTACCCAAGGGTACACTGTTAGACAGTGAAATCCTACTGAAGCCATGGCTGGTGAAAAAATAAACTTAATGGAAGAGAGAACTTTTCTATAAAATATGGGCCTCCACACTGTTTTATATGTATATCTCGAGAAATGTTCTGACGAATACCTACAAAGTTCATGCTTTGATGCTTTCAGCATTTGCCAATCCCTAGAGGAATGTGGTACCTCAGTTTGGGAGCCATAGTACTCTGTGGTTTCATGGGAAGGAAACACTATGTTAATGTTTATAAAGCTTTTAAAAATTTGTTTAATTTCAAAGAGATGGAAATCTTATTTGAATATAACAATGCTATGTACAATATAGATAAATGTCACCTCAATCTTGGCCCTTCAAGTTCATGTAATATTACAAAAATATCAGGAATTATGTTTTTTTTTTTTCACAGATTACATGGTAGGTTTCCCTTTGTTAATATAAAACAGAATTTCGTGAGTGTAGACTTTTATAAATCATACAAGAGACCAGAAACTGTTTGTAAACTGAGGCAGGTATCAGAGTAGAGGAATAATGAAAGTAAAATTTGATGACACTGATCACAGCCTTTTAGGAAATGAATAACGGAAACAGGAGGTTTGGATGTTAAAATTATATCATCTGCAACTTAGTGAAGAAGGCCTCTTAAATTCATAAAGTTGCTTTTTCTTTTTTTCAAAGAACTTTTTCATTCAAACTCTTAAGTGATGTTTGTATTTTGGTGATAGGATCTGTTAAATTCTTTTTATTTTAATGTAATACAAGTAGATTTAATAAAGAAAATATAAAAAGCATTCTTACTTCTGTGAAAATTTCATAACAGAATAATTAGTGAACAACAATAGTTAATACACTGTGTATCATGATCTTAAAAAAAATGACCAAAATGTTACTCATAGTGTAAGTCAGAGGCCAAAAAAAACAGACTCTTTTACAAAGAAAACACAAATATTTGTTTGAAATATATTTAAGATATATGGAAATTTGTTTCATTTATACTTTTACTTTCTTTTTGTTCATTGATAAAGTTCCTTTTTAAATGGTATGAACAAGTACTTTTCTATTACAACCCTGAAACATGTTGAATTACCCTATAATTTATGATGATTATAGATGTGTTTAATTGGTGAAATACATTTCTGGGAGCTTGATATAGCTTTGTTTATTGATATATTACCTTTTGGGTTTACTTCTCTACAATTCTATGTCCAAGACTTTTGTGTTTATATTGTTGGCAAAAGGAGAATTAGGAATTACCCAGAAAACAAAAAGCAAGTACTGATCTTTGGTTGGTTGGTTTTCTTTTGTTTTCAAACTTCCATGTAAACTCTTGATGCACTCATCAGAAATAACTACAGGTGGAAGGCAGTAGTGTCTTTATTAATAGGTTGTGGAGCAGCAGTTACTGCTTAAAGCAGAGAGCAATGGGAGAACAGCGCCAACGACTTGGGTCACTGACTGTCCTTGAGGTGAGCACCATGTCGCAGGGTTTTGTGTCTGCACTGGCTTTTCTTGTCATTGCTAGAAGGAGCTTCCCAACAGGATCTCCTTGACCATCGCTTGAGTGTCATTCTACAATATCGATGGCCGCCTGTATCCCAAGCTTTTGTGAACTCTGACAAAATCTTGCCCTTTCCATTGTGTCCTTTGACACCTAAGTGAAGTCCTTGACAGCTTCAATGCACATTTACTCTTCAGTGGCTTGGAAAGTGGTGACAACTCAGCTGCCTTACACAGTTACATATTAGGATATGTGCAGTCCTCCTAAGGAGGGAAATATAAAGATGTTTAGGTAGTACAGTGCAATTTTCAGTCTTTTCAAGGCTTTTCACTGATTGCTAAACTCACTGTTCAAATTACAGTAAAATACCATCAAAGCTATTCACTGGGTTTTGGATGCTTGAGACGTATAGTTTAGAGATTTCTATTATGAAAAATAATGCAAAGTTATAGGTTCAAAATTAGGTAATATTTTTACTATTTCTTTACAATGAGAAATTACAACAAATCAAAAAATTTTAAACCTCAAAAATAATACAAACTCAGAGCATCTGGAAAAGATAATATAATAAATTTTCAAAATCAACAGCTCCAAACGTTACTATGTTTTTGATTATGGAAGTTTGATCATTTCTTTATATGACAACAATTTATAATATGTTTGATAGAGCCATTCAGAGAAAAATCATTTATTCTTGCTTCTAGCATAGTTATTTCTTTCTAAAAAATTAAACATAAATATTTAACTAAAATCAAATTAAAAATAAATTCAAATTCTTGACACTATAAAAGTTTATTTTAGCTTCAGAGTCATCACTGATAACATCCTGAATATTTAAAAATTGTGGTCACATTCAGAAACTGCGGTCAAAAAGAAAAAACTATGTGGTATATTTTTAATATGATCTTTATCCAACATACTTGCTTTTCATATTTCTGAGATAGATTTTCTACCTTCCAGGAACAGAATTGCTGATTAATTGTGTCGTGTGCAAATCTCATCAAAAAACAAAAATAATATCTGATAAATATATAACATATAGTGTATTTTCAATAACTTTCATTTTGAACAGACATTGATAAGAACCTAATACTTTAGGAATCTACAAATAATCTTTGGAAGAATTTTCTTTATACTTAGTCTGATTCTATACATTTTAACATTGTTTTTCATCCACTGTTCACATACTCAGTATGCCAAACTTCATAGGACACATTCATTTTGCAGCAGCATCTCTGGCCCTGCATGCTGGTGTCATGGTGCCAGGAAAGTCAGCACAATGGGAGGCAGGGATATTCCTGGACCCCAGTCCTGCTCATGGAGAGAAAGCAATAACCTAACCATATGTTAAAGTGACTGCCAACTACATAAATACACACTACTGAAATCTGACTCAATTATCCTTATATCAATAATCTACAACTATGTAAAAAATATTCTACCATGTAGTTGATTAAAACATTAATCTTTTTATTGCCTACAATTCTTATGATTGGGTATTTGGGGCTCCATGAAGACGACTTGTCTGTTCCACATAGTGTCACTGGGATGCCTTGACTAGGGATTGGAGACCAAAGGTGGCCTCACTCTCATATTTTAGGCTTTGCTGTTATTGTCTGGATTTCCTCTCCACTGTGATCTCTCTGATTTGATTTTTGCCTCTTCAATGTTGCAGTGAATCTACTTAAATGGAATTATATGACATTTTTTGTCAGCTTCAATTTTTAAAGCTACTCTATACTGACCCATTACTCGGTACCAGTTTCTGTATATATTTTTTTCTCCTCATTCTGCTCCAATTTTATTTCCTTCACCACCACTAGATTATAAGAACCTTAAGATAGAAATTTTTGTTCATTGTTTTATTCCTTAAACCTTGTCTAGAAAAAAAAAAACCAACACAATGAATGTTTGTTAATAGGCAGATATTATATAATTAAATCATGGAAAAATTATATAAGCTATATATTAGATGTATGATATATATTATCATTTCATTTGCAAGAAAAAGTGCTAAGACATGAAATTACAAAAATATTTGCTTTAATGCTCTTTCTAGAAAACACATGTGAAGAGAATTATAGGACTTATTTCAATAAAAAATGAACTTAACCCATTCTGTATTCTTGCATTATAGAGGAATACCATGAAAACATGAAAGTTGACTTCATTTCTGGATCTGTTTTTGGTATTTTCTTTTATAATAGTAAAACATTAATAAAGGAATAAGCACCAATCTTGGTATACAATAATGGAGTATATTGCAGTCTCCATTTGTTGGTAGAGAACATTTAATTATGAATTCTACAGCAAACACATTGTTGTCCCTTTAAAGTTGACTTTTATGAGATAATTCTAAAATAATGTGCTAGTCAATTTTGTTTTTTCAGCTTTCTCAGAAACAATAAGTGTGATTTTAAAAAATTCAGTTACAGAAGAGAAATCACAAACTACCTTTTATGAAGTCAAAATCTCTTTTACTTGCTAAGGTACAGGACTTGGAAGTACAAACTTAGCATCCAATATCAACAGATCTTCTAGATTTCCTTATTGTGGTAAGCACCGCTCTAATTTTAATATATACCCTCAAAGTTCTTGGAGAAATTTAATTCCCAGGGGAACAATTTTGGGGGTGGGGATTAATGGAAGATGTTCTGGTCATGAGTGGTCTGTCCGTGTGAATGGGTTAATGTTACTGGGGGAGTGAGTTTGTTATCACAGGAAGTGGTTTGGTAAAAAAGAGAGTTTGGCTTGCTCTTGCACCCTTCTGTCCTCTTGCCCTCTCTTGCCATTCTGCCTTCTGCCATGAGATGATTCAGGAAGACCTGAACCACACCAGTGCCATGCTTTTGGATTTCCAGCTTCCAGATCCATAAAGCAAACCAGCTCAATTTGTGACATTCTTAGACTATAGCAAAATGAAACAAACTAAAACAAGGACTACGTGGTTAAGTTGTGGTACTCCTTTAATTTGGCTTTGAAGAAGCCATACAGACACAGAGTTGATGGGGAAATGTGTGGAAGAAAAGAAAAGAGACTGAGAACAAAGAAGAAGTATTGTAAAGACTACTGTGTCATAAGCATCCTGGTCATAGATGGTGTTGATTATGTTCAGTGTCAGTTTTTCTCCCTGTAGGGTAGAGACAGTAAAGCTTGTTAGCCATCCCAAGGAGTCAAAGCAGAGTTTGAAATAAACTTGAAGCCTCAGGCTCCAAGCAGGGGAAGAAAAACAAGAACTAATTCCTTTGCTTTGAAAAGATACAAGAAACAAATAAGTGGTAGGTTTAATAGGTGAAAACTTTAAACTATTTTTATGAGTTTATTAACCACACATCAGTCCTATCCTCAAGATACACTTATATCGTGAGTCAAATTTTCTCTAGAGATCTCTTAGTTATGCCAATTTCCTAATAAGCTTTGGAAATTAATGTCCTTAGAAAACGTATTTGTCAAGTAAGCAGAGCATGCCATATATATTGGCATCACTCTGATCATTTATGAATCACTCTGATCTTTTATGAATATTGTCTGATAGCTGGGAAAGAAATGCATATTTCTTTTCTTCATGTTTCTTAAGCCAAAGGCAGGATTTCTATTTGCATTAAAGATTTATTAATTTCAAAATAAGGAAATTGCAAGTTAAAAAAACTAGCCCTTCTCTTTAGGCCTTCCACATTAAAATAACATTAAAAAGGATGAAAACAAAGCAAATTTAATTTGTTTTCATGATTTCTCACTTCTTTATTCATACTCTTCTGTCTTCTATTAATTTTCACCAGAGCTAGACGGGGTTTTCTCTTAACTCTCAAATTCCCTCACTTTTGTTGGTTTAAGTGATACCCACAGGGGACATTTTTCAAAGTGGTATGCTAGGATTTAGCTGTGGGAGGCCCATTAATACACCACATAGAATTTTACTCCCCATAATGACATTTAAAGAGAGCTATTTGTTTTGACTGTGTTCTTTGTGTAGGCCTGAAGGTTACCATAGTAAAACCCCCTTGGCAAATGTGCAGTCAGAAATTTCTGGGTTAAAGTAGCAGGGGATAAAGACGAGGACAATTCCAAAATATTTCAAGAGCAAAAGCCTGACAAAAGGGAGGGTCTCCAGGGTTTGATTGGGTCCCATTTCCTTCCCTGAGAAAAGAAAACAAATAATTTCTATTCTCTGCTCTCCACCCTCCCAAAACTTCATACCTCAAATGCTTCCAAATTCTAAGCTCTGATTATTTCTACAAGTTCTATTTTATGATATTCAAGTCAAGTTTGCTGGTGAATTCTCAGTTTCTTGGCTGTGATAACCAATGATCATGAAACTTAAAACTTCAGAGGTAATAAACAAGGATAGAATTTGAAGTTAGAGAGTTCTGCGCTCAAATTCTTAAGTTGCTACTTCCTATCAGCTGTGCAAACATGGGTAAGTCACTTACTTATTCTGAGTTTCATTTTGTCTTATCTGTAAAAAATGGACTAATGTATATTCTAGCACAATTGCTATGAAAATTGCTTGCGATGAAGAAAAACATCCTAGCATAATTCCTGGTCCATGGCAAGCACAGATAAATATTAACCTCCCATCTGTTTTAAACTTTGTTACCATTTTGGATAAAATAACCAAGGGTAGATGTGGACTCTCTCTTTTTTTTTTTTTTGGTACTGGGGATCGAACTCAGGACCTTGCGGCTGCAAGGCAGGCACAGTGCCACTGAGCTAAATCCCTGTCCCCGGATTCTCATTTATTATAAAAAATCTTTGTAAAGTTCTATAAAGACAAGAAAACAATAGTCATTATGGTTGCTGTAGATATGCAGCCAAGTGAGTTTCATTTGACCCTGTTCAATCGCTTCTGTCTCAATTCTATCAGGTACATCCAAATAATGTAACATCCTCTTCCATTGTGGCTGAATGTTCACATTATGTCTTGATGATTCATGCATTTGAAGGGAAATTGAATTAGCCAAGGAGGGAAATAAAAAATTTAAGAATAAGTTTAACAAGATCAATTCTTTTATAATTGGAACGCTTGCTCTTAGACTTGAAAAATAGCATTTAAAAAGGTGTTCATGGTCTGTGACTATCATTTGAAAAATGAAAACCAAGTTTCCTGCCTGAAGGCTCAGCTGAAAATGGTGTCTTTGAAGAGACTTTTTCATTCTAAAGATTCTCATGGCACCTTTACAGCATGTTTTTTCTAATATTACTATTCTTGTCACTGCCCTGATTTAAATTAACACCATAGAGATGTGTCAAACACCAAAGTTCTAACCTTTACCTTGCCTTTATCATAATTGGTATTTTAGAAATTTCTACAAATTAGCATAATGTGCTTTATGGCTTTTTGCAATTTGACAGGCTCTATGTTACTGCTTGTTGTGCAGCTTTACTCAAACCATTTAAGATTTTCAGCCTCAGTTTCTTCATCTATGAAATGGGGTAATAGTTCATCCCTTATAGTTTTTGAAGGATTAATGTGCTAATGTTCACTGAAATTTTATGTGCTGGTGTGGCAGTCAGACTCCAAGGGTGACCAGCAGTGCACCATGTCTCCTGTAACTGACACCCTTTAGTGGTCCCAACCCATAGTGAATATGAACGGTCTTTGTGATTAAGTTTGATCCAATTCATACTGTAAAAGGTAGATAGCAGTTAAGAGAACATTTGAGGAAATAGACCATCAGCAAAACCCGTGGAGTAATTTTTTGCATGATCATGGCATAGTAAGAAGACCAAGTAACAGGAAAGCATTTTGGAAAATGCAAGAAAACGATATAGCAAAGGTGGCAAACTTATCACTGTATTAAGTCTTGATTTAAATCTTAAGAAAGCTGGAAAGCATTGGCCTTTGTGTCTTCAAGAGCCTCAGGCTGCCATATGAGAAGTCTGACTCCCCTGCTGGAGAAAGCATCTATGGAGACAGAAACAACAGATCATGAGACAAAAGGTCTTGGGAGTACGTCAAGAGAGTGAGAGAGGCCAACTCTACTGGAAAGCTGTACCAATGTTCCAGTTAGTGTAGCTTTGTGGCCATTTCCAGAAAGGTCCCAGGTAGGTGACCCTCATCTGCTGCCTGAGTGTGACTTCATTATAGATCCAAGCAAGAACAGCCGAGAAACAGTATAACTCACCACCAGGTATTGCTTAGAAATAAGCTGGCTGTGGTTTTAAACAATGAAATGTTGTGAGAGTTTATTGTAAAACTGTGAAGAAAAACAGCTGGGTACTTAGCACATCTTTCTTCCTTTTCCTTTTATTCCTTTTTCCCCTCCAGAAGTCCTATCTCATCGTGACTCTGAATGGTCCTCTCCTGCCCCCTGCCTATACAGTTTTTATGGAGAGCTTGCTTATTCTTAAGCCTCAGGGATTATCTCTATTCATGATTCCATGATTATTTTTCTAGTCATGCCCTTTCACCAGTATTATGAAACTATACCTCCATCAGATTTCTTTTCCTTAAAGATTTCATCTAGTCATAACATTGCTCTACTTAAGGATTTATATAACTACCCATATAAAATTCAAGGCCCTTTACTTTCTGGTGACACTTACCTATCAACTTTTATTTTTGTCACTTCCCAGCATACTTTCTTCTCTCCTATCAGTAGGCCTTCCAGCATCCTATAAACAACCACCTTTGCGTATTTTCTGCTGGTACAATTCTTCTGAAAGTAGGGCTGTCAACTTTCCTTTCAACTTCCTTTTTTCTTTTAAATATTTATCATTCCTGTAGTTTTAAGTTGAGTCTCATATCTACTATGAACTGTTTTCTAATGTCTCTTTTATTGCTTTTCTTCCTGTTTATGTTTCTACAGGATTAGTAACACAATTTATACCTTCTAATATATTATATATTGGATAATGGGTGTGTATTAGTGCTACAAATTATTAATTGCAGACTAGTTTAATATTGAAAATATTCTTAATATATTATCATGCTCAACTCCTGTACAGAGTATCATTTAAGAAAATATTTCCAAGTTGGAAATAGCAGTTTCATCTGACTTTGTATAAAATGTAAGAAGGTAGAGGACAGGAGAAGCCTTCTTTTAGTGGGAAGGTAGAGATCATGACAAAGTATTGTGCAGTGCAAAAAGATTTGAACTTTGTAGATTCTGGTAGTTATAAAAAGATTTATCAGGAAAGTAAAAGCTACTTTTAGTATGATTAGTATTTTTGTAAAATGAAATTGTGGGTGTCAAGAGAATAGATTAAAGGAGTGTTTTGGTGGTAGGAGATGTCCAAGCACATAAATGTGGTGCCAGTAAAGAGTTAGGAAGTTAAAGCAATCATTAGGTCAGGTGAGAGATGAGAAAAGCCTGGATAAGAGCAGTAGGAATGCAGATGGGAGACAGAAGAAGCTTATGAGAGGTTTTTAGGGAGAAGAATTTTCAGAATGCAGTGACCAGTTGGCTAAAAGAAAGAGAATCAATATGACTCCTAGATTTCTGATTTGGAAAAAGGTGGTACCTACCCCAGGAAAACAGGATGTGAAGCAATCAAGTGGAAAGGAGGATGATCAATTTCTTTTTTAGATGTCTTGCACTGGAATTCATTTGTAGAATATATAAATGGGGATATCTGGAAGTCTATGGAAATACAGGTTTGAAGCTCAAGAGAGACAGGTCTAACATAAGGATCTGGACTTCTGACTCATTACCACATATGTGTAAAGGAAATCTTTAGAAGAAAATCTTTCAGAGAGAGTTTGGACTGAAAGTAGATGAGTGAAGATTATTAAAATTTGAAGATAGTTGAGAAGGAGAAAAATTTGAAGAATATTGATTACATGTGGTCAAGAGAGAGACTGATGTTGTGTAAGGCAGGAGAAGTCATTCCCAAGAACTTGGTAGTGGTTGGGTATAAAAAGCCCCTGGAGAACAAGTTAGATAAGTTTAAAGTAATGTTTTAAAATAGAAAAGAGAAAGGAACCTTTTTGTAAAGTTTTTCATTAAATTTTTTCCAATAAACTAGCTATTAGTTTTTTTTTCCAGATTAACTTTGCATTTATGGTTTTTTTATTTATTAAATTTATTGGTACATTTTAGGTATACAATATTATGACATTCATGATTGGGAATTTGTACCTTTACATGATATATCTTGGTTCTTATTTTTCCCCATTTCCCTGCCCTCCCTTCAACCCCTCCACACCTCCTTATTTACACAGACTTTGTTTCAGTTTTTTCCTTTTCTCATATTTATTCCTTTCCCCTACCTCTCTCATTTCCTCTTCCCCTTTGGACCTTTTCTTCTTGCATTTATGTTTTGTAAATTAAAAGTTCATGTCAGTTTGGATTAAGTTTCTGACCTATATTGCTTTTCTATTCTATTTTTAACATTTCAAGTTTTGTTTGTCTGCGAAAGTCTTGTTTATTCCTTCATTTTAGAAGACTATTTTCACAGAGTGAGAATTCTAGATTTTATTTCCTTTTCTTTTTAAATATTATACTCATCTTTCTTCTACCTGACATGGTTTCTGAGAAGAATTCAGATGTCATCTCAGTCTTTGTTTCTCATTTTCTGTGGTGGAAAGTGCTATGCTTATGTATAAGGAGGGTTTTGGGTTTTTTTTGGTACCTGGGGTCAAACTCAGGACCTTGTGCTTGTGAGGCAGGTGGTGGAACCACTGGGCTAAATCCCTGGCCCCCATAAGGAGGTTTTTGTCTTATTTTAGTTCCCCTGTTTCATTTTTTCTTGTTTTGTTGTGTTTGCATTTATCCTTACTGTTCTCTGAGCTTCTTGGTGTGTGTGTTGGTGTCTGATATTAAGTTGGGAAATTTTTGGTCATTATTGTTTCAAATATTGCATCTCTTTCTTTCTACCCACCCCCCCATCTTGTATTCTCACTATACATATTCTCTTTTGTAATTATTGCATGGTTCTTATAAATTTGTTCCTTTTTTTTTTTGGTACTGGGGATCAAATTTGGGACCTTGTGCTTAGCTTGAGAGGCAGGCTACAGAACCACTGAGCTAAATCCTCGGCCCTTGTTCGGTTTTTTTTTTATGGTTTTGTTTTTGGTCTTTGTTCTCTTCGCTTTCCAGACTTTGAAGTTTCCACTGAAATATTTTCAAGCTTAGAGTGCTTTTCTCAGCTATCTCCTATCAAAGGTATTCTTTATTTCCGTCACAGTGTTTTTATCTCTAGGATTTCTGTTTCACAAAAATTCCTTAAAATTTTCATATCTTTGCTTATACCACCCATCTGTTCTTATATCTTCCTATTAGACCCCTTAGCATATTAAAGCTGTTTTAAATCACTAATTGATACTTTCAGCATTACAGCCACATATGTTTCAGGTGTTTGTTGTCTCTTCATATTATGATTTTTTTGCCATTTGGAATGGTTTGTAATTTTTTCTTGATAGACAGATATGTTGTAAACAGGCCATTAACAAGCTGGGAGGGGGAGGAAAAGAATACTATAGTTCTATGATTAGAACTATTTTAGCCTATGCTTTGTCTCTGAATTGTGAATTTCACAACTGTTTCTCAACCCCATCCCTTAGGTGGGAGAGAAGGCCTAGAGTGTTTTAGGGTTGGGCTTGTTCCTTTGCTCACTAGAAAAGGAGCTTCTAGCTCCCAGTATACAGCTGAGTGGAACAGGTTATTTCCCTTCCTCCAGGTCAGTTGAGTACTATTAATAGTCCAGCAAGTTAGGTATATGGTTAGATAGTTTCTCTTGAGAACAGACCTTTTTTTTTTTAGAAGTACCGAGTGTTCTGTTGCATTTAAAAATGGTGCCTTTCATCTTTCCCTTGCCAGAAGTACAAGGAGGCTTTTATCTAATATTTATTATGAGAACCTGGTTATGTTCTTGAAAGTAACACAAACTGTAAGTGCTGCCCTCTTACTGGGTGGTTTTTAACTCTCAGAAGCGTCCACTCTGTCTTCAGTAATTCCTCAGTTGTAGTTCAGGTTTTCTGCAAGGAGATTTCTGCTCATTAGCCTCTGCTCTAGCTCTACCTCCCTGTATTTGTCTGTCATTCCAGTCCTAACATCAGTGATTTGCCCTTTGTTATCACTTCTTTTATGGATTCCAGAAGAGTGATAGATTTTTTTTTTTATTCTGCTCAGTTTTTTTTACTTATCTTTAGGATGGAGTGTTGATTTTTAAGCACTTTACATGCAGAACTTGGAATTGAAAATTCCAATTTGGCTAGTTTTTTGGGATCATTGTTTAATGTTTTATGTCAGTTCTTTAACACAACCTCTAACTTATTTGTATACTACTTTTTTGAGACAAAATCTGGTCATTTTACTTGCTTTGAAATTGTTAATTACATCAAGGTTTTCAGAATTATAGCATTATGTGAGGAAATAATTATATAAACTATATCATTTTATGTTTGTAGCATTTTACTTCTAATAGTATGTAGGTTTTTTCTTTATTTGTTTTAATTAAACTTTCTAGGTGTAACTATTTTATCCATTTATTCCCAGTCTTATAATTTCAAAATGATAATTTTTAGATATTATTCATTTCTTGATCCTTTTCTTTTTTATTTAATCTTTCTTGAATTTATTAATTGAATTTATTTTAGGTAATTAAATAATTACTTTCATTTTACCTTTTCTTGTTTAATAATGAAAGCATTCTGAGTTATGAGAAATAGGATTTCATCATAATTTATTGTAAATACTATTCTTTGTGTTTCCCTTTCACTCTAGGATTTTTTTTTTGTTTTTTAGTTCTTTTACTGGTAGATTTTAGGTATAAAATTCATTTACATTTATCATCTGGTGTTTGTACCTGTACATAATATATCTTTGTTCTTATTTTTTTTTCCCCATTAACTGTGCATCCTTCACCCCCTCTGCCCTTCCCTATTTACATAGATTTCATTTCCATTTTTGTTTTCTTTTCTCATAGTTTTTCTTTTCCCTCTTTTCCTTTCTCCTTCCCCTCCCTTCACTCTTTCGTCTTTGGACATTTTTTCCTATTTCAAATTATCAAGTATTCATTTTAATCATTTTAACCCTTGTTAACACTATCAGTTTCTCACACTAGAGAAATTATTCAGTATTTACAAATGTGTGTCCTATTTATTTCACTTAAGAGCATGGTCTCAATATGCATCCATTTAGCTATAAATGACTCTAGCTTTTCATTCTTTATGGCTGAGTAGT
>NW_004624753.1:13805408-13817037 GCF_000247695.1 Heterocephalus glaber | reverse complement strand
TATCTGAGAAATTATTTCTGATTTCATTTTTTCCAGATCCCCTTTTGTTGCCAGTTCAGTGGGTCCAGGTGGTTGAGTATCATAGTGTTCCATCTCATTTCCTTTTGGGGTTGCTGTAGGTGATCTGGAAGTCTGGTTTTGAGACTTATTTACAAGTTTTCTCATTTCAACTTGGGGGAAAGTGGGGTGCTTTCCATACCCATTTGGCTCATCTCCTCTGAGCTGGGAGAGGTGGGCTAGGGGCCGAGAGTGGCGGTAGGGATGGTGGCCCAAAAGCCCCTTCCTTGGAACCAGGAGCAGTGGGACAGTGGCTCAGAAGCCCCTGCCTCTTGGCAGGAATTCTTTAAATGCTGAGAACTCGATTAGCTCCAGTACAGTGGTCTGGTGGTCCGCTGTCCTCTGCATCTTTGTAGTGTGGAACCAGGTGGCTGTACAGAGAAGAGGTCAAAAGAGCGGGGGGGAGGGGTCAAGTGGATTGCTGCTGGGGAACAGGCTGATTCGGTGTTTTCAGTTGGACTGGCGACCTCGGGATCGAGTCTGCAGACCTGCCTGTCTGCAGCGGGCTGATTCGGTATTTTCAGCATGACTCTCTATTTCCTTCTTTCTGAGGATAAAGAGAGATCTGTGTAACACATGACTATGGAGAAAAAGGTAAAGAAAATAAGATATAAGTTTGTTTGTGATGGAAAATGATATTTTTTCCAAAATTAGAAAAAATGTTTTAATCTTGAGTGATTTTTGTGTTTGCACTCTTTTTCTGGAATCTTTGCTATCCTATTTTCTCCAATGGTTTTATGGTTTTCTTAAAAATTTGTATTATTTCCTTGGGAGAAGATTTCTATTATATTATGAAATTATTTCAACATATACCCTAAAAAAGACTGGATTTATATAGTCCAGTGATATAATCTCTGTCTTTTCATGTCTAATTGTCTTATACCAGGCAAATGACAAGTAAACTGTTCCAGAAGAAAAGCCTTGAAAAAAAAATGGAAGATGCAAGGTTATTGATCAATGTAAAGAAATATGATATTATGGATTAAATAAAAGATGAATTAGCAACAACATATCTTTATTTTACAATTAGTATAGTAGTTTTCAGACATAAGTAGGGTTATACTATACAACCATTAAAGAGGAATTTGTTGAAAAAAGTGTATGCTTTTAGCATTATTCTAGAATCTGGAGAGATATCATCAATAAGATACAGACAGACCATGGACACTTAGGGCTTTAATTCAGAAGAGAAATAAGTCCATATATGAATAATTACTTTGAAGTTTCCTAAATACTTTTAGAAATATGTCAGAATGCTGAGGAGATCAGGACTAATTTATCCTCTCAAAATAAGTGGGGCCATTGAACTTGGAGGGAATCTGTACTGACACTCCCATCTTTATCTTGTCATCATTGCAACTGACTGGCAGGAAGGGTTTCTCCTATGAAATATGCATTAAACCCACAGTGCTGGAGGGTGACATTTAAGAATGTGGTTAAAGAGTTTGACCGAAATGTGAAGATAATTTGGCAGTCAAAAATAGAACAAACTTGCAATCTTAGTGAGATTTGGAAAATTTTTTGATCATGAAGCCTGACAGCAGCATTACTTACGTCCATATACATTTGTAAAACTTGTGTCAGTCACAGTGACTGAAGAAAAATACTGTATGTTAACATAATTTATCTTACTGGAAGTATTTTGGAAGATGTTCTTTCTTTTAAAGGATTTTATCAAGATATTTTAAGAAACAGCTTCTCTACTTTCTTATGATTTTTATGGATAAATGCATTCTGGAAAAAATTATTCTAAATTTGGGTTTGGTGGTTGGAATAATGAAAAGAAGTAGCTAATATTTGTCACAGCAATTTTTCAAATGATAGTATCTTTTTATCCTACCAGTTTGTAGAATTACTGCATTCAAATAAAAGGTCTATGTCAAACATTTTCCTACTATCTGGACTGAGCAGCTAAGATAAATTGGCATTAGAGGAGTTGGAAATAGCGCTGGAATAATAAATCTTGGCTGTATTTGTGTATGCTTGTCTTTGAGATTAAGTAGCATATGAAGAAAAATACAAGTACCCACTTTTATAAAATCAAGTTTAACTTAGCTCAGAAGCAATGCATATTTGAGGTCGATTATTCAGCTTTGCCAAGATTTATAAAATGTTTTAATACATTTATTCATGTGTAAAATTAAGCAATTATCACTGTCTTTGGAACGAGGAAAACAAAGAAGAACCAGATAAACATGATTAACTGTCCATGGAGTTTAAAATCTAGCAGGTAAGAGAAACTGATACACATAAACTTTAAATAAGTATGTGTTTTTATGGGGGAATAACTAAATGTCATGAGTGGAGAAATGGCAGGAATAGCACAGCTAGTGTGTGTGTGTGTGTGTGTGTGTGTGTGTGTGTGTACCTTTTTAGGTATATAGTTATTCATGAATACATGCAGGTGTGTATGAGGACTTTTCTCAGGAGGGATGATATTTATGTGGGCATGTTAAAAACAAATAGGAAATGGAATAAATACACTCGAGGCTCCATCATCTCTACTAGCAACTGAACAACAAATGTGACAATGACTTTAAAAGTAATCATTATGTGTGTGTCCTTAGGTAAATAGCATTTAGATCACATGTAATTTAGGTATACTGTAGCTTGAAATTCAATGATTTTAATGTATTGATCCCACGTGGTTAATTTTTGTTTGGATTACCCCAACACTTCACAGCTACTACATGTCCACTTCCGATTTGAAACCCGTCCAACATTTAAAAAATCTGTTTCTGAGAGTAAATTGTGATTTCTGATTGAGCATAAAGCTAGAAGTTCAATAAAATAAGAGTTTTGACATTTGAAAAATGTGTTGGCTGAAAAATATACTTCTGCAGTTTTGATTTCTTTCGTGCAGTAGAATAAACAGAGGGCATGATTCTAGGGTGATGGATGCCATGCAGTTTCTTTCAAGGTCTGAGGTGGTGAAGAGTTCAGTAAGGGAGCAAGTCATGGTGATACTGCAGTGAATTCTGATCTCGGAAGTAAACCAAACATTAGGAAATTTATTTCTGCCATGTTATGAGAAGCAGTTCCAGGAAAAGAAAAGGGAAAATATTTAAAATGCATACCTTCAGGCAATATTTGTTCCACAAACATATACAGAGTATTTTCTGTTGGACAAATATTATGCAAATAAAGAGTTCAAAATCTAGAAGAACTGACAGATAAAAAATCAATTATTTCATCAATAATGATAGTAAGAGCTAATGCTACACAAATGCTTTCTGAGTTCAAGACACTCGGCTAAGTCCTTCACACTGCTGCTCTGATCGAATTCTTGTGGAGAGTCCTAGAGAGAAGTGATACAGTATTAGTTGACACTGAATTTTGACTAGTTATATTACAAACTGCAGGGCAAACACTAAAAATTTAAGATGTATGATTGTTATGTTAATATAGAAGATGAAATGTAATCACATAAAATGCTTAATTAAAACCAGAGAAGGCAGAAAAAAGCATCAGAAAAAAAAGAAATAAAAAATAAGTTCAATCAGTAGAAAAGTTACAAAGAAAAGTATATTAAATGTAAATAGTCTCTCCCATTTAACTCTTGGAACTCTAATTCTAAAATGGAAAGAATGTCTTGGAAATCCTTAAGTGTTTTTACTGTAAATATAATTAACTAGATTGAATGTATAAGCAGATTGCTAAGGGAAGAAGGTAGGATCCATAATCCCTAAAGTACATTTGACAATTGGAAAAAGGAATAAGAAAGTTGTCATGGGCAATGTGGAGACTACACCAGAGATTTGGGAAGAAAATATCCAGACTGATAGCACACAGAGCAGAAGGTTTGGCTGTCAGCATTGATTCTTGTCTTTATCTACTCCACATGCCTCATTTGAGCAGTTCCTGTTAACTCTGGCAGCAAAATACATCTACCTGGGACTATGTACCTCCCCTTTGCCGCCTGTTCTACTGGAAAACAATCTTAGGATTACTACGTTGGCTCTGACAGATTAGAAACACGCTCTCTCCTCCTTTCCAATCTACTCTCCACTCCATAGCCAGACTATAAAGATTAGGAAAGTTCCCACTTATTATCCTTTTCCAGGTGAAATGTTCTCAATTGTTCCCATTGAAAAAAGAATAAAATCAGTAATAATTTCTTTGGTCTACCAAGTTCTGAGTTATCTAAGTATTATTTTTAACTTTATGTATTTTTCAGCCAGTCTGAAGATTGTTCACTCTAGCATTAACCTCTTTATTCAGCATATTTCTCACAATTTATTCATTTCAAAGCACAGTGGACCCTTGAGTTATGACTGACCTGACATGCAAACAACTTGGAATTTAGAATTTTAGTTTTTAACTTACAAACTAAGGCTTGAGTTGCAGCCCAAATGCTGGCCACTTGTGCTTCCAGATGGTCTCAGTTACAGATTTAACCCTTAAAGAGTCCTAGAAGGAGCATTACAACATCCTTTCCTGAGTGGGGTTCATTGAGAAATCCTGGGCCAATGTCTCTCAGGAGGTCTGCCTGTGTACAGGAGAGAGACTTGGAAATAAGTAAATAAGTTTTAGTTAATGCTTTGTTAATATACTATTATTGAATATGATTTATTAACTATCATGTATATAGAAGACAGTCTTCTTGGTATCTACTATCTTACTTAATTCTTATAACACCTAGTTATCCATATTGTTTTTCCACATATGTGATGAGGAATCTGAAGGTTACAGGATCTTGGTAACTTGCTAAATTACACACACAAAATATGTAATGATTAGATGATTAGATCAGGACAATTAGCATATCTTTTGCCTCAAACACTTACCATTTCTTTGTCTTGGGAACACTCAAAATCCTCTCTACCAACTGTCTTAAATTTAGCATCTTTAAAATGATACACTTATAAATATATAATATATAAAAATGCTGTAGTATGTTATAAGTTATTTCTTGTATCCACGCAAACTCTTTTTAATATTATCTTCTTTCTACCCTCTCCTCCTCCTGTCCTATCTAAGATAATCACTATGCTCTACTTCTATGGCATCAAAAATCAACTCTTAATCTCAGGATGCCTCACCTTCATAGTTTGTGATTCAGTGCATAGCTTGGCCATCTAGGCCACTGTTTTCTGGGAAGGGTTGTGGATGCATTGTTAGATAGGCTAGATTTTCAGCAATTCAGCTGGTTTTTGATATATGTAAGAAATACTCACATATGTATATTATATGTCGAGCCAATATTCTAATTGTATGTCCACCTTAAGTTTCTGATTGAGTTTTGTGTAGAAATTTGAAAACATTTTTATGTCTTTTCAAAACTAAAGTATCTAATTTATTTAATCAGTCCACTCCCAGTAACAAAGAAAATCAATTGTTCTGGTAAAATAACTACTCCACTGGAATTTCATCTTTTCTGTGTGTGTGTGTTTGGTCATTCCATGGCCACAGATATGGAGTATATGCTTTTTCCTCTCCTTCTCCAGTTTTCAGATCTTCTTTACATCGACAGTCATGCCAGCATTTGCCTGATCTGTCCACCACCATGACTTGCTTGGCCTGTCTATGCCATTGCCAGCCCCGCAGAGGCAGGGGACCCCATGTCTGTCTTTTAATCTTAGCCCTGACTGTGGAATGTTATACGTGGCTCTCTGGTTCTGAGGCTGCTTTCTGTCCAAAAAATGAAACCTATATTCAGGCACCCATTGTGCAAAAATGGCTTTTGTATCTTTGCACACTGTGACACTCTCTACATGACATTTGGCTGTTCTGTTATCCACTTATGTGAAGTGACCTGAAGTACCTCTGGGGATGGCAAAGGCAAGGTTAAAGCACAATGGGCAGTGATCACCCAGGCCTTCCTTGAAACCACGGCTGTCTCTTCTCGTGTCTCATCCTCATTCACTTCAGCAATCATCAGCACACACTGTAATTCCTACCCCAAAAAGAGTTGTTTTATCTCAGTCCTTAATAAAAGTCTAATAGCAGATAGAGGACTTTGGTTAATAAGATTTTATTTCACCTAATATAGCAGTGTATTATGCACTTGAGTACTCTATGGGCTGTTGTAAATAAAGTAAACAACATATATTTACAGAACTAAGCAAACTGCATTTTATGATGCTATCCTTGGAACTTTCACACTCTGATCAGTAATAGCTCTCCACTCATTAATGTGCATTAGTGAGACACTCCTCTAATTAGCTTTAAACTTACTGCTGAATAGCAGTCATTTCAACTACTGTTTGTTAAGAAAACAAATACCTGGAAATTACACTATTAGTACAAAAATCAATCCAATTTTAAGCCCAACATTTAAAGCAAACTTAATAGCCTTACACCACATGAAACATGCTATTAATGTTTTTTTTTTTTTGTGTGTGTGTGTGTGTGCATTTGTGGGTCTCTAACAAGTCAGGATCCACCAAGATCATACATGATGCCAAGAAATACATAAAGGCATTTCCTTAGTTTTTATAATCTTATGAGAAGCAGATGGACAACAATTTGGGAGAAGGTATAAATGCTATCTTCAGTTTTATCTAATTAGTGGATATTTTGGAGGCACTTGCCAGACACTGAAGCCAAAGAGTTGATGAAGATATTATAACTGTCCAGAACCTCACCATATTGTTGGAATAGGTTGAGGAAAAAAGGCAAATGTGTATGTAAAAATGTATTACATCATGGTGGGGACAATCAATTGGATGTTCAGAGTTCTCTGAGACTGGTAGATTCAGTTGAGAAAAATGGCAAAAGTAAGAGGACTTTTAGTTTTATTTGAATTCAATGTAACTAATAGTATATATGGTATTTAAGAGGTAGCATAGCATAGTCTAAATGCAACAGGGTAAACCCTCAGATTTCATTTTATCTTAGCTATTTAGTAGCTGTATAACCATTTCTGCTATTTAGTAGCTGGGTGACAATATGTCTTGGTCTTATAATTGTTAACCTGGAGATATGAGTAAAATTTAAGAGCACAGTACCTGATAAGAATAGGTTCTCATTTCTTTATGATTCTTTTCTTTCCTCCTTCTTCCTCTGCTTTTCTACTTCCTCTTTCCTCATCTAAAAGACATTAATCTAGATTTCCAGGTCATTTCACTCCCTTTCAATCTCACAACATACTGTGCTTCTTCCATGTTAGGTCATTTCTGTCTTTGGAATGTCTTTTTTTTTCTATGCTTTGTGTGGTGAATCAGAATTCTGTCCTTCTTTTACAGAGAACCATAAAGGCTGCATCTTCCACCAAGTTTATTCTGATGTCTTCAACTATAATGTTTTATTTCTGAATTTTTATAGCATGTTACATCTCTTTCATACATCCTGTCACATTACATTATACATTATAGCTGTCTATTTTTAAATAAATGCTTATTACCTTTGTAGTCAAGAAAACAATGAAAATGCATTTTAATGGAGCAGAGCTTTCTCAGCAAGAGTGATTTCCCCCCCAATGAAACACTGAGCGATTGCTGGAGAAAATTTTCTCGTAGAAATAGTGGGGGCTGCGCTGTTGGCATCTTGTGAGTAAAGGTCAAGGGTGCTAAACTTTCTACCACGCACAGGACATTCTCACATAACCAAAGCTTATCTAGTCCTAAATGTCAGTAGTGATGAAGCTGAGAAACCCTGATGTGAAGAAGCCAAGATATGTACCCTGAATGAGAAATTGGCTTATGAAACCATGGCACATGAATCAGTTTAATGGATTATTGAGCAAGTCTTAAGGCTTATATTGCCAAAATATTTATTAAGATGCAATCTCATGAGTGCTTTCATACCCTAAGTGGTTTATATTCTCCACGTAGGAGCTCTTTATTCTAATGAATGTTATTCTCTATTATATGAATGTTCTTCTTATGTTTCTAACAAAGAGGAGGTTTCATCGGAGCAAGGTCAGTGTTTATTTAAAATTTCTTTCAGGATAACCTACATAGTGCAAGGAAGAAATTCTAGTTGCTACGGTTTGTTATTCACAACTCCTGAACCTAAACATTCTCAGTTTTATATTGCCTGAACTCCAATTCTAACAATGGTTTTTGTATTACGTCAAATAAATCTGCCTGTCTCTCTACCTATCTATCTGTCTAACTATCCTATCTATCCATTCATCCATTTCTCTAAAAATCTTGACATAGTTTTCAGGCTAAAAGGGAAAGTTGCAGTACTGAGAGGAGCTTCTGGGATCTCTAGAACTCAATTTGATAGTACTTTGCTGAAAAAATTTCAACTACATTTTTTAGGGATATTGTTCTATAGGTTTTTTGGTGTCTTTGTCTAGTTTTGGCATTAATATAATACTACCTTCATAGAATGAGTTTGGAAGGGTTCCCTCCCCTTAAGTTCATTAGAAATGCTTGTGAAGAATTGGGATTTCTTTTTCTTTTTCTTTAAAGGCCTGATAAAACTTAATAATGAAGCCATCTGGTCTTGGGCTTTTATTTATCAAAGACTTTGCTACTAATTCAATCTCATAACTTGTTATTTGCTCATTCAGGTTTTTTCTATCCTCATGGCTAAATTTTAGTAGGTGATAAGTATTGAGAAATCTATCCATTTTTAGGCTTTCCTATGTGTCAATAAATAATAATGGTTAATCATTTTTTGTATTTCTGTGATATCAGTCATGAAATCTTATATGTTCATCTAATCTGATTTTCAATCTTTATTTTTTAGCCTCACTGTCTCAATCTTTATTTTTTTCTACTAATGAGTTACTTTTAGAAAGCACATCATTGAAGTTTGCTTTTAATGCATTCAGATAGTCTCTGTATTTTAATTAGTAGAATTTAGTCCTCTGACAGTCAGAGCTAGCATTGATAGATAAAGACTTACTTTTGTCATTTTGTTAATTTTCTTCTGTTTGTTCCGAACACTGTTTGGGAAAAATTTAAATTTTTCTTCTTGTTTTAATTGTCTATTGATGGAGCATCGGTAATACATTAAACTTAAGCTTTCAAGATTCTTTGTTCTTTAAATATTATGTATAATTATTGGTATAAAACACATGTGCATAAGAATACTCAGTTACTTGCCAAGTTATGAAGTGAAGTATAATAAAAGCAGTTTCCCGAAGTGTACCTGTCACTTGATAGTTCAGAAGATCACGTGACTATTCTGTATAGCCCAAACCAATTCAAGAATTTCAGATTAAGGAAGAGGCTATATTTACCTTTAACAAACCTATATCATACCAAGTTTGATGTACAATTTCTTGAGATGTTTTAAGCATCACTGCAAATTATGCTTACAAGAAATTGCTAGCTAGTATAATCTGAGAGATACTTTCATACAATACTCTAGCATTAAAATAGTACATCTGGCCGGGGATTTAGCTCAGTGGTTTTGCTGCCTGCTGTGCAAGCTCAAGGACCCAAGTTTGATCCCTGGTACCAAAAAAAACCAAACAACAACCCCCCCCCCAAAAAAACTTCTAGTAATACATCTCTGAGTAGTGGGTATCAAGACAGTAATGATGACAGGAAACATAACTGCTGTGCCTAAGTGAAGAAGACCGAATTTAATACAAAGAGAGATCTTGGTATCCTGAAGGAAGAAATGATTAGAATGAAATGCATGAATCAGATCCTTTTATTTGTGTATGTCAGGTATTGTGTCTCCATAATGAAAAAGTGACTAAGACAATAGGCTTATTCTGAACATTATGTGGTCTTGTTAAGGGACATCTTTCATTTAGTGTAATGCTTCCATGACTCTACTGTGCTGTAATATGCATCTTTATTTCATGTCTTTTTATCATTGAATAATATTCCATTGCATTTATGTATTACCTTTTATTTATCCATTTACCAATTGTTAGATGTCGATGTTGCTTCTCCTTTTGATTATTATCAGGTTGTTACTAATATTCATGCATTCAGCATCATTTCATATAAATATTGGACACGTACATGTCTCCTTTGGAGAAAGAATCTTTTTCTCTATTTTTACTGGGTTAATTAGTTTTATTTTAAAAATAATTTTAATTTATTTTTTTTTCTATTTGATGAAAGGTCGCTATCATACACTGTTTTGTTTTAACATGGCTATGTTTTGAAGTTTGCTGAGTTTACACTCTCAAAAGCAATTTCTGTTGTCTGATTTCTCCTTCATATACGGGTCAAACTTTTTAGTTCCTTCATGACTCACAGTTATTTGTTGAAAACTTCAAGCAAATTGCTCATACCCTGATCCCATTAAAGTCAATCCCCTTAATCAGGGTACAGAGTTGCAAGTTTTGAAAACTCTTTGATCTTCCCTTAGGTAGAAGCTCTTAGCTCTGGAGCAGGAGCTCTACTTGGTTATTCACCGAGTGTCATACTCAGATCTTCCCTTTGGGGAAGGAGCTGTGAGGCAGTATTTAAAACTGGTAGTGCTTTCCAGCTCCTCCTACGGTGTAGAATGCATTGTTCTTAGTTCAGATTGGGAGGATATCTACCCCTGAATCTACAGGAGTAAGCCACTCTAAGTAGCTGGGGAAACAGGAGCTGTCACTTGACTACTGAGACCACCATGGATGCTCTTTTGAAATAGAGCTATGTGAAAATGGAGCACCACAATCTTCAACAGCTTGTTTGCTCAGATCCTCCCTATATTGAGGAAGGCTGGGGAGAACAATGAATTCTGCATCCCTTCAAACATAGAGGAGATTGAATCAATATCTAGTTTACATGCCATTGTCTGTCATGGTTCTTAACAAATGCCCATTAAATTTGTTGAATTAATATTTCTAATTTTTTGGGTAAATTATTTAGTCACTCTCTAGAGTCTTTGAATATCATCTTTGCTAATTATGACTGCTTAATAGCTATGTTTCTGGGAAAACCATCTTCCCTGTGATTCTGGAATTCCCATTCTACTCCATAATTTTTGACTTCTAAGTTGGATCACATTCTCTTAGACTACCTTGTTTGGATAGCATTCTTCAGATCAACTATATCTGTACTTCTTTTCTGTATGCTCAATATGGCAATTACTAAAGGAGGCAAGCTGAAGAATCCAAATTCTAGGGGATTTTACTACTTCTTTTTAGAGTTTTTTTTTTTTTTTTAGGCTTCCCTTTAGAGTCCTATTAGTGTTTTCTTCACATGTTTGATAGCCTCGTATAATAAATATATGTTAAGGAGTATTGTGTCTTCATTAAAATTTTACAACATTAGCATTATAATAAATTTCCCTTTATCCTTCATTATTTTCCATTTTCCTCCTGAAGTCTGTTTTGACAGAAATTAATATTACTACTGCTATTTGGTTTTGATTATTGTTGACATGCATATCTTTCTCCTTTCCTTTAACACAACTGCCTTTATATTTAAAATAAGCTCTTTTAAATGAATAGAGCATACAGTTGGGGCATGTAATATTTTTTCACCCTGAAGATCAATTTCTCTAATTGTCTTATTTAGATTATTTTATTTAAAGCAATTATGGACTTAGTTGGATTAGTGTTTACCCTGCTTATAACCATTTTTCAATGTGTTACATTGATCCTATGATTCTTTTTTATAATTAATTTTATTGATACATTATATACAATATAATGACATTCATCATTGGAGATATGCACCTTTACATAATCTCTCTTGGTTCTTATTTTTCCCCTTCT
>NW_004624753.1:13791310-13802884 GCF_000247695.1 Heterocephalus glaber | reverse complement strand
GGCTTTTCTTAGTTGGTAAGGTTTTTATTATGTTTTCAATTTAATTGATTGATATTGTGTTGTTTGGAAATTTTACATCATCTTTGTTAAACTTGGTAATTCATACATATCTAGAAATCTGTCCATATCTTCTGTGTTTTCTGTCTTATTGGTTTATAGGTTCTAGAAATAGGTATTGATGATCTTCTGGATTTTTTCTGGGTCCATTGTAATTTCATCCTTTTCATTCCTAATAGCATGGATTTTGGCCTTTTCTTTCCTTTTACTGATAAGGTTGGCTAAGGGTTTGTCAATTTTGTTAGTTCTTTTGAATAACCAACTCTTGGCTTCATTGATTTTTTGTATTTTTCTTAGTCTCCATTGAATTGATTTCTACTCTGATCTTTATAATTTCTTCCCTTGTATGAGCTTTGGGTTTGTTCTGCTCTTCTTTTTCTAGAAGCTTGAGCTTCAGCATCATGTTGTTTAATTGGGCTCACTCTGTTTTCCTAATATGAGCATTCACTGCTATGAATTTCCCTCATAAGACCGCTTTCATTGTGTCCCATAGATTCTCATATGTTGTTTTGTCATTGTCATTTAATTGTAGGAACTGTCTGATTTCTTCTTTAATTTTCTCTGTGATCCATTGGTTCTTCAGAAGTGTGTTGTTCAATTTCCATGTGTTTATGAAATTTTTGCAGTTTCTTTTGCTATTGATCTCCAATTTCATCGTGCTATGTCTTATAATATTCAGGGCATAGCTTCAATTCCTTTGCACTTACTTAAACATGTCGTATGAGCAAGTACATGGTTTATTTTGGAGAATGACCCATGTGCAGCTGAAAGGAATGTGTATTCTGATTTTGTGTGGTGGAACACTCTGTAAACACCTGTTAGGTTCATTTGTTCAAGAGTTTGATTGAGTTCTAGTATTTTGTAGCTTATTTTTTGTCTGGTTGATCTATCTATTTTTGACAGTAGGGTATTGAGGTCCCCTACTACTATTGTATTAGTGCTTTTTCTCATGTCCATTAGTATTTGCTTTACATCATTGGGTACATTAGAATTTGGTGCATATGTATTTATGATTGTCATCTCTTTCTCTTGGATTGTTCCCTTTACAAGGATGCAGTAACCTTTGTCTCTCTTAATCAGTCTTGTTTTGAAATTCACTTGATCTGCAAAGAGGATAGCTACTCCTACTTTTTTTCTGGGTTCCTGTCACATGGAGTATGTTTTCCACCCTTTCACTTTTAGTCTCTGAGTTTCTTTTTGAATTGTGTGTTTCTTGTATGCAGCATCGTGTTGGATCTTGCTTCTTGACCCATTCTGCCAGTCTATTTCTTTTGATTGGTGAGTTGAGACCATTAACTTTGATGGTTATAACTGAGTCGTATTGACTTATCATTGTCATGACTTTTTCTTTTTGTTGGATTTTTCCTCTTTACACTTAATTTCTTGTTGCTCTTGATGAATTCATTCTGCTAGGCTTCCTGTGGTTGTGATCTGCATTGTCTTTTCCTAGGATAGTGTCTAAAACTAGTACTGGTTTGGTATTCATGAAGTTCCTAAAGTGCTGTTTGTCATGAAAGTGTCTTATTTCTCCATCATTTTTGAAAGACAGTTTTTCAGGGTACATCAATCTGGGTTGGAGGCTGTTTTCCTGTAGGAAAACAGGGCTTGGAATACATCACTCCAAACTCTTCTTGCCTTGAGGGTTTGCACTGAGAAGTCTGCTGTGATTCTGATGGGCTTTCCTTTGTATGTGATTTATTTCTTTTGTCTTTTTGTAGAACTTTGTTCTTCTGTTCAGTTTCTGGAATCTTAACAATTGTATGCCTATGTGTAGATTATTCTTTGATCAAGGCTAGTTGGAGTCCTATATGCCTCCCTTATCTGTATGTCAAGTTCCTTCCCCCTGCTTGGGAAGTTTTCTGCCATCACTTCTGTGAACAGTTTTTTATGTCATGTGCACTCTCTCCTATTTCTTCTTTGACTCTAATCAGTCTTATGATGTTCTTCTTTGCATGGTCTAGTAGCTGCTGGATTGATTTCTCATGGTTCCTTACAATTTTGAAGCAATTTTTCTTTTCCTGGTCACTAATTGCAATCTTATTTTCTGTGTCTGAAATTCTGTCCTCACATTGGCTCATTCTGCTGTGTATACTTTCAGTGGAGTTTTTAATGTCCTGGATATCTGTTTGCATCTGTTTTATGGATTCCATTTGTTTCCTATGTTGGGATTCCATCATGTTCCTGAGCTCCTCTTTAAATTTATTAATCATGTTTTGCACTACGAGCACAATCTCTGCTGTTATCTGAGAAATTATTTCTGGTTTCATTTTTTCCAGATCCTCTATTGTTCCCAGTTCATGGAGTCCAGGTTGTTGCGTATCAGAGTGTTCCATCTCATTTCCCTTTGGGGTTGCTGTAGGTGATCTGGAAGTCTGGCTTTGAGACTTGTTTAGATGTCTTCTCATTTCAATGGGGTGTGGGTGGGGTACTGCTTCCGCCTGTGTGGCTCACCTCCTCGGCACGGCACTGGGCAGAGCTCTGCTCCTCTGTGCTGGGGGCAGTGGTACGGTAGCTTGAAAGGCTCAGCTGTTGGCACTGGGGGCCTCTGCTCTTCTAATGCATAGCAGAAGAGAACACAGTCCTTTTGTACGTCTTTCCTGGATCCTATGATTCTTTGTCTTTTCTTATGCTTTTTTTTCTTTCCCCTCTGGTATTACTTAAGCATATAAGACAATTCTATTTGTTCTCTTCTCAGCATATCAATTATGTTGCTGCTTAAATATTTTTGTAGTTTTTCTAGAATTCAAAATATACATTTGTAAGTAATTGAAGTTTGTTTTCAGTTACTATGCTGCCATACTGTACAGTGCAGGTACTTTACACTTCTTGTGTCTTAAAATTTTTCCTTCATTCATTTCAATTACCTACACATTATATAACCCATCACATTGCTATTGTTACTTTATTATATACTTTCCAAAGCATTTTCATTCTTCCTAGTTAATTTAAGATTTTTTTTCTTGTCCATGTCTTTGCTAGTTTGGATATATTTTTCCTGGGTTTAGATTCTTTAGTATTTATTCTGTGTAGTATTCTCCAAACTTTTTGGGTGTGTAGTTTGGGCTCTGTGATAAATTTTGGAAAATTCTCCATTGTGATCCCTGGGGTAATAAAAACTGAGGTCACTAGGCCTTTAACATGAGATTTTATGTTATCATGGCTAGGAGTCTATATGTGTTTAATGTTTTCTGTAGGTAAAGATGGCTGAGTTTTCAAATTCCTCTAGTGTTGTTATGATTGTTGTTATTTGGGTGCTAAGGATCAAACCCAATGCCTTCCACATACTAGGCAAGCATTCTACTACTCTTTTTTTTTTTTTGGTACCAGGGATTGAACTCAGGTCGTTGTGCTTGTGAGGCAAGGGGCAGAACCACTGAGCTAAATCCCCAGCCCAAGCATTCTACTACTGAGCTATAGCTTCAGCTCCTTACTAACTCCCTTCTTGACTTTGAAGCATCCTATAAATTCTTCCTCAGAGAGTCTGTTTGTTGCAGCTCTTTTTGGCTGTAATGCACCACCTGCATCCTGGGTAAACTCATTTCAACTCTTTTTTTTTTTTTTTTTTTTGGTTTTGTTCCCTCCTCTCCATTAGATAAGCTGGATAGGCTGCAGGATGCTAGTGAGGGAGGTACCCAACTTTTATATGTGTAGGACTCTGAACATGTATGTTACACTGAAAAGTAGGCTTATGTGTGTTATGTAGAATATGCTAAGTCTATTTCAAATTGGACACTTTTTCTCCCCCATTTGAGAAACAAAGAAAGCTTTCTTTGGGGTTCTTGGGATTAAAATACATGATATTACAGGTATCTCCTTAAGTTTGCAGCCCTATGGGATTTCTTACTGTCATACTATTATACATACACCCCCAGTAATTTGTCAAAATTACAATTTAAGTGTTTTAATCAGTTTTTATTTGCTCTAAATAAACTGATCTTTAAGATCATTTTCACTATTCTCTAGACTCTCCTGAATTGGGGATGTCACTTCCTTTGCCACTTCCTTTTATTGATGGGTACAGATGAAGTGATATATTTCACTTTGTTCAGTTTGATTTCATAAAGACAGGAGTGAATACTTCCAACTTCTTTAACAAGTCAGGATTGAAACCAGAAGTTCTAAATAATATTTAAAGGTTCTTTGTTGATTATTAGATTCTACTTTAAAGATCTGTTGGATGCATATCAAATAGTGTACCCATGGTAATTCTTATTCTGTTCTCAAAAATTCCTAAACATTCAAGAAAATGTTGCTTAATAACTATGTTTATTTCCATGAAAGTAATCTCCAGAGAGCTATCATATTCTTTTTGTAAATACTGTACCCATGGTAACTCTTATATTCTCAAATATACTTTTGCATTCAAGAAAATGTTATTTAATGGTAACTTTTATTCTTCAATATGCAATCTCCAGGGAGCTATCAGCCTCCTTTTTGGAATAAAATTTTGGTCACTGTTTATAAGGAAGAGGAAATTAATAAACAAAAATCATTTCATCATTGAGACTTTGAGATTCGAATCTTTCCATAGTTGAAAATAACTCCAAGTAAAAAAGCTACCTAAAATAATTTGTTTTGGCCTTTACAGGGGTTTATGCTACTGTACTTTATTTTGAAAATTATTATTATATAACTAATTTTTATTTCCTTGTTATCTAAAAAGATACTACTGACATAACTCAAGTAATAGTACAAAGGAGAGGAGGAAAGAATGAAAAATCCAATCTAAGACACATTGAGATTTATCATTGAGAAACAAGATTATTTGCAATTACCATGCTAATTTTACTATTACTTGTGTTTTCATAATAAATCAAACACACAATTCTCTTTATAAAATTTACATACAATAAAAATTTTTGACAAAGATCCATGTTATTTTTATCTTGCAAATATTATACAATATATGATTTTCTGTAATTAGTTATCTGAAAAATAATAGGGCCATTTTGTAATTCAACTCTATGCACCTATTCACATATCCTTCACACAAAGTTCAGCAGTTATAAAATTATTATTTATTCTATATTAACAACTATATTATCTTTCTGTCATTTCCATGTTTCAGTAAATATTAAAGTGGAATATACAGTTAAATATTTCCATATGTTATATTATTTATATTATTAATCACTGCAAAACTTCGTGTTTTCAAAAAAGTACTTTGGATTGAACATTAGATAAACTAATTCACAAGTGCCTTTTTGTACATCTTTTTATCTGACTTAATTTTTCATATATATATATAAATTCTCTGCTTATATATCCTATCAGATACCATTGAAAACGTGGGAGTCAATAATTTGACATTATTGTTTTGTCTATGTGATTTTACCTATAGATAGACATACATTGTAGTCAAATAAGTAGAGACCATTTAAAAAGATAGTTATATTCTGAGCCATAAAATGAGTGTCATAAATGTAAAAGGAATCTAATCATACAAAATGTATCTCCTGTTTAAAGTGTATGAAATTATGTCAATAACAGAAAAATATCTGAGAAATCCAGAACTATTTGAAAGCTAAATAAAAAACTTCATCCTCATAAATATTTCAAAGAACAAAGAAAAGCATTTTTAACAGGGTGAAAATACAGGCACCACACATTGAAACTCATGGCACTAATGCAGTAATTAAAAGGAAATTTTAACCACTAAAAGTGTATACTGGAAAAGAAAAAGACTTTCAGCTCTCTGTTCTCTGCTTAAAAAAAAAAAGAAAGAAATTAAAAGAAAAAATTGAATTCAAATTAGAGAAAAAGCATAAAAACAAGGGCAGAAATGAGTGAAATAAACAAATAATAAAAACAATAGAGAAAGTCAACATAACTAAAAGCAGTACTATGAAACAATTTATAGATATAATAAATTTCTAGCTAGGTCAAACTACAAAAGAACAAAAGAAGGCACAAATTGCCAATATTAGGAACAAGAGAACCACCAGTACAAATTCCACAAGCTATTTTCAAAGGATAGTAAAAAAGTGGGTTTTTTTCCTTTCTGAGACAGAATCTCACTATGTAGTTCAGACTGTCCTTGAACTCACGATGTGACCCAGGCTGGCCTTAAATTCCTGGTGATCTTCTGCCTCAGCCTCTGGAGTACTGGGATTGTAGTTGTGCGCCATTGTGCCTGGCAGTAAATAAAGCTGAATAACTTTATGGGAGTAAACCTAACTCTAATGAAAGTGGACAAATTTCTTGAAAGACACAAATTCCAAATCTCATTCAATTGATAAAAGTTTCTTTAAATAGACTGAAAAACACTGTATCTTTTAAATTGAATTTGTTTTTCCATCTTTCTCACAACGGAAACTCTAGGCTTCAGATAACTCTGTGCTTAAATTTTTATAAAAATTTAAAGAATAAATAGTACCTAAACAAAACTTTTCAGAGAATTTAAGATAAGTAAATTCTTGTAAATATATTGTATAGAGGAAATATTACCTCAACTCAAAATCAGACAAAGACATGATAAACTATGGAAACTACAAAGTAATGTATTTCATGGATATACGTTTAATAATTCTTGACAAAAACATAACAAGTAACCCAGTAGAATATACGTAAAAATATAAGTCAGCCTAAACATTTGAGGGTCTGTCTCGGGAACTGAAGATCAGTGTTATACTCAAAAAATGATGAGTATAAAAAAACCATGTCAACAAACTGAAAAGGGAAATATATTATCACTAAAATAGACACATAAAAAGTATTTAATGTAATCCCAAGTCTACAGCTGGTAAAACTCTCAGAAAACTTAAAGAGAACACAATTTCTTAAACTTGATACAGAATATCTATGAAAGACTAATAGCCGATTTTATAGGGCATAGATTCAAATTAATTTTAAATACAATCATAGTAAAATATTTTGCAAACATATTCTAAGTTATCCAAAATGGAAAGAACATAGAATAACCAAAATGATTTTAAAAATAACAACTTGATATCAAGACTTTATATACATTTATAATTCCAAATCTTTCAGTCGTTGCTTAATGATAGAAAAATAGGTACTGGTTAATGATGATTCAGTGGAAGAAATGATTATTAAGTTCAAATATAGAATTACATAGAGGGATGGCTAATTTTTGTCAAAGATGCACAGGTAATTCAATGGAGAAATAGTGCTTTCTTCAGCCAATAGTACTAAAAAATTGGATGTATGTATACAAAATAAAATATACAGTACTAAATTTAACTTAAATTAAGTTGGATTATAAACCGAAATATAAAACTAAAAAATACAGAAGTTATGGAAGAAAAAGTAAGAAAATCTTTGTGATGATGGAGTAGGCAACCATTACTGTGAGAGAACATCAAAATCATGAAACCAAATAAATTGATAAATTGAACTTCATTCAACGTTATGAGTGATATTGTTTAGTGAATGAGAAGAAGATAAAATTTGGGAAAAGATATCTCAAAAAAGGTATCTCAAAACCATTTATAGTAAAGAAATATATCCATAATGTATGAATAATAATTATTATTTGGGGAGGTATTTTTGAGACAAATTCTTACTATGTAATTCAGCCTGGCCTTGCACTCACGATGTAGCCAAGGCTGGCCTAGAACTCACTGCAATCCTTCTGCCTCAGCCTCTTTAGCACTGGAATTACAGGTGTGCAGCATTACACCTGGCCTCATAACATGTAATACAAACACCAAAAATGGGGAAAATATTTGAACAGGCAGTTTATTACAGAAGACATATTGATAAAAAATACACGAAAGATACTTAGCATCATTAATCATTAAAGAAGTTCAAATTCTAACTGCAGCATGACAGCACTACACTACTTAAATTAAGAAAGACTGCCTATATAAAATGTGGCAAGAACTGGAATTCTCTCATGCTGTGGGAATATAAAATGGTACATCCATTTGGAAAACAGTTTGGCAGTTTCTTAAAAAGGTTAGTGTACATCTGTCATATGATATATCCATTCGATTCAACTATTTATGAATAGAAATGGAAACGTGTCCATATAAAGGGTTATATGTGAATGTTGCTATCAGCCTTATTTGTAATAGACAAAATCAGGAAACAATCTCAACATCCATCAACAGATGAAAACACACATAAAAGGTTCTATATTCATAAAATAGAATACTATTTTTTAAAAAAAGTAAAAAACCTGAAAAAAAGGTAAAAAACCTGAAAAAAAATAGAATACTATTCTGCAACAAAATAAATGAGGTATGAACACACAAATGGGGATATATTTCAAATTAATTATAATAAATGAATTAAGACAACAGAGATGCACAACGTATGATTTATATTTGTAGTCAGAGCTAGAAGACACAGGCTCGTCTTTAATGAACAAAAAGAAAACTGTGTAGGGATAGAACAGTTATAGCTAGGATGACAAAGGTGAGATTGCAGACATGAAAAACCTTCTAAGTGTAATGTATATATTTATTATTTTAATTGTGGTCATGGTTTAATGCATATATGTATATGCTGAAACTTACACACTTATAGAAGTATATTTATTTATGGCTATTATGTGTAAATAAATATTTATAAAACTTTTCAATGCAAAAATCTCCCTTGAGTAAGAAACATTATATGGTAATGTGAAAAAGAAAGAAAAATGTCTTATCAAATGTATGATGACCAGTGATTTTTTTCTTTCTAAATTTACTGTGCTTATATAATTTCATATATATCAGTTAATTTATTATTTTTAGCAAGCTATAATCTGTTCCTTGCAATTTTCATAATTTATTATCTCTAGCATGTTTTTAATTTGTCTTCAAATTTCTTTATCTCAAGGTCTAGTTTCTCTCCATTTTTTATTATTTTTTAAATTAAATGTGTATTTTCATTACAGTTTTCTTCAGTGCGATGAATTTTTAGAGGATTTGTTTCTATTCTCTGGAAATTTTATTTTTATTTGTGCTTTGCATGCTTTATTTTCTCCCTCAATCTTTTTTCACTGTTTAACCTTTGTTTTTCTGTTTCCCAGAATCATATTTATGTAAGTGTGTGGATACTAACATCTATTTTTCTGATATTGTGGAAAGCAAATTGTTTGATCCTATTTTTTCTTTTCTGAGATCTGTCTTCCCATCTGAGTTAGATTTGAGAGTGTCTTTTTTTCAGGAAAGTATGTAACAGGAGGGAGGGGCTTGTTGATTACATAAAGACTAAGAGGAATTGTGCTTAATTTTTATTTTCAGATTTTCAACTTCCTGTATCATGCTTCATTTCACCTGTTGTGGCTAGCGGTTGGGGTGAGTGGTGATGCAGTGTTTTGTAATGTCCACTAAGCTCTAAGATTAGAATCATTGTTTAATTCAACTTGGTACTTTGTATCATATGCTTTAGTCAGAGACAAACATTCTCAGTAGTCACATGTTTAAAAGCCTTGTTTATTTCTAAGTAGTCAGGAAGGGTAATTTTTGCAAATTAATGCAAAGTCTAAGGATCATTTAGACTCAGTTTTATGACTTTGGGGAAAAGAGGGAGAGTTGAGTAATGTTATGTATAATCTTTGTTATCTTCTTGTTTTGAGTGTATGGCAACAAATGTATATATTTTTATTTTTAGTAGTATGTATTGTGGATATTTGGGTTTTTATTGGGGGAAACATTTTATTAGGCACAACTTCATCATCTCCATCTATAACTGTAAATTGTGGAGATAAATTCTAAAGACAAATATTTTTGCATTATTTAATTATCTCAGGGAATCTACTAATATAACAATTTCTTTTAAAAACTGTAATTTGCATACACAAAATGATTTGTTCTTTAACCTAAAAGAGCAAATCTTTACCACTGTGCTGGGTGATTTGATTTATCAAATGAAATTAATATTCTAAATCCTTAAGAGTTAAGATAGCATTAATGCAAACACAATACTATCTTCACTTAGCTATCACTGTTTAATTTTTTGTTGTTTGCTGGTGTGCTTAACTGAAGAAGTGATTGAAGCCATGTTCTTTTAGACAGCCATTGGCAGAGTGAAGTATTTGATAAACAGTGAAAGTGGTAAGAGAAGGCCATGACCAGAGATTAAGTCCCAAGGAAGGTAGCTGACGCAAGTCTTTTTATTTGATTGCTTCAGCCCACAATAGCACACATTCTGTATACTGAAATCACAATGTATGCCTCTTTAACTGTTTTAAGAGTTGTAAAGCATGAAAAAATAGTTAGATATTTTCCACTGAAAGTGAATAATTGACTCTATTCAGAAACACTATTCAGATATGTCTTAAAGCTATAAGAGATTTAAAAAAAAATTCTTTTGTTTTTGTAATTGACAGTAATATGCTTTTGCAAATATAAAATCTGGTGAATATAATTAATTAATGTGATAAGTTTGCTATATAATGACTTTAATAAAACTTTTGTTATAGTCTTAAAAGTTATGCAAATCAATTATTAGCTTATTATCATAGGGTAATTAAATTTTGGACAATGAGTTTTTAAAATTTTTATTTCATGAGAGTTCTACTTGTCTCAGTGCTGAGGAATGAATGCCTTTTCTCGCTCTGGGAAATTTGGTGTTGGAACTACTTGATTCTTTTGAGAATACCTTATGTGCATGTTGATTCCAAGTTAGGATTAAGAGCAATTATTTTGAAACCTTGTTTGGAAGACTCTTTGTAGGTGTATTTATTACAGATCTGGAGGCTAGGAAGTCCACAATCAAGTGTCTACAGATGGAATATACAGTGACAGCCTGCTTTTTGGTTTGCAGGTGATGATCTCTTCATTTCATCCTCACATGGCACTGAGCAGAGAGAAGGGAAATCAGCTTCCTTATGTCTCTTCTTCTGGTTTTGTCTCATACAAAATGTATTTCAGCATCATCCTATAAATACTTCCCAAAAGCCTCATCTCCAAAAACTATTACATCAAGGATTTGGATTCAACACTGGAATTTTGAGGGGCACAAATATTCAATTTTTGCAAGGCTCAGAGCTCTTCCTCCAGGCACCCTTCTCCATCTAATGTTCTCATGGTTAGTGGTAATTTAAGGTCCTTCCCTTAAAGCATTTTTTCCTTTACACTCAGGATGTAAATTAGACTTCTATAAATAAACTACTTGGTGTTGGATTTAGGATTTATTATGACATTTATACAAATATCCTATGAGGCCTATGTAGGTATCTTGACTTTCGGGTATGAATTTTCAAATGAAGTGTTTCCACACAAAAATGCAGACTTCCTGAAAAGAACTTTTCCTGATTCATTCACTACTTTATTCTGCATGTTGAATTACCTGTCTAATAGTAAAGATTTAATAATTATTGAAAGAATTAATGAGGGAATAAGGCTCATTAAAGTTCAATAATTTCTGCAAAATTTCACAGTTAATATGTAGAATATAAATTTCATCCGGAGCATACATTTAGACCCTGTGTATTCTGTGATTAACGTTCATAATAATAATCAAATAAAGAGCAGGAAACAACAAAATTACAAAGAATAAAATGTTTTATGGATGAGACACTGGAAAAAGAAATGAATTATTTGAAAGATGTATTGAAAGGAC
>NW_004624753.1:13750908-13766663 GCF_000247695.1 Heterocephalus glaber | reverse complement strand
AAATGCTCACTTATTTTTTTAATTTATGGAAAACTCTAAAATGTTTTATATCTTTCCTATTATTTCTTTTCTTACTAAATACTGTTTAATTAATAAGCCTTTTTATTCTATCCTGTTGGGTTTGTAATTTTTACCATGTTTCTTTTTGCTCTTTTTTGTATAAATTTTTTGCATAGCTAATCTATCTTTCAGTTTATTTTTATATACTATATCTTCTGTTTAACATTATTGCTAGCTTTATAACATTAATTTTAATGATTATTATCCCGAATACATATTTTTAATATTTTATTTCTAGTCCCAAAATTCTGTTTGAATTCATCAATGCTAGAATTAACAGGTTGATTGTGACATATGTATACCATGGGTTAGTATAAAATAATAAAAGTGAGTTGATTATAGCTATAGTTATGAACATAAATGAGTTTTAAAAATAATAATGTTGAAAAATAAACAAAAATCACAAAACAAATAAAATGAAATCCTATGTATATAAATATTAGATATAAGCAAAGCTAAATGCTATATTATGAAAAGTGAGTAAGATGAAGGGAATAACTATTCTATAAGTCAACACAGTGGCTATTTATAGAGAAGAGAAAAGAATTTTTATTTTTAAAGGTCACACAAGGACACGTGTTATTGGGTGGTGGGTGCATAGATATGGACTCATACATTTTATAGCTCTTATGAACAGTCTCTATGCCATTATTGAAAAAATATTTCTGGGGAGGCTGAGGCAAGAGGATCAAAAGTTTAAGCCCAGCCTAGGAAACTTAACAACTTAGTGAGACTTGTCTCAAAATAAAAGCTTAGAAAGGCTGCAGGTGTAGCTCAGTGCAAAGGCCCTGCATTCCTTCTGCAATAACCCAGCTCCTCCCCCAAAGAAAGAAGCATCTTTCTCCTTTATGATCTAACTTCATTCTTTAAAAATAAATTTAGCTCTTAGGGGAAGATGCCTAGAAGGAGGAGAGCTGCATCAGATAGAATTTATAATTTTAGTTCTTTAAGAAATCTCCATACTGATTTCCATAATGGTTGTACTAGTTTACATTTCCACCTACAATATTGAAAGGTTTGTTTCTTACCACTGCCATGCCAGCATTTATTATTCTTTCACTTGTTGATGATTCCCATTCTTTCTGATATAAGATGAAATCTTGGAATTGTTTTAATTTGCATTTCTGTAATGGCCAGAAATGTTGAACATTTTTTTGAAATGTTTGATGGCCATTTGTACTGCTTTTGAGAAGGATCTGTTCATTTTACTTGCCTTTCTTTCTTTCTTTCTTTCTTTCTTTCTTTCTTTTTTTTTTTGTAACTGGGGTCAAACTCAAGACCTTGTGCTTATGAGTCAGGCACAGCACCACTGAGACAAATCCCTAGCCCACCCATTTCTTGATTAGGCCTTTTATTTTAGGTGGTCTAAGTTTTCTGAGCTCTTTATATATTCTTGATATTAGTCTTCTGAGTAATAGCTAACAAAACATTTCCTATTCAGTAGGGTGTCTCTTCACTCTACTGATTCCTTTGCTGCGCAGAAGCTTTTTAATTTGATGTAATCCCATTTGTTTACTCTTGCTGTTATTTTTTTGTGCAATTGGAGTTCTGTTTAGAAAGTACTTGCCTATACCTATCTCTTCAAATTTTTTACCTATTTTATCTTCCTGTAGGTTCCATGTTTCTTTTTTAATGTTTAGATTTTTTATTCATTTTGATTTTAGTTTACTACTTGGTGAGAGATGTAGATCCAGATTCAAACTTCTGCAAGCAAATAGCCAATTTTTCAAGCACCATTTGTTGAACACAGTCGTGTCTTTCCTCCAACATATGTTTTTTGGCCCCTTTGTCAAAGATCAAATAACTGAATATGTCTGCAGATGTTTCTATATCCTTCTAGGTATCTTCCCAAAGACCTAAAAACATCATATTACATGCATAACCAATGTTGTAGCAGTACAATTCATAATGGTTAAATCTGGAAAGCAGCCTATGTCCCCATCAACAGACAAATGGATAAAGAAAACGTGGTATCACTGCATAAGGGAATATCATTTAACTACAAAGAAGTATAAATTCAAGTCATTTGTAGAAAAATGGATGCTCCTGGAAAATATAATGTTTAGTGAAATAAATCAGAAGACAACCTTAAATACACATGCTATATATCCTTTGAGTAAGGCAAAGAACAAACAAAAAGCAAAATAAAGGATGGATAGAAGGAAACAAGAATATAGATCTCTTGCAAATGGGAAGGGGTCCAGGACGCTGAGGGAGAGGGGAGAAAGGAAGAAGAAAGGAAAGTGAGAAGAATTAAGATATTCTACATACAAGAAGCTAATAACCACAATGACTGTAAACATTACATGTTATAAACACAAGCTGATATTAATAATAATGACAAGAATGAAAATAGGGAAAAGGGGATTTAGAGGCAGAGGAAGGGAGGTGATTGGAAAAGAGGAGGGGATCAACAAAAAAAAATGTGGTGTTATATATATGTACCTACTCCTCAAGATGAATGTTAACTTTGTGTACTGCAAACATGTACCAATAAAGTAATAAAAAACATTTGAATGTATTGTGTTAGTCAACTTTCCATTATTATTAAGATGCCTGAAATAATCAACTCATGTTATAAGGAAAAAAAAGTTTATTTTGACTCATGGTTTTAGAGATTTCAGTCCATGACCAGTTGGCCATGTTATTTGGGTCAGGCAGCACATCATGGCAGGAGCACGTGGTAGAGGGAAATCATTCACTTTATGGCTGGAAAGTGAAAAAGAAGAAGAGGAAGTTGGGTCCCATCATACCCTTTGGACCATGTACTGAGGGATCTAAAGGTCACCTACTAGATCTCCAGCACTTACTCTACGACCTCCCCATAGTGCTGTATTCTGGGAATTAAGCCTTTTAACACATGGGCCTATGGGGAACATTTATCTAAACTGTAGTATTCTAGCCCTGGCCCCAAATCTCACAATACAAAATGTAGTTACTTCCAATGCACAATCTCCAAGAATCTCTGTTGCGTTAACTGTTCTACTGTTGCTCAAAAGTCAAAGACCAAAGTCTCCTCTGAGACTCAAGGCAACTCAGCTGTGAGTCACTGTAAAAACAAAAATGAAGTTATATATTTTCAAGAAACAACAATAGGTCAGGGATAAGGTAAACATTCCAATTCCAAAGGAGAGGAAGAGTTAAATAGCAATTAGTGATCAAACCAAAGAAAAACTGAAACCCAAAGGGATAAACATTAAATCTTATAACTCCATGTCCAGCATGTAGGGCATAGTGTAACATGTTATGAGCTCTCAGCAGCTTGAATGGCCCCCTCCCTACAGCTTTGCTTGCTGTGACTTGCACAGCCTCTCTCTTTGAAAAGTTTCTCATGCCTTGTTGATTCTATCATCATACATTCCATATTTCTGGCATCTCTGCCTTTCTGGGTCTCCATTACAGCATTGGCTTCACTCTCACAGTTCCTTATATTGACCCAATGGGGACTTGTTGCAACTCTGATCTTGCTATGCATGGCCTGGCCTCTTGAGCTTTCCCATGGAATCTTAGTGGTAGTCTCTATGATCTCACAAGTCTTGCATTCTGTATATCTACAAAACCAACATCACATTGTCTATGCCAAAATGTGCCATCAGTATGTGTCCTGTACCTGCACCTGTTTGAACCTTGACCATAGTGGTTTGTTGGTGCCTGAGTGGGTGAATATGGAGAAACAAATCCTTAGGTGGTTTGGGGCATGTAGGGTGACCTGGTGTCACTTTTAAAATACTCAGCTCTGGAAAATTGTGGAAACAATTTTCACTTCTATATCTGTATGCCTGTGTTAGTTGTGGACTTATGAGTCTCTGGGATGATCTTGAGGCATCTTTCCTATTATCCCATTGAAAAATCCTTGCTCTTTTGTTGATATTAGCCTCTATATCAGTGCTTTCTTTCATCAGAACTTTACACATGCACCTTTTCTGGCCAAACTGCAAGTTTTTAAAATGTTTCTGATCTTTCACTTGTTGCTGTTGATTCTTCCTGTAAATTTGGCTTAAAGCAATCAGTAATACTTGTATTCTATCTTCTGTATTGCCTTGAAATTTCCTTCATAAGATAAATTGGTCTATCTCCTTCAAGTTTAGTTTTCTACAAAGTCTCAGGGCAGGGGGAGAAATGCATTTAAATTTTTCACTATGGTGTAACAAGGGCAGCCTCTAATTTACAACAGTATCCTCATTCCCATCTAACACACTATGAGTATTGTCTTTACTATCTGTGTTTCCATCAGCATTCTTGTCTCTGAGCCCCAACCAGAATCACCAATGGTTTTCTTTAACCCACTCCTCCAAACATTTCCTACCTTCTCCTGCACACCAATTCTCAAAATTCTTCCATATCATCAGGTATATAGTATTTGCAGATTCTACTTCCGGGCACTGTTTTCCTTTGTTAGTCAGCTTTTTATTACTATTACAAACACCTAAAAAGTCTTTTTCACTCAGTTTTAGACATTTCATTCTATAATTTGTTGTCTTTGTTGCTTTGGACAAACACACCATGGTAGGAGTGTGTTGTGGAACAAAACTCTTCCTTTAAGACCAAGAGAGAAGGAAAAAGGGCTCACTTCCCACAATCCTGTTTGGGGCATGTTTTCAATGACCTCAACATTTCCTACTAGGCTCCACCTCTTAAAGGTTCCAACACCTACTAATAGTGTCCTGGGATGAGGACCAGCTCTCTTCAACAAATGGACCTTTGGGAAACACTTACCTAAACACAGCATATGGGTTTCCCCAAATTTTTATCCCACAGCTATAATACTGAGACTTCTTGGCTGTCTAACTCAGTTACATATTCATTCTGCTTTCTGTGTTGTGAGTTTATATCCAGCTTCTTTTCTGGACTTACTTTTAACCACCAAATTCTACATTCCTGGGAACAGTAAGTATCCCAGAACTGTGGAGGCTTCAGTGTAATTTTCCAGCTTGGTATCCTAAATTCTTTCAGATAACAAAAAAAATCAAAACTATTTACTTCCTTAAAATTATGTTTATTTTTTATTTTACCTAGCATTTATAGGGTTTATGCAACAAGATAGCTTTTAGCATTTAGCTCTAAATAAAACTGGAAGTGGAAAATAGGTTGATATGATTTTCAGCTTAAAATATGTCCATGAAAAGCCACAAGCCATGTATTAGTACACTACTACAATTGGACATAGCATGTAAGTCTGAATACAGATTAAATTTATGGCAAAAGAAAATATCCTTATGTAACTGAAGCCCAGTTAAGTTTAACCCCACCATATCAAATTGTTGAATAGAACTTTTATTATCCTGTATACATGTCACCATAAGATTCACTTTTTTAGAAGTGGCATTAATGATTGTGTTGTTCTCTACAAAAGATTATTGTTAGATTTCCAGAGGTTACCCCATAACAATTAAATTTTTTTTTTAGTAAAAATAGGTTACACCCTCCCAGTATCTTCAAGCTTATTATATGTAAACATGACTTTATATATGCCATATATATATATATATATATATATATATATATATATAGTGTTGATAGCTTTGAACCAACTCCATTTTTATGAGATAAAATTATGAAGAACCTCAGTTCTATGCTTTGATTATTAATGTTAAAAATAACCAATTACTCCTTGTTCACCACTACAGTATGTTGCTCTCTTTCATTCAGGATACTAAATAATTTGGAAAAAATCCTGTTTGGGACAGATTTTAAGATCTAATGTAGGTTTCATACTTAGTGACTTAGTTGTTAATTTGTACACAGAAAAAGGCTGCTGAGTGGTAGAAGATAAGTAGATGTTTTTTCTTGGATCAGGAATGGAAAGGAACAGAGAATATGCCAACACACTGACCATTAGGTAACAGGGCCCCTAACTTTTGGCAAGTTACAATAGCGGGATCGTGGCTTTTATGCCTGGGTACATATCTGATTCATCCAGCATATTTTTTAAAAATACAAAATATGCTTGGGACTTCAACAACTTTTGAACAGAGCAGCTGAATCTGTTCTTTTATTACTCCTGTGGAGACTGGGCATTCAGACTAGATAGGGAAACACCTCTGTACTTTTTTCTGGTTCCAGTCCCAGAACTTACTGTTCTCCATGGTTCCAACATAGGAGGCTCCCAGTCCTGTATTTCAGAACTCTTGAAAAGAAACACAAGATGATGAGCACACCATAGAGCAACAGCCCCAGGGGCTGTGATTAACTGCCACTCTGTGGAGCTGCCATAGTCTGGGTTTTATGTTTCTCTCCCATCACAAGTTACACTTTGCCTTATTTATGCTCAAGTATGTACCTCTTATTCTTCTTCATTTGTTAAACTTGTAGCAGAATCCAAGTCTTTTTAAAAATTCTATCCCTTGTAAGAATTAAAAAGCTACTCTGCTGACTGAATTTTAATTGTTGCCATTTCCTTAGTTATCTTCACCCCATATTCTGATTGGTTGTTTACAATAAAAGTAAATCCTGTCAAACCCCTTATGTGTGGTTGTAGGCTCCTTTTTGTAAGTTGCATCACTCACTATTTTCTGCAAGCTTTGTGGAGTGGCACTGTATTTTTTTAGTCTACATTGACAGCATACAATATAATGGTTCATTTAGGATTGATTTTTATGCCACAATTTAGCTGTGGTTTGCATAGTAAACCTAATATTAAATGACAAAATGCATCATAGCAGACACTTCACAACCATTAAAGTAGTAGCAGTGAATGTGTAGGAGATTACTAGACATTGCAAACAGTGGACAAGATAAAATAATAAAAGAAGTATAATTGAAATCTGGGGGACTTTGAATATTAGTATATGTAACAACTCTGATCTCTAGTATGTGTGAGACAGGCTATAGGAAGATTGGCTGCGATTCTTCTGTGTTTGCTTTTTTACACAGCAGGTGATTGCTGAACTTAATAACCTGCTGTTCAATTTTTTATTTTAAAAATAAGATGGGAGCTAAGTCACAGTTGCTTTGGGCAAGTGTCTTATAAAACTGTTTGTGTTTAGAAGTGAGCTAATTTGATTAGAGAGCCATGAAATCTGCTCAACGGTGTAATGGAACATCAACTAAATCTAAACTGGCAAAAACCCAGGACTTTGAAAATTAATGAATATTCAATATTGACATGCTCTGAAAATAGATGTCTTCAATATGAGGAAAAAAGGAGAGCAGGAGCAAAACTGAGATTCAGTGGCATTTTACACAGTTTCATTTCTGCCATACAGTGTTGTGGCAAAAGAATTACTTGAGTAAGTCATCATAAAAATTTATAATGGTGAAGTCAGACGAATGTTTTATTAATCTATTTTTATATTCCTTGACCATCAAAATCTATACCTCATACTTTTCACTTGGCATCATTTCAATCACTTGGTAAGTTTTTGCCAAATGATGAATGAAAGAAACTATAAAGATCTACTTCATGTTTATTAGATGCAGAGCCAATTGGATAGGGAATAAGGAAATAGATCTTATGAAAAATGGCCATTTTTTTAAAAAAAATGAATGTATATTTATAAAAACAATTGCTAAAAACTTGAGAATAAGTAGACAGCTATCACATCTTTTGTTTCCCAGAGGTCTAACATTGATCTGGGGTATCAATATGTTACATAGAAAAACTTCTTCCATTTAACTTAGTAAAATTAAAAAGAGGAATAATATTTCCCCACACCACAAAAACATCTTCTAAAAATAAATATAGAAAAAAGTTTAAAAAGATAACACTTAAATATGTAGCTCTCTTTAGCCAGTATCACAATAAAACTATTGCCCATATTGCTAAGAAAATACATAAGATCTTTATATGCAGCACAGTTGATTTACATTCTAGCTTCTTTCAAGTAACTCTAGAATCTTGCCATAGTTCAGTCTCTGAACAATCCCTGATTCTTACTCTTCTTCATTTCTACATGACAACTGTATTGAGTAATAGCAGGATTTGTTTAGGTGAAGGATGCTGCCTGGCATAACCATGACTGGATGGGGATGTAGTAAGAGAGGTGCTGTTTAGGTGGTTAAGTAAAACAAGATTTTAACTTCACAAATGTTCATTAACATCCATTAGATTTCCAATACTATGTTAAACTTAGTGGTGTATGCAAGTCTATCAGAATTTGGCACCCCTTACAGATCTTAGATGGCAGTAGAGAAAATACTTCACAGGTGTAAATAGTTAAGAGGGGGTAGAATTTCAGTCAGGGAAATTATCTTGGTGGAGCAGACTCATTATTTGTATTGAGATTTCAATTTATAGTTCTCATCTTGTGTTTCCAAAATCACCATCAGGTTAGCCCAGTGCTATCAAATGCCATGTGGGCTGAGTTTGTATGTCCAAAAATAACCTTTTCAACTGTTTCCCTCACTCCCACATAATTGGCTTCATTGTACAATTTCATCTTCCGTGTAAGAAAGAAATCTATTCTTAAAGAACTTGGGAATACAGACTTGAAATCTTTTGTTTATCTTTACACAGCCTAGGCATACTAATTTGATGGGGACAATTTTGGTGTACACCTTAAATATTGCTGGAACTTTAATCACTTCAAAAGGAGTCTTGCTTTGAGCAATAAATTATGATTATCCAACAGATCCTATCATGTCATGTACCTTATTTTCCATAATTAATACATCTTGTGCATCCTTTACTTTCCTCCTTTCCTTCTGTCTCACTGCTACTCCTCCAGCTTATTTTGTTCCTTACCCAGATGTCTTTGGACCTTCTAAATTTTCTGTCAATCTTTCAGTCCTTTCCTTACCAGTCCACTTTGAACACTAAAAGAAATACCATTCAGTGATATCTTAGTCATGGCTTGATACTTTTAAAAAGCATTTTCAAGTTCTTTTTTTCTTTTAAATCATTGTTTAAACTTCTCCTGATTTAGGGGCTGTACTATTATCCCCTGCTTGATAATTTAACTTGATTTTTCATACTTATCTATGGTCTACTTAGGCTGTTCCAATTTTTTCTTAAGCAGAGCTTGTTCTTTCTCATATTATTCAACCCTGGTATCAATATTGTCCTTCAGGAAGTAGATGGTACATTCCATCAGGCAAGTAGAAATAATTTTAGTTAATGAATTTTAGTGAAGTATGTGCAAGGTTTAAGGAATCCAATAATCCAATCCTCTAAGTGTACTAGGAACATGTTAATATAAAAGGATATAGGCAGCCTATGGTGAAATACTAGAGGAGTAGGAGCTAGGGAAAAAAAACTCCATGTCATTCCTTTCTACTTCCATACTTACTTCATGTTGGTACCTTTTTTTCCCTTAAATTCTTTTATTGTCCATTTTAGGTAAACAATACATTTACTTTTATCATTGGGTGCTTGTACCTGTACATGATGTATCTTGGTTCTTATTTTATCCCCATTGGTTGTGCGCCCTTCCCTATTTACATAGACTTTGTTTCCATTTTTTTTCTTTTCTCATAACTTTTAATGGCCAAACACAACCAGGAATGGGAAACGCAAGGAAACAGATTTAGTCCATACATGTTAGCCACTAGAGTTCAGCCCAGGCTGATGAAAGGCAGAGAGTAAATATATAGGAACAAATGCAAGATGTCCTTTGTAGTCTCAACTTTTGCAATTGCTTCTTTCCTACTTAGTGGAGCCCTGACACATAGGATTTTGGCAAAGAAAAAACATGAAGTAACAAACATCCTATGGCAAAGGTAGAAATCTGTGTATTTTCATCTATTTGCATTTTTATTTGCCTATTGATTTATATTTATACTCATGCTAATTGTCTCAGGGGCCCAATTAGAAAACTGGAGAACCTGAAATTGAGGAATTGAGGCCTGCAGTTCACTTTGGAAAGGTAAAGCAAGTTGTGAAACATGGTTTCAGTAGTAGAGGGAGTTGCATGAATCTTTATCTAGCTCTCCTTTTGGAGAGAGGGCCACTTACTTTAAAGTATTGTTTAAGAATTAGCCAATGGAGTACATTATCAAAATGACCACATTCAGCAACTTCGGGATCATTTTCCATGGATATTAGAACACTGCATGGGGTAGGAGGCAGCTTCTTATAATAAACACATTTAGTGATAGGGGCTTAGATGAGAAGAATAAGAATAGTTGGCTGTATTTTGTAGACTTTGATCTTTATACAAATGATTTTTTTGCTTTCCATTCTGAAAGCAAGAATACTAGTAGAGAGGTAAAGATGTAGGATCCTACTTTCATCTATATTTACCAGCATCCATTCCACTTTTCTCTTGATAAAAGTCTATCTCTGTCTTTGTTGGGCTTTTGCCATTCTCCACACAGGTCTTCAATTTCAGAAAAAGCTGAATTACTCCTCAGTTATAGAAGGAAAAACTCAGTGGCTAAAGATAATGCTCCACATCTCTTCCTCTGGCAAGAGTTATTTATTCAGGGGCTAGTTTCCAAATGTAAGCAAGAAGTTGAGGGGCAACATATCCTGAAATTATGAAAAAGATGCTGGTTTCTAATTCTAATAGAACTGTCAGTAAAGGCATTTGCTTTATGCTGTGTGACATGGGTGAGAAAGAATGGAGCCCACAGAGATCCTGTGAGCCAGTATGAGCCACAAGAACAGAAAGTTGATAGAAACAAAGTGAACACCAAGGAGGCACAACTGAGAACTAGAGAACACTGGGTTCTGGTAGCCACATTTGAGCCACCAAAGCAAGTTTTCTATAAAAGTAGAAAAGAAATTCAGAACATTTTGGCTACATGAACTGATGCTTTTCTTTTATAGGCTCTGCTGTTTTGACTTGAGATTTCTTTGGTAGCAATTATACACTGGCAAAAAGAGAACCATAAAAGGAACTTAATATTTAGTGTTATTTTCCCTCATTTTGGTTACTGCTTATGTGATCTGACTATTTTTCACTCCTGTGAATTAATTAATCATATTCTGCCCTGTAAAATAGTATAGTGTTTGTGTCAGGTTTTGAATAGAACCATTTACAGTTTTACCCCAATCTTATATTAATCTTTTCTACAGACATTTATAAATACCAAGTATTCTTATTACACAGTGTGTAGGACACCAACACTGAGCCTCATTCTAACCCTAACTATCCCCCTCATACACACACAGGTCTCATTATCCAACACAATTATACTAAGGATGGGACTTCAATATGTAAAGATTGGGATACACTAACTTTTAATTCATACAAGCAGGACTATAAATGTTACATTTGGTCAATGGAATTGGGGACTGATTTTCTTAGTACTCACCCTTGTCTTTCAGTTTTTGTAAAAATCAAAACAAAACTGGTAATAAGCTGATGAAAGGGATTAATTCCATTATAAAAAGTTTGTTCTTTCTCTCTGTTTTTGCCATGTGAGGATACAGACAGAAGGCTACTAAGTGCAAGCCTGGAATAGACACTTCCTCAGGAACTGAAATGGCCACAACCTTGACCTTAGATTTCCCAGGCACCAGAACTGTGCAAGAATAAATTTCTGTTGTTTAATCCACCTCAGTCTATGGGATTTTGTTATGGCAGCTCAAGCAGGCTAAGTTATCTCCCTTTCTTAACAAACACTTGTTAATGTTGTCCATGTTATTAATACCTTTAAACATTATAAATCATTTTAGTGTTTTCTTTGGCTAAAGGATGATACATCCTTTGTAGAGAAGAGGATATGTGAGAAGGAAAACTTACTGATGTTAGTCATTATGTAGAATCTATTAATCTTCACTAGGCATTCTATTCCTTTGAAAGATGAATGTATTTAAAAACATAACCTTTCAGTGGAAACAAAACCTATGAGAGTTATGAGAAAAGAAACTGAACTCACTTATCTCTATTAATAAAAATTTCCGTCTATTATCATGACTGGCAATCAAGTTGTATTCAGCTCTTAACTTGAGAAGTAAATATTGTTAGGATGAATAATAATCAATAATTCTCATTTGCTCTGATAACTTCTTAAAAAAATTCATTTCCTCCAAATGGCTGAGAAATTTTATGTAAAATTTAATCCTTAGAATCTGTTAGCAAATTTCATATACCACAAGTTTATTGATTTCAAACATGTAGACAAATAGTAGTTCACAACAACAATAATTTTAGTTCATTAAATTTAATTAGGAATACTAAATATATTAATATATACTGTTCTGATGATCAAAAATTTGGGAAAACTATTTCTGAATGTGTGGTCAATTACTTGCTAATCTGTAAAGTTCGGTAATATGGCCTTCTGCCATAGTAAATTGAGGTTTCAATGAAAATAGATGATTCATTCTTTTGGAAATCTATTTTACTACACAATTAACCTCTTCACCTTTTAGAAAACACATTGTGAGTATATTGGGATGCTATTTAATTGGACATGCTATATATGGTACTGAACATGCCAAATAAGACTTCAAATTTCCCTAAAATTATTTCACATTTGTTAGCTAGGCTTTCAGCTTCTAATTACACCATATTTCAGCTTTTATACAATCTTTTGATCCAGGATATAATAATAATGTAATTGCATTGACAACACGCACTCTGGTGGTAGAATAATTTCTCTCAAATATTAGAGGGCCATTTAATGAAAAACCAAAAGAAAGTCACTAGGAATAACTACAAGATGTATCTTGGATGCAACTGGCATTGCAAAAGACATGCCAGGCTATTTCTCTGGGAGAAAATGTTCCATTTAACAAGTAATATAGATGTTTCAGAAGCATATATGAATAATGAATAAAGAAAAATAAAACAGAAAAACACAACAGCAAGCAAATGCTTTGGGAAAGGGTTTATTTTATAGCTTTAACTGTAAACTGTATTATTTTAGAGCTTATGTGAATATTGGAAAGGCTCTAGAAATGATTCAGTACCACTCTCCAGCCATGTATCAGTCCCTTTTATAACACCAGTGAGTGTAAGGGCAGCTCTTGACTGTCTGAAAACCCCCAGGGAGATGAAATTCATTACCTTGCAGGGCACCTCATTACCTTGGCTTTGGCTCATACTTTCATTATCTAGTTAGCTGTATATATGTCGGCCACGTTTCTTATAAACTAAGGACAAGATTAAGTACTATAGTATTATCTTATCATACTATATAGCACAGGGCCATCCATATGAAAGGAGAGCAATGAATATGTTGATTTGAAAATGTGCTAAGAATGAATACTCTACGTAGTTTTATAAAACAGTTCTAATTGTGATCTTTCTAAAGAATCTCAAAAAAACCACAACTATTGTACAGTATCACATGACATACATGTGAGTAAAAATAATACATAACCAGCATGTGTTTTGATTTTACTTGACTGTCAGTGTGATTTTATTTTAAGGATTCTCCTTTTGTTGCTTATCCCTTTGCTAATGCTTCTATTAAATGCATCTCAACTAGATGTATCACAAAAAGTTTATTTTACCATGTTTAGGAAAAAATGCCAACTGAGACAGTGGTCATAAAAATTCATTGTTTCAGCAGATATGTGGTTATAAAATTATTATACTAAAAGCTTATAAATATGTACTGCACATTCAGTGGGAAAGTAGAATTTTATGATTTTTTTTACTTCTCATTCATGAATTTCAGTGGTGAGTTAAAATAATCTTTTAGAAAAAATGCATTTATAAATGTGCTCCAGAATAACAAGGGGGTAGGGTGGAGAGAGAGAAAGACCACTGGCCAAGATTCCAAGGAGTGTGTCCTATTTTTCATCACTTACTTTTGAAAATCATTTAGGTTTGTGAAGTTTCGATTTTCCTATGTGTGCAATAAAGAAAAGATACATGCCCTACTTAACAGCTGACAGTAAGATCAAAAATTGTTATGGTGAAAAGAGCTATGTAAAATTAAAACCCAGAATTAAGTATGACATATCAATAAATCTATTCATATATGTCATAGGTGTACACACTACTCAGTCATTGCCAGACCAAGTAGGCTCATGCTAAGGTTGTCTGTAGAAACAAATTAGGAAGGCATAGTGTTTAAATGCCTCTATTTAATTGAATATAATGTAACTCTGGAATAGTTTCAACTGACTCCTGTTTCTTAATAATCATAATCCCACCAAAATCTACTTTAGTAAAATATTTAAACTTAAGGGCTACAACTTTTAATAAATATCTCCTCTATTTTGTCAGAGTGATTTCTCTAGTGGCTTGGTTGTATATTACATGTGCCTCAAAAGTCTACAAAATCCTTACCTCAAACCATATACAAAATTCAAAATGGATCAAAAACTTAAATATGAGAGCTAAAACTATGATTCTCTCAGGAGACATAAAAGCAAGTCTTTATGATCATGGATTTAATAGTGGATTCTTAGATATGACCACCTAATCACAAGCAATAAAAAAGAAAAAAATTTGAATCCTATTGAAATTAGAAACTTTTGGACCTTAAAGAAAAATATCAGGAAAGTAAAAGGGAAACAAAACAAAATAAAAAACAAACAATAAAGGGGAGAAAATACCTGTAAAGTATGTATCTGAGAAGAGTGTAATAGATATTACATTACAGCATCTCAGTATAACTCAACCGCAAAAAGAAAGAAGAATTAATGTGCCAGGCATAGTGGTATACACCTGTAATTCCAGCAGCCTGAGGCTGAGGCAGAAGGATTGTTTGCTCAAGCCTAGCTTTGGAAACTTAGCAACATTTGAAACACCATCTCAAAATTAAAAATTTTAAAATGGATAGAAACATTGATCAGTGAAAAGGCCTTGGGTCCAATAAACATAAGAAAGAACATGTAATAATTTTTTTAAAAATAGGCAAACGTGAATATGTATTTCTCTGGGGGAGATACACAAATGGTCAACAGCTTATGAAAAGATGTGTAACACCATTGGTCATTAGGAAAATGAGTATCAAAACCACAATGAAATATTACATCATACCTGCTAAGACAGGATTATCATTGTCAGTATCATTATCATTTTGAAGTAACAAATATTAGCGGTGCCATGGCTCTGAGACCAGAAGAGACCTCCAGATTGGCTCCCAGGCAGGATGAGGCTTCTGGGTAGGTGTGCTGCAGCTGCCAGCATAGAGGAACCTTCTGGGTAGGCGTCCATGGCTTCCAGCCCAGAAGAGGTGAGCCGCACGGGGGGCCAGGAACACACACCCACCCTACACCCGCCTCTGCGTCAAAATGAGAAGACAGGTAAACAAGCCACAGAACCAGACTTCAAGATCACCTAGAGCAACCTCAAAGGGAAACAAGATGAAACACTCTGATACTCAACCACCAGGACTCCTTGAACTAGCAACAAAAGAGAATCTGGAAAAAATGAAATCAGAAATAATTTCTCACCAAAGAGCAAAGATTGTGCCCATAGTGCAAGACATGATTAATAACTAGTGAGGACACAGATAAAAAAATAGGGGAGCTGAGGAACATGATGGAATGCCAACATAGGAAACAAATTGAATCCATAAAACAGATGCAAACAGATTTCCAGGAGATTAAAACTTCATTGAAAGTCTATGCAGCAGAATGAGCCAATGTGAAGACAGAATTTCAGATATAGAAGATAAGATTGGAATTAGTGACCAGGAAAAGAAAAAATTCCTTTAAATTTTAAGGGATCACAAGAAATCAATCCAGCAGCTGCTAGATGATGCAAAGAAAAATAACATAAGACTGATTGGAGTCAATGAAGAAACAGGAAAGAGTGCACATGACATAAAAAAACTGTTTACAGAAGTGATGGCAGAAAACTTCCCAAGCAGGGGAAAAGAATTTGACATACCAATAAGCGAGGCAT
>NW_004624753.1:13695635-13735334 GCF_000247695.1 Heterocephalus glaber | reverse complement strand
AGGGGAAAAGAACTTGACATACAGATAAGTGAGGCATATAGGAATCCGGCTAGCCTTGATCAAAAATCTACACATAGGCATATAATAGTTAGGATTCCAGAAATCCAACAGAAGAAAGAAAATTTTGTAGGCTTATAAAATGCCCAAATTTAGTTTTAAATGAAGTGGATGTGATTACACACAAAAGACTTTAGTGATGGAGTAAACAGCAGAGTTATTTGTATCCACTGGGGACCAGAGTTAAGTTCTCCAGGCTGCAATATTGACAGAAATTCTCAATGAATCATGCAGACAACTCAGGAAGGGCTGGAGAGAGTATACATGAGTTGTTGCTAGGCTACTCATGAAGATCATTTATATTTTAAAGAATAGCATGGCAAACTGGATGGTAGTATTGGACAGAGAAGGAGGAGAGACACCATTTCTTACTACTCTGGCCTTACAGATCATTGAGAGACAGACTTTTGAATACTGGGTATAAGTCTTGTATCAGTGGTGATAACTATCACCACCCAGGTTATTAAATCCCAACAGGAATATTTCCATCATCTCTTTGCAAAGAATTTGTTAGATGTAATGTTTTCCAGAAGTACTGGAAAATTTACTCGTGTGCCAAAAATACGAGTGAAATTGACTAGAAGCAGAAAGTCCCTGTCCAAGCTAAGGAAATGCAAAAAATAAACAAAGGGTATAAATAGCAAAAGAATGTAAGTCTGTGGTTAGCAGTGACGTCTGGATGTCCAGTTTGAAGTCTTATGCTCTATTTTCAACCCTAGTTACAAACTGAATGAAATTGCAGCAGTGTAAACAGTCTGATTTTCTTTCAATTACAAGAACATTCCATAAATATGTCATTCTGAAATGTTTTGAGATTTGAATCACAGGAATAATTGTGTCTGTAAAAAAAAAGAAAACTCATTCTAATTGTCCCTTTAAAATTCATGTTAAGGATAATAATATACCCTTAACTTCAGCAGCACAAAAGATTTTACTGTGTTTCATAGATTCTCCAGCCTCGAATTATGTTGGTTGATGGTGTTTATTACTGTTGGAAAAGATTTTGATTGGAATGCTTAAAGATTTTTGGTTGTTTAGCTTAGTTTTGCTTTTGGCCTTAAATCTTGTTAAAACCTTTTTATTAGTACATGTTTTCAGTACATAATAATTATACTCATCAGATTTAAATTTTTATGATACTTATTTTTAAGTGCAAGTGTTCAGAACATGATGTACATGAAATATTTTTAGGTTTCTTCCTTCAATTTTTGTAACTTGAAATTGTCCAGGGGTTGATTATATTGAATGTTATTGTATTTTTTTTTTTTTTTTGGTACCAGGGATCGAACTCGGGTCCTTGCACTTGCTCAGCAGGCGGCGAAAACACTGAGCCAAATCCCCGTCCCTGTTATTGTATTTTTAATGATTTAAAAAAAACATTAAAAAATCACTGGCAATATAATATAGTTTACATGTTAATCATGTAATATTTGGAGTATACAATTAACTATAAAAATCATTAATATATAGCCATTTTCCCTCAAGTTTTAAGAAACAGTTCACCCCACTGAAGGTTTTGATTCATGCTCTCATAATAGTCACTTGAAATTTGGAATAGGTCATTTTTTTTTCACATTCTGCACTTAAAATTTTATAACATTGGCTCTAATTTTAAAATAAAATTTCAAGTTTAGAATGGATATGTTTAACTGAAAATCCTTACTATTTTACAACATTTAATGAAAATGATTAGGTTTCTAGGGAGGGTGATCTCCTAAGACTTGAGAATGAGTGAGACAGGTGTTAAATCTTTCCCTCACATTGGGGCCATCATTTGCTCATTAGAAAGATTTTCCCTCTAAAGAAAAAAGCCCTGGAAAAGAGTCTCTTTCTTTAATATTTCTTACCTTACTATATTTGAAAAAATTACACTAGACCTTTCTCCCTTCTTTTCTGTATCTATTCTATTTTACAACTAATTATTGATCAATATTCTAGATTATTAGTGACCTCAAAGGAACTTAGAAACTATTTCCATCTGTCTCAACATTGTACATATAAAGAGGCTGGAGTCTGAGAGTATTATGTCTCCGTGGTGACAAATTGAGGCCTACGACTGGTGTATGCTCAAATAGTTATTCTTTTATAACCAAACCATTTCTTTTAAAACTTTTCTTATTCTTCTTTTCTTAGAACAGCTTGGTAGCTAATCAGAAAAATTCATAGCAAGAAGAATTTAGAATGGCATAAATAGTTCTTTTCAAATTATACAGAATAATTTTGACAAAGTGTACTAGCAAGTATGATTTTGTTCTTCAGAATGTCTTTTGGATTCTGTCTATCTGTCTATTTATCTATCCATCATGTATTTGTTCACAATAACCTTTATCTTTGACCATATCATTAATATCGTGACTTATCAGGAAAAACACCCCATAATTCATTTTAAAATTAACTTAAATCTTTTTGTTATTAGTTTTTACATCTCTAAAATAGAAATTATCATGCATATCTTTGAGGATATGAATGTTTTTTATCAGCTTCATTTTGCTTCTTGATATAATTGTAGATATTTGTTAGTTATTTAATTATTTATTGATGAATCACTTCTTTCCTGTTTTAAGAGGTAATTTCCATTTGTATTGGGTAAAAACCAAGAAAAATGGAGCAATTGCAGTAGATAGGTTTCCCACATTCATAGACGTATATTCTCTTCCCCCTGGTGTTACTAGGAGGTGGATCCCTTGAGTTGCTTTATGGAAGAGACTTCAGAGAGATTTTTCACCCCTTCTGGCATTCAAGAACACAGAAAAATGATAATGGTTCTTTCTTACCAGGAAGCACTCTCAGCAGGCATCCAATCTGTTGGTGCTTTGGTTATTCATTTGAAACCTCCAAAACTGTGAGAAAGAAATGTATATTGTTTATACACCAGCAAGGTTATGGTATTCTTACCAGCATGAAGATACTAAGATAGCCATTAAATCAATTTTTAAAATACATTAAGTACATCAATTTAAATGTTAAAATCAGTGAGAACTCATTGAAATTGGCAGATGGGAAGAGATTTTGAAAATAACTTCTACCAACCTCACATTTTGCCAAAGAGGTGGTGGTGGTTTTACAGACAATTACGGTCAATTCCTTTTTTTTTTTCTCCTTTTTCTTTAGACAGAGTCTTATTGCTACCAAAATGCAAGTGTCATGTCCCACAGTGACAAAGAATGAAACCATGGACAGAAGAGCAAAATACAAGAACATTTATTCAAAAGATAAGTAAGGAGGGGAAGGGGAAAGGGAAGAAGGGAAAGGAAAAATTAGAAGAAAGAAAAAAAATGTAATCAAACTCTGCGTAAATAGGGAAGGGTGGAGGGGGTGAAGGGTGCACAGGTAATGGGAGAAAAAATAAGAACTAAGATACATTATGTTCTGGTACAAACACCCAATGATAAATGTAAATATATTTTATACCTAAAACATACCAATAAATATATATATACAAAATAAAAATAAATAAATAAAAGATAAGTAGAACTTATCTACTTCGTGGGAAGTGGAGCTCCCACTAAACATGAGGGGATCCTGAGCACAATATCCATGAAGGTTTTTAGTTTAAGGGTTTTTAAGGTGTTTAGAAGGAAGTTTAGGTCATTTTGCAAGAGATATGATCTCTACTCTGTAGGAGACTACATACTTTTCAGGTTCTATGCAGTGTTCACATGGTGTCCACATATAGCCCATAAGCCCTTGAGCCAGTGGCCTACTTAATCATGCTCTGGTCATGAACCAAGAAGTCCCTGAGAGCTGCATGGTATCTGCCAGAAGGATTTGTAAGATCCCTGGACAGTGATGACTGAGCAGACACTATTTTCGCCTTCCTGACTTGATTTTGAGGCCACTGTCCTGACTGCCTGATGGAATCCTAACACTATCTCATTATTTGCCTAGGCTGGCCTCAACTTGTGATTCTTCTGCCTCAGCTTCCCCAGTGCTGAGATTATAGGCATGTACCACTACATACAACTACTGTCAGTTCTAAGGCTAGAACATAGATCTCCTTACTTTTACTTCCTAGTGTTTTCCACAATAATTTACCATCTTCCTTAATAAAATGTGATTTTGTTAGGCTCAGATATGATAAGTTTTAATAGGTATTTAAAGGCCATAAGAATAGCCAGATGTATTTTGAAATATTTTGTAAACAATATAATTATGTTAGGATATTTCTTAAAATGGATATTTAATTATTAGAGTGATACAAGTTAGAATCAATTGTTCAGTATGTGTGTTAAACTATATTAAACATTAGAATTAGAATCATACATGCCATTTTTCTGTGTTTTAGAACAAAGCTAGAAATTTTTTTCTGTAACTCATGAAATATAATTTTTTCTTATTCTCTCTTTATAATTTTTGGTGATTTTATCATTATAATTAACATATTTATTGTCCTATCTAAAAAGCAAAATCATATTTTTAGTCCAATTCTTACACATTATTTTATGACAATTATTGCTGTGTTAACTTTCCTGTGACTTCATCTCATTCTGTCTCTCCTTATTTTTATCACTTATTTTTTAATCTGTCAGAATGCATGAAATTTTTTAAAGAGCCTTAAATCACTTTCAGAATATATATTTGAATAAGTTGTATTTGTTATTCAAAGTGAACATCAGTGGGAAGTGATTTATTCTACTATTTTTTACCCCATATGCAGCTTTTCTAATGGCTAAAATGCAACTTTTTAAAAAGGACTCAAGTATCTGGAAAATCTTTAGAAAATAAGCTATGGGAATACATTACAGGATGTACGAACAGGATAATGTTAGTAATAATAGGAGGACGATGATGGAAAGAAAAGTAAATGATAAAAAGATAAGAGGAAGGAGAACTTAGTATGCCACACACTGAACACACACATGAAGAAAAAACTAAGTCAATTTTACTCAGGAGGAAAATGAGTCATATAGAAATTAAATAACTTGTGTCATGCTAGACATCATGTAAGTTACAAAAGTCAAACACTTTAAATCCTCCTATACAAACTTGTTAAAATTAAAATAACATGAATGCAAATTCATTAATCTCACAAGTTTGATTCCAAATGGGGTTTTTCATATAACCCGTGCTACTACATCCTGAGAGAATTTAACTCTGTCCTGAAATGACATCGGAAGCCAATATTTATAACTCAGTCCTCTGTCCTTGCCAAGTTTCATGTGCTAATGATTTTAAGCTTCAATAACAACTGTCAGGTAAATGAATTGCAAGGTACTTTGGGAGCTATATGAAGGTACCTCACCTTATATCATATATATTTTCTCCATCACCTCTGGATTAAAATGTCACCTATTTTAAGAATTCTGAGGAAAGTACAAAGAAAAATGTGACTACATATACTATTGTCAATTGAAAATTCCGAGTAAAAATTAAGGTTGACAGAATGTCATTATTACACAAATTAAATTGGACATCAAAATTAATCTTTGGAATTTATGAGGTGATACAATTTCTTTTCATTTTCATTCATTTTCTTTTAAAAAGAAAATATAAGAAGAAAAGTAGTTATCAATATTTTATGGTTAGTTAATTTGGAGGTGATTCAGTACTACAACATGGCTTCATATAATTGTGAAATAGTTAATATAAATCTTGACGTTACTATGACAGGCTGAGTAAACTATTTTTTCATAACACTTCTCTAATATTTACCATAGGATTAATGTAACAAATCTATTTTTTAAACTTTAGTATAGCATTTAATTCATACATATTCTATTTCTATGGAAATTATGAAGGAAAATCCATTGGAGAGTTTTCCACACGTTCTATCATTGCAGTGTCATAAAAATTCACATTCTTTTGCCCTTCCCATATTATATTGGATGTATCTCCAACAGAGGGTTCTGCGCACATGGATTTAAAAACAAAACAAAACAAAAAATACTCTAGTGGATTTTTATTATCAAGAAAGCATGGATGATGTTGTTAAGATGATGCTTTCAGTAAGAAAGAAAAACAAATGTATGAGTTGCATTTCTGTGTACTGAGCCTTTTTTCTCACCATTTTAAATCCAGGGTAGAGGGTACTGTCACCATAGAATGGACTCCAATACTTAGAATATTTATTTCATACTTCAATATTTATTCCTTAATTTACAATGCAGAAATTCATTCAAAACTGTACTTGGCCCCCCCAAAATGTATTATCCCTATAAGTCAAACATTTTTGATAGAAAATGTTTTAAAATCATCAATGCTCTAATAAAAACAGACCCAGCTGCCATTTTATAAAATGATGATTATTTCTTAGCTATTGTGAAGAGAGCCACCATAAACATGGGTATGTAGGTATAGTACCAGTATGGTGTTTTATTTTTCTTTGGTTATATCCAGAAATGGGATCACATGGTAGATTTATTTTTAATTTTTTGAAGAACCTCCATACTGTTCTTCATAATGACTGTACTAATTTATATTCCCTCCAAAAGTTCATGAATTTGTTTTATTCCATATTCTTGCTGTTTTTGGTTGTGTATTTTCTATTTTTTTGGTCCCCATAAGTTGATTGGATCAGGAAAATGTGCCATACATATACAATACAGTATTTCTCAGCCATAAAGAAGTATGACATTATGTCATTTACACCAAAATGGGTGGAACTAGAGTGCATGATGCTAAATGAAATAAGTCAATCAGAGCAAAGTTGCATGCTGTCTGTCATATGTGGAAGATAAAAGATAAAAAATTGAGAGTAAAACAGTGATTACTGGAGGTTGGGAAGGGTGTGAGTTATGAAAAAAGGGTGGTTGGGTTTGATCAGTGCATGCTGTATGCATGTAAGGAAGTATTACACTGAACTCCATTAATATGTATAATTAATAAGCAGTAATAACAAGAAAAAAGCTATCAACAATTTCAAGCAATGGTCCATATACTGAAAGTGAAAGCTATAGATAAAAAGACCTTCATAAGGAGCAACTTTAAAAGCAGCTCTCTCCAAATTTCATGACAACATTGACTAGCTAGCCTTTAGTTTCTGCTAGGAATTTAGTTTTTTCTAGGCCTTTAGTTTTTTCTAGGAATATAATGTTACTCTCTGTAGACATTCAGGCTCTAAGAACGAAAAGAACTTTTGCAGAATACTTTGTGTCATCTAGTAGAATACTAGGGCCCAGAAGGACAGCTTGGGGTAGATGGATCTCAGATATCTGAACTCTTTTACTTGTTCTCATGATCTTCAAGTCACACATTATAATTGAGCACCTCATGGATGCTTGTAGTTCCTGTTATCCATTATATTGCTTTTCATTCCCATATCTTTATCTTGCAACTTCCATGATAGCAACAGTTTTCTTCTTTACCTTCATTCATCTCCTCATCCTCTCTAAACCCACATTAATCCTATTCATTAAAATTTTTCCATTCATCTTATTGTTTATAGGGTCTTGCTTTCCATTTTCCCTGTAAATACCTCTTATACACTGAAGCCACATAAAATTCTGGACACTACCCAATCATTATGTTTACCTGGCTATGCTAAAATTTGCAGTATTATTTTCACCCAAATTTAAGTGGTCATTTTAAACAGCTAAAACATGGAAGGCTTTAAAGTCATTGAAATAGTAGCAAATGTTTGGTATATTGTATGATAAAACAACCATAATTTTTTGAAAGATTTTTTATAACTTTTTTATAAGAGAGAAATGATTTGTATGGGATACATATTTTAGTCAAGGATCTAAATTAAATTTGTGCTAATTTGCGAAGATTTTTAAAAATATCAACCTTCCAATAAGGATTCATTTTGTAAAAATACATTTTAAAGTTTGCAGTCATATTGCTTCCTATTTGGTAGGATTATATTTATATATAAATTTTCTATTATCTCATATATATACCTATTATGTGAAATAATAAATTGCTCTAATTTTGCATCATTTGGTAGACTTTTTGTATTTCAATCTATTTTCTTATGTTATATGTCAATGTATCAGTGCATACAAAGACTTCTCAATCCAAACATTACCTGTACTTTGTATTGAATTGCAATTATCTTTTATAAACTCAAAAACATTCATTGAAAAAAATGGCATTTAATGAGCCCTTTTCCCTTATTTAGTTTTAAATATTCTGAATGTACTTACAGAAGTTTATGCACCATCATATGTCCAGTCACCTAGTCATCTAGTAAATCCTTGGTATATCATTGTTGGAAGGACAAATGGGTAGGTAGATGGGGAGATGGATAGATAGATGAAAGGAGCAGGTAGGTTTGCTTCATAAAGTGAGAATCAGATTAAAACAAACACTAATTCTTTAGGAAATCAGGCAGGATTGCAATTAGGGAGCCCTCAGGAGGACACTTAGTCTAAAAGCAAGAAAACAAGTGCTTTGTTTGAGAGCCTTCAAATATCTTCAGAAGCAGGAGGCAGAAGGCTTGATTCTCAGATTACCTCTCCTTCAGGCATTTAGTTTTCAGGGGTGTGTGTATCTTAAATTCTCTCTGGTGCTGAACCAAACCAGAATTTGAGGCTTCAGTATATCCCTTGCCACACTTGGAAGATCCTGAAAAGCCCAAACTGATTAATGGTAGTGCAACTGTTTCTTCCTTTCTCCTACTCAGAGAACAGGAGTCTTGAGGGGTAGGATATAATTTGCTTCTCATTTGAGAAACTTGGTAAAACCTAGATGCGTAATCTCAAACAAATTAAGATACTGAATTTAACAGGCATGGCCTCGATTCAGTGTTGTAAAGAATGGACAAGAGTGAGGTGAGTCAGAAGGTTAAGATACTCTCACATAGGCTATGAGTGATATCACAGCTGGTTTCTTCTTCATTTGTAATGGAAATTAGACCCACTAAGAAGCATCTTACCTTTTAAGCCATGGCGTTTTTGAAATTATACATTTTAAGCAGGCTAGATAATATTTTAAACAACACCGTCGAAAATCTAGTTCATCAGAGTCAGTGCACATACTCAATTGCTGATTTTTATATTGCAGTATTTTTGGCTCTAAAATCATGATGAAATAACACCAAAAGTAAATGGGCCATATTATGCACAAATTGTTTCCTAAATCTAAATTGCTAAATTGAAGGTTTTTTCCAGCTGTGTCAGAACAAAAATATATCCAGCTACAAATATATAGCCCTGGTGTATTTTGAAGGTGGAAAAATATGCTAGGGTTCTATTATAATACTGATTGAAAAAAGGTGTATTTCTTTTATATTCTGTTTCTTAAACTGAAAAATCATATTTCTGAACGAATCTTTTCCACATTAACATTTCCTAGGACATGTGTCCCATTTGGGCTATAAACTCATGAAATAGGATTATCCAAGAAAAAAATCTGCTCATCTCATAAAGGAGGAATGGATGGCTTGACTGTAAAATTAAAACTGAATGTCTGTAGCACAGGGTATTTTAGATTCCATGGGTTGCACAATGACTCAAAACTTTGAAATTACAGTATTATCTAGCTCCTTAGGGTTCATGGAAAGGTCATTCTTGCTGAATTTGCCTTAGAATTAGGGTGCCATAGAAGTTAAAGAGAAATTAGGAAATATAATTTTACATTTCAAATCTAAATGCCTAAAGGTAAGTAACAAAACAGGGTGTTCTCTCGTTCATTGGCAAAGAGCACATATTGACTTCTTTTAGATGTGTAATATGTAAGAATAGGAACCTATTGGTATAAATTTTTATTTTTAAGAGAAGTTTGAAATATAGACTTTAAGTGAACTTTTCTCCTCTTCAAATAACTGTAGTACTGAAATAATTTTCATCTGTGATATATATTTGGCCTTTTAACTTTTGAATTTTCTTTTTGTGGGGGTGGGGGTTGAACCCAGGGCCTCACTGGTAGTAGGCAAGGGCTACACTACAGCTCATTCAGCCTTTTATTCACTTATTTGCCATTTATGTTTCAGACATAGATTCTACTTTAAGAGGTAACAGAGCTAAGCTACCCCATGATTAGGAATATCATTTGCTTCCTTCCACCAGGCTCACTTAAATTCTCCTGGACTTTCCCACCTCTCCTCTTTGAAAATTCAGGGGAAGTTTTCATTCTTTTAATAATCTTTGCTCTTGCTGAAGTTCATAGTTCTCTCTTTATGTCTGTTTCTTCAGAATGAATTTGTGCCCCACCTATTTGGTAATGACCTTTACATGATTCTTGACAGATGATTCCAGTTGTAAATAAAGAGACATGAGGTGTCCACATTTCGTGACACTGTAACACGTACTTAGGCCATATGCTAATACAATAGTATATCAGATCATTTTTGTCATAAAATCCTGGCTGTAATCTGTGCAGTTATTATGTGGCCCAGGGGGTTCCTAGATAGTAGTGAAGCTCAGCTGCCCATCCTAGAAATAAGGGGAGTTACACAAAGAAAAAGATAGAAAAGGAAAAACAAATATTAAAAAATAAAGAAGGAAGAATTCAAGAAAACAAATACCAATGGAGTACTTCCTAAAAAAATGAGTCTTGTGAGAATTTTTGTCTTCTGTAGCTCATTTCACACTAGTCAGTATCCCAAAATGGACTGTAGCAGGGTCAATTGGTTATGCAAGTCCCAAAGAGTGGAATGGCTTACCTCACACAACTAGTATGGCAAAGTGATCCAAAAACACTCCAAAAGGATACTTCATTAGCTGAACACAATAGAGTTATGTGATTCCCAGCGTATGCTTCCGGTGGGACACTCAGGGACACTTCATTGACGATCCAGAAACTTTTTTTTCCTGCCAAACACTTCTAGGCATCACATGCCACAAACACGAAAGAAGGGAGAATTTCTTGGTGTAAGATGTCCCCAAGAGTTGCAGGAACATCTCTAGAGTTCTAGTCATGGGTTCAGCTAACCATGAGCAGTCAGTCTCCCCCAACTCCCAATAATTGCTGCTCCCCTGGTAAGAACCAGGAAACCTGCATTACTCAGGAGCCATGACTCTCCTTGGATTTACCAAAATTGTTACAGGCCACTCAAGTTCTTAGTGTTTGTCACTTAGAAAACAAGAGATAGTCTTTGGTGGTGTGTGTGGGGGGGGATTTATTTAAAGCTAGCTCCAAAGGAGACAAGAATGTCTTCACTTCAAATCATTGTTTCACCTTATTCAGTTGTGTAAGGGGTTAGCCTTCAAGGAAGAGAAGGGAAAAATACACTGAGGCAATAGACAAGGGAATTCCTATGGTGTTCTGTTCCCCAGTAATTCCCTGCTCCTCTCCTTCCTTGTGAAAATGAACCTGAACCCTGACCTCTTGGGGCCTGTACAGTCCTTTCAGATGGACACTTTAGTTTTCTAACAGAGGCATTCCTTTTCTGTTCCTTTATCTGAGCTACAGAGAAGAGATACTGTTTGTTTATAACCATAGCATGAGGAAGTTTGGAGAAGCAGCTTATCTCTGAAAGGAAAATCTTAATTTTTAAAGGTCTATTTTACCCTCTTGATTACAGTAGATATCATATACCACAGCCAGATATCCACTCCAGAATCCTATTGTGCTGCCCAAATTAACACTTGCTTATTTCCAAATTAAAGTCAAATTCATGTAACATAAATTGCACCATTTTGTAATATGAAATCTATGACTTTCAGTACATTTATAATATTGTGTGATATCACCATTATTGAGTTCCAAAATATGGAAGTTTTATTCCTTTTCTTTCTAGTCTCTGGCAACCACTGAACATTCACTCCTCATTCCTCTCTACCCCAGACATTGGCATCCACTTATCTCCTTTCTCTATGTCTCTGTCTCTTCTGGATATTTCATGCAATATATAGCCTTTGTGTCTTCCTTTTTTCACTAAACAGCATAATTCTTCTGAAATTCATCCATATTGCAGCTACACAGTGGCTCAAGACAAGATGGAGTAACTTTCACTACAGTTTAGAGAACGATTCTTCTAAAGTTTTCTTCTAAAAGTTTTATAATTTTAATTCTTACATGTAGGTCTTTGAGAAAATTTTGCATTCATTTTTTGTGTGGTAAGGTAAGAATTCAATTTCATTCTTTTACATGTAGATATCCACTGTATCAATGCTATTTGTTGCAGACTATTCTTTCCCTGTATAATGGCATTGACACCTCTGTTAAGACAAAAGGACTGTAAGTAGATAGGTTTATTGCTGGCTTCTTAATTCTATTTCACTGATCTACATGTAAGTGTATGGGAGAAAAATTATTATCATTTCCTCACCTCTCTCAAGCTCTACAGCTAAGACTTCTATATCAAAACCTAAAATAACAAAAGAAAAATACATTTATTTAATGTAAGTTTTATATGACACATGAGTCTTTAGAAATGAAGACCCAAACAACAGAAGAAAACTTTTTATGGACAAACATGCGCATGTGTGACTGAAGAACAAAGAGTGTGGTTTAATAAACTGGCGTCTGTCTTCAAATTCTTCTTGATGTCTCTGTGTGACATTTCTTCCTTGGAGTATAGAGCAGAAAAACAATCACATGAAAGTCGTCAAGTGAGAAGACAGTCAGGTTAGAAAGTGGCTTACTTTTTACAGCCTGCTTTAGAAGAGAAATTGCAAGGGAAATTTTTATTCTGGCTTGCTTGAGTGGTAGGACACACAAGAAAAGATCTAAAAGATAGATCTAGCTTCTGTGGTTTTTCTCAGTTCTCTTCAGCTTAAAACATAGAGTGTACCAAGGTGCCATAATTTAGTGTGACATTTTCTGTACCTAAACATCTGTCCTTATGCTGACACCACGCTTTTTTAATTACCACATTTTTGTGGTAAATTTTGAAATTCAGATGTGTGTGTCTTCCAAGTTTTTTTTTTTTTTCCTTCAGAATATTGTCTTGGTTATATGGGATCTCTCAAATTCCACATCAATTTTAGGATTAGCTTTCTATTTCTGCAAAAAGTTCAGTTGAGATTTTAATAGAGATTTTGTTGAGCCTGTAGGCTGCTTTGTTAAGTATTACTGTCTTCTCAATATCAAGCACTTATATATGAACATGCTGATAGGTCTCCCACTACTTCAGCAGCTATTATGTATAGTAGCTGCCCTCTTCCTATGGTGCCTTCCCTCTCCCCTGTGTGACGTCATGCCAAGATGGTTGCTTCCACCAAAGAACAAACCCTTCTTCCCAGCATGCCCCTGGTCCCACCTAGAGAGTAACCTAATACTCGCTCACCTCCTACCACCTAGTGACGTCACTGGCTCCTCCACTTCCTGATCACTACCTCACTCAACCCCACCTCAGCCCCTACAAGCCCCACCCCGGTCTCTATAAAAGACTCTCCCCGCACCGACCGTGCTGCTTTTGTCTCTCTTTTGTTCAGAGACAGCCTGGCAGATCTATTCCCTAATAAAGGCTTGTTGTGGCCTGGTCTGGTCTTGGTTTTCGGCCCTTTTACCTGACACATGCAATCTTTAATTAGGTCATTTTAAATATCTTTCAGTTCTTTATAGTTTACATTGTACAAAGTCTTGTACCTCCTTGGTTAAAAGTATTCCTAAGTTCTTTCTTATTCAAGATACAGTACTACCAAATGTAGAATAATTTTCTAAACTTAGATTCCCTATTGCCAAAGCACAAAAACTGTATGGGTTCTTTAATCCTGTGACTTTGCTAAATTCATTTGGTAAATTGTTTTGTGGACTTGTTATTATTATATATCTATACAGACATACTTGTATATGTATGCACATATATACATGAGTATGAAAATACATATATGTATATAAGATCATAGGTCATGTTATTACTCATCAATAGGGAAAGTGAGTAGTAAAGAAATTAGCCTTGCCAAAGGGAAATCTGGACACTCTCATTGGCTTTTGGGAAGCAAAATGCTGTCCTTGATAGGGATGTCTTTGCCTAAGTTGGGGCTGACCACACTAGATCTCAGAGTGGGGGTAGATATACCAGATATTCTTTGATTTAAGGTTGGAAATCTAACCTTATAATTTAGGGTCTCGGATTAGAAGATTTAACAAGTGTAAGTCAATCTGGAGAGTGAATTCAACCGTGAGAATCTTCTGTCAATCTGTCATGACTATGTTAGGAAGCCACAATGAGAATTCTGAACACTGAACCTTCAGTGATCTTCATTCCATGGCAATAACCTCTGTGTACCATTGCACACTGATGCTAGGAGGATATTGGATATTGACTCTGTGGGTAAAGATGGTAGAAGGCTTAGGTTTGGAAATATCCAGAATGTGTCTTGTGAGATTTTTCCTTTGGATGATTTTAATCAGAATCATTTTCCTTTAATAATCCATAACCATTAGTATAACAGCTAATGTCTGTGAATGTTTCTATTAAATTATAGAACCTGAGAGTAATTTTGAAAATTGCCAAAACTTACAGATGTTAGAAATGATGGCTGAATCAGTTAGAGTTCAATAGAGGAACATATTTATATAAAAGATTTACTAGGTAGGCTTACAATAGCTACCTGCCAAATTGGGGCTGGAAAAATGTAAAATAATCATGAGCCCCCTGGAGAGCTGGAGGCTCTAGTTGAAGCTTGCAGGACTGGGGCTCACCACAGAATCTGGTATAAGTCCATGTTGGAAAGACAAAAAGGCCTTCATTATAAGGCTAAAGAGTCTGTACTGGAAGCCTGAAGGAACTGGCAATGAACATCCAAAGACAATGGCAAAGAGCAGAGCTCCTCTGAAGATGGAAAGGGAACACTTCCTTCTTCCTTCTTTTTTTATTCCACTTAGGCTAAAAACAGCACCCATGCAGGGTGTCTTCCCCATCTCTGTTTGTGGCCTTCATGTCAATCATCTAGACACACCCAGAGCTTTACTAGTCTGCTAGGCAGTTTTTGCTCCAGTCACATTAACAAATCACGATTAGTGACCACAATGGCAGTCTTGGAGATGCTTAGAGACTTACTTTTTGGCTTTCAATGAGAAGACAGAGTTACTTTCTCTTTTCCATTTTGCTTCCTTTTATTTCATTTTGTTGCCCCCCCCCCTTTTTTTGCTAGAGCTTCTAGGAAAATATTGAAAAGAAGTGGGAAGGGTAGATATCACTTATTTATTCATGATCTTGACCGGAAAACGTTCAGTCGTTTACCACTGAGAATAATGTTAGCTGTGAATTTTCATAAGTTTTCTTTACTGTTTCAAGAAAGTTTCATTCTAAGATTATTGCATGTTTTTGTTCGTTTATTCTTGTTTGGTATGTTTTCTTTTAATTATAAGGATGTTAGTTTTTTTGGTGTTCTGCTATGTTAATTGACATGATCACATGCCTTTTGTCCTTCATTTTATTAATGTAGTATATTAGATTGATTGATTGCATGTGTTGAACCACCCTTGTAGTCCTGGATAGATCCTGCTTGGTCACGGTTATAACCTTTATATATAGTATGCTTCTTGGTATAATTTGCTAGTATTTGGTTAAGGTTTTTGCATTTATAGTCATAAGAGATATTTTTATTAGAACTTTTCCCATTGCTAAACAAACCACCTGAGGATGGAGAGATGGAGAGAAAGGGAAAGGAGGAGAGACAAAGTTGACATGAAAAGAATTCAGATTTGTTATGTGCATGTACCAACTCCCAGTGATAAATGCAATTAGTATGTACTACAAACATGTATTGGTAAAAATAAAAGTTAGAAAAATATATAAATAAAAGAGTTTTATTGAGCTTATGGTTTTAGAGGAAGAAAGTCTAAAAACATTGATGCTACTAGTTTCACCTCTGGCGAGGCTCCACTGCTATGTTTGTGACAGAAACATCGCACAATGAGATGGAAAAATGAGTGAGGAGCTACTTTTACTCTTTTTATAAGATTCACTCTTTTAAAATTTTTTTGCTGCTATTAGCAATTCAGTCCAGAGACTTCACACTGAGCTACATCCTCAGTTACCCTTCTTTTTCAATTTTTTATTTCAAAATAGGGGCTCGCTAAGTCACTAAGCTGCCAAACTTCTAAGTTGCCTCAAACTTCTGACGCTCTTGCCTCCATCTTTCAGTGTTGAGACTATAAACCTGCACCACCAGGCAGGCCAAACTCACTCTTGGAAGAACTAATTTCAGGAGACAAATACCAAGCTCTTCTGAAAGAGCTGCCCCAGTGATGTAATTGCACCATCGGGTCCCAGTCTTACAGATTTAACCACCTCTCAACATCACCACACTGTGGATCAAGGCTCAGCTCATGAACCCCCAGGGAACAAACCACATCCAAACCCTGGCGACACTGGGCTGTCTCTCTTTCCTTGTGATGCCTTCGTCTGACTCTGATATCAGGATGATCCTGGTCTTCTGGAACATGAAGTGTTTTCTTCTTTACTAGTTTTTGAAAAGTTTGATAAGATGTGTATTAATACTTTAAATGCTTTGTGGCAGTTACCAGCATATTCATCACCCTAGAATTTCACTGTTGAAAACTTGTTTACTGATTCCGTCTCCTGACTTATTGATCTTTTGTATTTCTTCTTGAATCACTTGTTACAGTTTTTTCTTCCTATGCATTTGTTCATTTCATCTAGGTTATCTAATTTGTTGGCTTATAATTGTTTATAGTGGACTCTTATAATCCTTTTTATTTCAGTTGAGTAGCACAGTCATTTCTGATTTTAGTAATTTGAATTATCTCTGTTTTTTCTTAGTTTATCTAAATGTTACTCAAGTTCTGTTACTTTTGGTTTCATTGATTGTCTATTTTTCTGATCTCTGCCTTTAAAAGATCTCTATTTTTACCTTTATCATTTTTTTTCTCTGCTAGTTTTGGGCTAAATTTGCTCTTTTTATACTTCCTTAAATTGTGAAGTTATTGACTGAAGATGCTTCTTGTCTAATGTACGATTTAGAGATACAAATTATTCTCCTCACATTTCTTTATCTATATCTCATAGATTTTGGTTTTTGATTGTTTGTTTTATTTCGTATTTCACAGTGCTCGGGATTGAACCTAGGGAAGTGATCTAACCACAGAGATACATGCCCAGCTCTGTTTTTTATTTGTTTGTTTGTCTTTGTCTTCATGTATCTTAAAGTATTAATTTCCCTATGTATTCTTTCTCTTATTGATTTTTAGAAATGTAAATTTTAAAATTTTCTTCTATTATTCTTTTCCTCTTTTAAAAAAATTTATATTTTATTAGTACATGTTTGCAGTTTGTAGTCATTACATTCCTTGTAGGGAGTTCGTACATATACATAACACATCTTAATTATTTTTTTCATCCCCTTCCCCTCTCCTCTCTCCCTCATCCTATCTTGGTCCCCTTCTTTTTGCAAAAGGTTTATCTCCTTATTTCCTATTATCTATCCTTCATTTTGATCTTATATTTTGAGTTTCTCGTATAAGAGAAACCACATGATATTTAAGTTTATGTGTCTAATACATTCACTTAACATTAGATTTACTTCTATTATTATTTTGTTTCATTCCCTTAGAATTGGGAAAGTTATTTATTTGACTTTAATATTTTAAAATTGATGAGGACTTATTTTATGTCCTAAAACATGGTTCATCCTGGAGAATGTTTCATATGCATTTCCAAGAACTATGATATCATTATGCTATACTTAAGTGGATTTTCTATTAGGTGTAAGTATGTTATTGTTAGTCAAATACTCTATTTTATGTTTATCTTCTTTCTGGTTGTTTATGAATTATTGAAAATGAAGTATGGAAGTATGAAATTTATTTTAGAGTTCTTTCTCCTTTTAATTCTGTCATTTCTCTTCATTTATTTTGGTGTTCTGTTGAAAGGTATGCATATGTTTGTAATTATTATAAATTCCTAAAACATTGATAATTTTATCAGTGAAAAGTATATAATATATAACCCTTTGTGTTCTCTTGGAACAATTTTTTTTCAGAGTCTGTTTTGTTTGATACGAGGAGAGCCCATAAGCTCTCTTTGATCTCTTTCTCCAATGAATATCTTTTTCTGTATTTTTACTTTCAACTTACTAATGTGTTTGGATTCAAATTTAATCTCCTAGAAAAGCAAACAGTTTTATCTTTTTCCATTAAGTTTACTGGTACATTTTAGGTATACAATATAGTTACATTCATCATTGGGATCTTGTACCTTTACATGAGTATCTTGATTCTTATTTTTTCCCCATTCCCCTGCCGTCCCTTCACCCCCTCCACCCTTCCCTATTTACAAAGACTTTGTTTCCATGTTTTTCCTTTTTTCTTTTCCCTTCTTACTTTTCCCCTACCCCTCCCACATCCCCTACTCCTTTAGACCTTTTCTTCCTATTTCACAATATCAATTATACATTTTGATCTTTTTTGACCCTTTTAGTTTTTCACACCAGAGAAACTATTCGGTATTTATACATGTGTGTCCTATTTATTTCACTTAAGAGTATGGCCTCAATGTGCATTCACTTAGTTATAAATGTCTCTAGTTTTTTGTTCTTTATGGCTGAATGATACTCCATTTTATACAAAAACCACCATCTTCTTTATCCAGTCTCCAGTTGATGGGCAGTTGGGCCATTTCCAAGTTTGAGCAATTACAAACTGTGCTGCTATAAACATGGGTGAGCATATATGACTGTGGTATGATTCTTCTAATTCTTTTGGGAAGATACCCAGCAGAGGAATAGCGGGGTCAAATGGGACTTCTAATCGTAGTTGTTTGAGGTATCGCCATACTGATTTCCACAGTGCTTACACCATTATGCACTCCCACCAACAATGAAGAAGGATTCCTTTCTTCCCACAGCCCCGCCAGCATTTGTTATTCGTTGATTTCTTGATAGCAGCCATTCTTTCTGGGGTGAGGTGGAATCTCGGCATTGTTTTCATCTTCATCTCTCCAAAGACCAGTGATGTTGAACAGTTTCATATGTTTATTTGCTGCTTTTACTTCTTTGTCTGAGAAATAGCTGTTCATTTTAGATGCCCATTTTTGGATTGGGTCTTTATATTTGGGGTTCTGACTTTTTTGAGTTTTAGATAGTAGACCTTTGTCTGAGAAACAGCTGGTAAATTTTTTTTTCCCACATTGTAGGTTTTCTCTTAGCTCTGCTGGTGGTTTCTCTTGCTGTGCAGAAGCTTTTTAATATGATGAGATCCTAGTTGTTGATTCTTTGCACTAGTTCCCGTGCTACTGAGGATTTGTTCATAAAGTTTTTTCCTATAGCAATGTCTTTCAGAGTTCTACCTAACTTATCTAAGTTTAGTGTTTCTGTTTTAATATTTAGATTTTCAATCCACTTGAATTTTAGTTTAGTGCATTGTGAAAGATAGGGGTCTAGTTTTAATCTTTGGCAAGTTGAAATCCAGTATTTCCAACACCACTTATTAAAAAGGCTATCTTTCCTAGATTGAGGATGGTTGGCTCCTTTGTCTAAGATGAGGTAGCTGAGTATGTCTGGAGTTATTTCTGCATCTTCTAATCTGTTCCACTGATTCTCAGGTCTGTTTCTTTGCCAGTACCATGCTGTTTTTTTCACAGTGCCTTTGTAGTATAGTTTCAAGTTGGGGATTGCGATACCCCCTGCCATGTCTCTGTTGCCTAGAATTGCTTTTGCCATTCTAGGTCTCTTCTGGTTCCAAATGAATTTTTGGATTGTTTTCTCTAGTCCTGTGAAATATGCTGTTGGGATTTCAATCGGGATTGCATTGAATCTGTATAGCAGTTTTGGAAGTATGGCCATTTTTACTGTATTGATTCTTTCTACCCAGAAACAAGGGATATCTTTTAATTTTCTTATGTCCTCTTTGATCTCTTTTTTCAGAGTGTTGTAGTTCTCAATTTAGAGGTCTTTTACTTCCTTTGTTAGATTGATTCCTAGATATTTCATTGTTTTGGATGCTATTGTGAAAGGGAAAAACAGTTGCAGTTTAAAAATACACTGCCAGTTTTTCCTTTCCATTGTAGAGCTTACTTATATATACTTAATAAGATTTCTCATGAAATTTCAGAAAAATCAGAAATTTACTTCTGATATCTTTCTGTTTGTCTAATCTTTTGTTTCTCCATCCCTTCATTTCTGCTTTCTTTTGTGCTTAGTAGATTTTTCTTATTGCACTCTTTTGTATTCCATATAATGCTTTTTACATCTTTTCTCATTTCTTTAATTGTTTATATTTTAAGGGTTTTTAAATTATTTTCCTTGGATTACAATTAGTCTCAATTTGTATGAGCATAGCTCAAATTAATTCTTGTTGTTCTCCCATAATATCCAAATTTACTCCTATATTACTCTACTGACATGGAGTTCTTGCCACAAATTACATCTTTATATTTAGTGAACCCATTCACATAGGATTATAATTATTTTGTATGCATTTATTTTTAAGTCTTATAGGAGAAAAGAGGAATTATAAACCCCAAAACCAAATTATACACCAAAATATAATAATACTAACTTTTATATTTAAACACATATTTACTTTTTCCAGTGTACTTATTTCTATACATGGGTTCAGGTTACTTTCTTGTTTCCTATCACTTCAACCTAAAGGACTCTCTTTAGGATTTTATATAGAGCAACTCTACCAGAGAACCAACTATGACTTTGTTTATTTGTATTTCAATTTTGCCTTCATTTTTGAAAGATAGTTTTGTCAGAGGTAGGATTTGTGTGAGACTTTTTTTTCTTCTAATATTTTCCATATGGTCTTCTACTGCCTGCTGGCCTCCATGGTTTCTGATGAGAAATTAGCATTTAATCTTATTGAAGATTCATTTTTTTGAGGCAATTCATTTCTCACGTGTTGCTTTCAAAATTTTATTTTATCTTTGTATGTCAAGTATTAAATTTTATTGTATCTTGGGGTAAGTTTATTGAGTTTATTTTACCTTAATTCTTTGAGCATGTATTTCATCAAATTTTGGAACATGTGGCCTTTATTTCTTCAAGTATTCTTCCAGTTTCTCTCTTTCCTAACACTAAGACTTCTTTTTGTTTATATTGGTGTGTTTGATGGTATGCCAGATTCTTTTAAATCCTGCTCATTTTTCTTCAGCTTTTTTTACTATTTCTGTCCCTCATTCTGGATAATCTCAAGTGACTCATATTGAATCTCACTGATTCTTCTGTCTACTCAAAGATGGTGTTTTACTTCTCTAGTAAAATTTCATTGTAATTGTACTTTTACCTTCAGAATTTTATTCTTCATTAAAATTTCCATTTTTCTGTTTTAAGAAATTCTTACTAATTAATGTGACATATTTAGTGAGATGCCATTTTCATAGTTTCATTTAGTTCTTTCCTATGATTTTTGTTATCTCTAATAGCATATTTATAAAACAATTGTTTTCAAATATTTGTCAGGAAAATCAAAGTTCAAGAGTTTTTTAGTGATAGTTATTATTATTTTATTTTAAAATTAATTTTATCGATACTCTTTTGATATACATGATGATCACATTCATCATAGGGTATTTGTGACTGTACATACTATATCTTGATTCTTCTTTTTTCCCCATCTACCTCCCCTTCAACCCAAGCTTTTGTAAATAAGGAAAGGAAGAAGAGTTATTCTTAATTTAAATTTTTTCTTATTAGCATGCTGATTTTTTTTGTTCTTCCCATGCCCAGTAATTTTTTATTGAAAAGTATTTTCAACATTACAATGTGCTAAGTCCAGAAATCAGATACTTTCCCTTTTCAAAATTTGTTGTTGTCATTTCTGGTAGTTGTTCAGTAAGGTCTTTTTTATTTTATTTTTTTAATTAAAAAAAATTTTTTTTGGTACCAGGGATCGAACTCGGGTCCTTGCGCTTGCGCAGCAGGTGGTGAAACCACTGAGCTAAATCCCCAGCCCCTAGTAAGGTCTTTTTTAAAAAATAATTTTGTTATGTTTGCATTCTTTGCTTTGTAGCCAGTGAAGTCGCTGTACCTATAGTTTAAGTGGCCAGCTAGAAACATGGGAGATATTCTTAAACATGTACAATGTAAAAAGGAAAAAGAAAAAAATAATTTCTACTCTTTGCAGATTTTCTCTGTGTTAGCACATTCTTTCACTGAAGGTCAATTTATAACTGTCCTTTAACATTCACTTCCTGCTTCCACAAATCCTAAATTCTGTCTGGAAGTGAGATTTAGATTTTTTTTTTAGGTGTTTTCTGATCAAACAACCAGACCAGGGCATGTTCATGGTCTTCTACATCTCCAGAAAAGAGGAACTAGTTTGCAAAAGAGTCCTCAGGTCTCTTTCTCCAGCCTCTTCATTCCCAAGCTTTTTATTCTGTTCTTTGTTACAACTACAGGGTTACACATTACTCAGAGTAGTCATTGCTATTATTTTTCCCTTTAATTAATTTCAACGAATATTACCTGGGAAGCTGCTTCAATCCTGTGATAGTTTTGAGGCAGATTAAATACAGGAAGCCCTTGAGATGATCCTTCAGAGTCCCATCAGACAGGTTAAAGTACGTGGCCACATTTCTTTAACAATAAGGGTTATATTATGATATGAATCATCTGCATCAGTCATCTTCGAGCCTGTTGCTGACCTGGATTGCAGGGGGGTGGGGGGGTACTCATTGAGTAAGTTAAAACACCCCAAACTTTTATCAAAATCCATATTATCACTCATAAGGATTCTCTTATTTTGTATTTGGCTGGGTCCCAGAACTCCAACAGTTGATCCTGACAGATTTATTTCTTGCTTGAACTGTGTGTCAGGGTTTTGAAACTTCCTCCTCTGCCCTATTTTCTGATGTCCTATTTAATACTAACTTTATTTTGAAGCTAATATGGACATTTATTGTACATTGGAATTTTATTTTATACTACTACTTTTGGTGGTTTTCCACTATAAAGCCAAGAATTTTACATGTGATATTGAAAAATGTTTTGAAATTAATGCATACATCAATTTGTATCCACCTAAAGAGATTTTATTACCTGTGTAAATGAATGATTCTGTAGTATAAAAATCCTGAATATAGGATAATTTTTCATACTCTGAAATAAATTGTTTATGGTAAGCATTAATTTTCCTATGCTTAAATCTTAGTGAAGATCGAGAAAATATGATCATTATATTTTTCATATCTTTCCCTGTGAACACAAATAATTTTTAATTATATCATCTTATAATTTCCTGAAATCTAAAATAAACAGTCTTTTAGGCTTCCCTCATTGGTTTTGTTTTCTGCCAGAATTATACAGATAAGGATTGGAAAATAAAGACATTCTATTTAACAGTCTTAAATTCACTTGGGAGTTGAGCAATCCTTTTGCAATGAACTTTGATTTAGAATTTTTAAATTGACTACTATCATTTGAAATAGTAACAGGAATATTACCCTTGAGAGTGATATTTCTTCCACAGTACTAGTGACTGACCTGGTGTAGTTCATGGGTGTTTCACTGTTGATACTGTTGGGTCAGAACCAATAAAGGCAAGAGCACCAGATGGTCAGCACCAACAAAGACAAATCCAGAGTTGAGGCTGATTAAATATAGAGTGATACATTGTAAAATAATATTTCTGTATTTTATATCTTAAATCTAGCAAAAAAACTATAAAATAGAGAATTTAAAATACTGAAAATGGCATTATTTAAAGCTCTACATTTATTTTCCTAAAAACAATATTTTTGGAGTACTTGCTATACACTAGGCAAATAGCTCAATGCTTTTAGTAACTAATTTATGCAATACAAATCCTAACACTTTAAATTAGGTGGAACAAAACAATCTCAGTCAAACAGAATAAAGATCAGAGCTGTAATGACACTTGTGATGGAAGATGGCAGTGAGAGGCATACCATACCTATCTTCCTTCAAGCGGGGTTCTACTGTGAAGATAACAGTCAGTTGAGCTCCGTTTGCAATGCCTTTAGAATTCTTGCAGCTATTTTACCTGAAGATACACTCTCTTTGGACAGTTGCAGCCTATATCTAAGAACAGTGAAATAAAAAGGTTTGGCCAAACCAGGACCCTTTTATTGGCAGTCTTTTCTGTAGACTTCCCCTTTGGTTTTTAGATGCAGACCTACACCAAGTGCCGAATGTCTTCTTTCCTAAGTGTCCTCCCTTCCCTTCCCAGAAGTCAGACTTGAGCCATAGATTGGCAGTACTTCCTGCCCACCCCCTCCTTCTACCTTTATATTCACACACATAGCCCAAAGTAAATCTCTTGAACTCCAATCTCTGTTTTGGCATCTTCTTCCTGGAAGATCCAAACTGACACAAAAGAAAGAACAATATGTTGGGAAAAAAGCAAGACTCATTTATTTATTTGGGATGGTTGCTGAGAATACCTGAGTTTACTGCTCTTTCTCCAAATTATCAATTCAGTGTTTTTGTACATCAACATTCTTTTTGTTAAATGAGGACAATCACATTTATCTTGCAGAGCTATTGTAACTTCTTGAATGAGTAGTAAAATTTGGCCTTTAATAGGCTACTGAAAGTGATAGCTATTCACTGGTCATACTGTTGCATGCTTTGTATACCCACACTCTGGGTAGCTGAGGAATGAGAATTGCAAGCCTAGGCAATTTAATGAGCCTTTGTGTACAAATAAACAAAAAAGGAGGTAATGTGGGGATGTATCTAGTGCAAAGGCCCTGAGTTTATTGTGAGCACCAAAAAAAGTAGCTATTGGTTTTAGTAAACAATATTATATTGCAAATATTATGAATCAAATATAATACTAATATATACTACATCTTAAATATTGGTTCTAGTAGTAAATTCAGACGTCTCTCTCAAAACTATTTTCCATATTGCATGGCTCTTATAACTACTTTAATGGAGGAGGCAAGATTTATAATTCTTAATATTTAGTTCTTTTATTTTACATGGGACATTGAGTTTATATTGTCATAAAATGAATTGGTGATATAGTGTCATGATATATGACTATTTGAATAGTACCTACCAACCATCATTAATATGGTCCTAATATCTGCAAATGGTACCATACACATTCTCTGATCAATTATTTTCCAGACAGATTAGACAAAGAGGCTACATGATTTCTGAGTAAATTACTTAGATTCAAAGTGATAAAATCTGCTTGCAAATTCCAGTCATCAAACTGATTCACTGTGATTTGAGAGAACATTAACTCATAGAAACTTTAGTTTCCTTATTTATGTAAAAGAATGGAATTAGGAAAATTTCTTTTTAAAGTCTGATTAAGGTATAAAATCTAAAACATCATTATCAATTCCTTAAAATTTATAATTTAAGGTTACAAGTTGTATTATAATGTTCTTAGATATTTTTTATCATGAGATTGGTTTTTATAATATACACTAAGGATGGATTTTTAAGAAAAAATAAGGGTCAAATGGATGGTCATTAAGAGTTTCATAAATTAGATGAGATAATGATCTTTATATCTTGCATTTATCCTGTTTATTCCTAAATGAGTCATACAATTATGATGAATATCAGAATTAATAACATTTTTATAAATTTCACCAGAAAATATTAATGTTTTAAAAGAAAACTAACAAATCTTTTCTATGAGCCCTTTTCTGAATACAGAAAATTGAAGGAAATGTTTAAAATTTTTTTAAAGTTGAAAAATAGAAACATTAACATTCAGAATAGTATTTCTACCTTCCTCCTATAATAGAAGCAAGGCTAGGGCTTGTAGTCTATGAAGCATGTGTCAGAATGAGGAATATGCTTAAGGTTCATGTGTGATGTCAACCTGAATGTCACAGGTTTAGGCTGTTAGCCAAACGGAGGAGATGACATAGATCAAAGTCATGCTTGACATTAAAAGCTCATAGTTAACAGCAGTGGAGAAGAGTAAGTCACTGGTAATTAAGAATAGAAATGCCATCTTTAACAACCACACTCTTAGTACAAGTTATCTGAATTCTGGTAGGCTGAGGCAGGAGGATTGCAAATTCAATCCAGCCTACACAACTTAGTGACTTAGTGAGATTCTATCTAAAATTTTTAGAAAAGAAAAAATTATATGGATACTTATAAAAACTATTGCCTAGGGACCTTTTTAAATGGTATGATTTAGGGCTGGGGATTTAGCTCAGTGCTTTCGCCGCCTGCTGCACAAGCACAGGGCTCCGAATTCGATCCCTGGTACAAAAAAAAAAAGATGCTGCCCTCAAATGGCATGATTTAATTCAATACAGCAGTTATCCACTGAGTGTCTACTATGAACCAGCATCATTATACCAAATGGCAGATCCAAAACTCAACAAGGAAAACTGATTTAGAAAAATACACAAAGTTTAGTCCATGATTGCTAATGAGCAGTTAATGCAATTGCTACTTGGGACAAACCAAGCTGTTAAATTTTAGCAAAAATGCAAAAATCCAAGAGATAGAAGGAGGGAGACAGACATAATAATAATTCAATGGTAACATTGTCAGACAAAGCCAGCATCTGTTCACCTAAGGGTAGCAGTGCTGGTTTTACCACTCAGTTGGTATTTACATATTTCACAACATCAAAAGCCCAATCATTTTAGAGTGGGAGCATTAATAATCTAATAAACATACAGGTCCTTCTCTCAAGTCTTTTGATGTCTTCTTTTTATAAACGCATACATGCAAAATGACACAGGTCTTTGTTTTGTTATTGTGGTGGTAAAATCAATGCAGAGCTATATTTGGAAAATGACTATTTTCATTGATAATAATGGTCAAATCGAATGCTATTCTTGACAATGCTCTAACATTTCTGGGATAATATGGAAGACTTTCAGTGGAATAAAATAAGAATACAAAATAGTTTATAATATTTCAGATTCATTTTAATTTTGATATAAACATGTTGGGATATTTTTGATAAATAAAGTAATACATTTCTCTCTTCGTGAATTCTATTGGTCTGAAGATAGTTAATGAAATAATGAGAGGATGACATTGCTGAGGTCATTTAAATATAACTGCCTTTAGTCTTTGAAAACAAAGTAGTGTTGTTTAAGAAATATAAAAATCTTTATATAAGCAAAAAGTGCTGAAATTGCTTGTCTCCTTTTTGCTTTCCTGTGGCTTAAACACACCCATACCTTGAAGAATCTGAAGTTGATTTACTGGAAATGCTAAGATGTGACTTGCTAACAATAGTAATCATTAATAATTGTTACTGAATGCTTATGATGTGCCCTGCCCTGGTTAGATGTTTTTGCTTTGCTTTATCTCATTGAGTACTCACAACAACGTAATCAAGTAAATACTTTTATTATCTACCCCACTACACACATTTTGGGGGTGTATGTGGTACTGAAGATTGAACCCAAGGCCTTTGCCCTGAGCTACATCTTCAGCCCATTTTTTATTTTTCAGTTTGAGGCAGGGTCTTGCTAAATTGCCCAGGTTGGGCTCCAACTCATTACTTCCTCCCTCAGCCTCCTAGAGTGCTGGAATTGCAAGTGTGGATGCCCACACCTGGCCTTACTATTTCCATTTTATGTGCAAGGTAACTGAGGCTATCAACACATTCTCAGGCCATTCCAACCTCTGGACAGACGTCTTTTGGTTTATAGCTGTCAATTGTAATAAAGTAAGGGTGTTAAAAATTAGTATATAATAATCACTTATAAATACCGCTTATTATTCTAAGGTTCACATATATATGCCTTTTGTTGCTTTACTGTTTTATTATGTTATGAAATGATGTATTTTCCGAGCAGAAATGACATCTTTGATCGGAACCAATCATCTGCTATAACTTACGGTAATTTATGGCTAACAAATCTACATACTGTTACATTCCTTATAGATTCAAAGTCTATTTTTGAATATCATCTGTTGATATTATTCTAAATACTCTGTGATTTGGGGTGACATAATTACACATAGATTCCTGGAAAAATATAGCATTTAAATATAGTTGCCTGGTTTTCTGGTTCTTTGTAGACAGTCTTTCTAAAGATAAAATTTAAAAGCCCTGATCAGCCCAAATGAAAAATATTTGAAAGGCAAATAATGATGACATTATTAAATGCTAAATGTTGCCCAATTATTTTTTTGTTACTGTACTTAATTTCACCTGCAGAGACTGGAAATCAATTATTTAATGTAGAACATTTGAATCTAATATTAGAATCTGGGTGAAGATGAAAAGAAATTCTGAATATGTTTCCCACACCGATCTCAGCACCATTACAGTAAGTTGGATGCTTTCCAAGCCAGCCATTAGACTGAGTCTTTTCACGAGTCTGTGTACAGATCTCTATGGGTGCCTAAAAATATGTTCTTGCTAGGAATCAGTGTCTGCTGCTTACAACTTTGTTGCACATGATCCTCAGGAAATAATTTAAGGTGTCTGGATCGCAGTTTCTTTCTTTGTAAAGTAAGAGGGCTGGGTCACGACCCAGAAGATGCATGCCAGGCCTAAAACATATTGATTCTGTAGCTGTGAATGGTGATTTACTGGAACTACTATGCAGTTTAAACCAACTGCAATCAAATTGAAAATACTCATTTATTCTTCCATTTCCTATAAATCATACTTGGACAGATACTAGAAAAATTATTGCTGTAGCTACTGAAAGGAAATTCTAAATTCCTACTTGCCTTGGAATTATTAGATAGCCCGTACCTTCATGTGCTGTCATTTTTAGCACAAGGCCAGAAAATAGAGGTTTGTGGCCTATCTGGATGTGATTATAAGATTCAGGAGATTGAGAATTCAACACAGTTTCAATGCAGAACAGGGAAGCAGAAAGAGTTCCCAGTGGCAATACCGAGCAGCTGAAGTAAGACAAGCAGCTACCTTGCTCTGAACATTTTGTTATGAGAGAAAACTCTCTTGGTGCACAGTTGCTCAGGTTTTCTGTTACTTGAAGCTGAAAGCACTTCAGCTAATCAAAGTTTATAGTTACACTTAAGGATCAGATGAATTTTCACTACTATTAAATATATGACCCTGAACTATGGTGTCATTTCAGCTTTTTAATATTTGTGCCTTGATCAATGTGATGTTTATGCCACATGCTTCTGTTTTTTTGCACTTATTTTTATTATTTTTCCTTTTCACTTAGTGATAGTAACTATAACAGATACATTTGTGCATTTAGAATTTAATAAGAAGTATTTTCTATTGGCAAGCCTTCCCTGATATCATTTGGTATTTATCTTAAATTCCCTCCACATTTACCTTTCTTACTTTGTGCAAATTATGATGAATGGTCAGCAATCCCAAGTTATTTATTTGATGTGAACATTTCCAACAGCAAATTATTTCAAGAATACTGCACCACTAGATTATCAAATCAAAGTATTGAAAGTACTTCAAACAAAACAGAAGCACAGTTTACTGACAATTTCTAAGTCCCTTGTTGAATCCTAGAAGATAAAAAGTCAATTTTGTATAAGGATAATAACATTTGATCTGATTCACATCTATTGTTTGAGAATAATATCTAAGGCATCTGGGATATTCTTGAGATACTAAATGCATTGCCTGGCATTTTTTAAAAAAGTGATTGATTAATGTTCCCACAATGTAAGAATAAGCTTATGCAACTTTAGCTCTCATCACATTTTCACAGGAAAATTTAAAATACTTCCTTTTAGAAACAAGTATTTTAAGGGAGGAATGGAGGGGTTGAAGGGAGAGCTGGGCAAGGGTGAAAAATAAGAACCAAGAGAGACTATGTAAAGGTGCAAATTTCCAATGATGAATGTCATTATATTGTATACCTAAAATGTACCAATGATTAGAATGAATAATGGATAATGCAAAATAGGAAGAAAAGGTCCAAAGGGGTAGGGGTAGTGTGAGGGGCAGGGGAAAGGAAAGAAGGGAAAGGAAAAATGACGAGAAATGGAAAATTGGAAATAAAGTCTTTGTAAATAGGGAAGGGTGGAGGGTGTGAAGGGAGGGCTAGGAATGGGGAAAAAATAAGAATCAAGATGCATTATGTAAAGGTACAATTCCCAATGAGAAATGTAATTGTGTTGTATACCTACAATGTACCAATAAAAGCATTTAATTAAAAAAAAAAAGAAACCAGTATTTTACAATTTACACAAACATTTCAAACCAGCTCAAGAATATAAAAGGCCCTTGGTAGTGGATTGTTGGACAACCTCATCTAATTTTCAGAACCCTTAGATTATAAACCCATGTCCAGTGTGCATTTTTCAGTTGATTGTGGATCTGGTGATAAATAACTCCCACTATCTCTGTTTCTTGCACAGTCTGATTGAAAATTCTCATTTTTGAGCTGCTTTTTCACATAATTATACCCATTGGTACTACTATTCAATCCATATTTCAATATTTTGTTCACATGACATCTTGAGCCTGTCAAATATTTAACTGAAACAAAATGTATCATGTATCTGTCGTATTTCAACAATTTGGGATTCTAGGAACCTTTTGGAAAGTGAATATTTGCATTTCAGCACATTGGAATCAATATTTAAGTTGAGTAAAGTCTTCCCCTGTGGTTATTGTTATTCATTTTTTATACTATTAAATCACCTCTTTCAGATTCTTGCCTGAGACAAATGAGAAAAAATGTATGTCAAAATAACAGACCACAATGAACATACAAAGTAGTTATTAAATCCAAAACTTCCATAAAAATTGTTGTTTATATAGAAAAGAATTCCTCAATATTTACAAAGTTCATGACTTCTGGCTTTAAAAGTAGGTGACAGTAAGAATTTATAAATCTTATTAAATTTATTACAAAGTCATTTATTTGTTAAATTCTTTTAATTGAACACTAATTGGAATGGTTAATAATGCCATATACATATCAATTACATATAATGATACTCCAGTTACAAGCCATTCCATGTTACCAATGTGGCATCATTGAACATGGAATTGGAAAGACATATGCAGTACAATATACATATAGTATGACATGCACATTATATATATTAAAATCAATTTCATTTAATCGATTCTTACAGACTACTGTTATTGAGTTTTTCCCAGTGCATTGTGTCTGTAGAGGATCTATGTTTGCAGCTCATGAAAGGGCTTCATTCCAACATGAATGTTCTTGAAATTTTAACTGACATCAAAGAATAATGTGAAAGTGAAAAAATATACATTTCAGAACTTCACACATTCACCAGTGATGTGATATTTTTAAAATTGAATAAACTTTTAATAATGAAGAATGTTTGTCTCAATTTGTTGTGAAGTCACACTATAATGCCAATGTTCACTATTAAGTTTATTCTTTAATAAACATTTTGTCTATCGTTTTCTGAAGTCTGAAGTAGAAATATGAGATATGAACCCCTGATTTGCAGCACCTTCAGGTTTTCATAAAGTTAACGCTCCAATTACAAGCCATTTCTGGTTACCAATGGCATTACTGAACACAGAATTGGAAAGAAGTATGCAGCAGCCAACAATTTAGTGAACTTCAAACACACTGACATAATAGATAGAAATAACCTCAAGGACATATTATTTAAAAGTAATGAATTTAAACAATGATTTACTATGTTTTAAATATAACATAGTTTATAATGAATAATTTTAATAAAGGCAATGTTTAACAATGGGTTGGCAATATACCTAGAAATTTAACTCTGGGTTTCTGCAGTCTGGTGCAGCCAACTCTCAACCACCACTGGATGTACTACAAGGTGAAGTGTAATAGGAGCAGTCTGCACATACAGATGTTCTTAAAGTTCTTATCTTTTCTCAAGAGTGAACAAAGGGTACTAGAAAGCAGTATGGTGTCTTATTAAGAATGTGAGCTCTGACATTAGATGTTTAGTCTCTTTTTCTGGCCTTCTTATTTGGAAACTAAGAATAATACTAACAATAATGTTAGTATCGTGTATATCACGAGGTAATACATGTAAAAGTGTAAGACCAAGAAGATGAAATATAATGTGTTCAGATTTACAATTTGAAGATCACTTGGCCTATTCAGTGATACACGTAACTATGGTTTTTGAAGGGTAAGGAGCAGTTAAATATCTATTGTCACCCTAGGAAGGCGCATTATGATGGTCCTTGGATTCAGGTGGTGAGAACAGAGACAGAGACAGTTGGGCGGATTTTGAGAGATATTTAAAAGAAAGACAATTGGGGATGTCAAGAATAATTTCAATATGTTTAAACTGACCAATCCAGCAGATTTCTTCTTCATTGATAGAAATAATTATGGAAAAGGATTACTTTCATGCCAGGTGGGTGATCAATAGTTTGATTTTAGAATTATAAATGTGAGTTCTAATAATTAAGAATTTCAAGATATGTAGAATAGGCTGAAGAGAGGTCTGAGGCATATGAATTATTGACATAATGATGGATTTGAAACCACATGTGTGGAGATACCCTACATTAGTAGGTAGAAATATATGGAATATCGAGGTAAAAAATTTTACAGAAACAATGTGAGAGAAATCGATTATTTAAGGCAGACTGTATAATCTCCATTTCACTGATTTAAAAAACCTGAGGTCCACATATAGATTTTTCATAAAATTTGAGGTCATACAGTTAATAAGCAGGAAACTAGGGACTCAACTCAGTTTTATCATACTCGTGGTCTATCTACCAGACCTTACTGAGTCTTCAACAATCAACTTCAGCCTTTTTATCAACTGACAACTTATTAAACATTCAGTCATTGCTAGCTTTTTGCCCCATTCCTCTTCTGCACAGGAAAATGGATCATTATGTACTGATTTCTTGATGATGCCATAGGGGCAGGGGGAGAAACTCGAGCCAAATTCAAAACGAAATTAAATAGTGTCTAAAGAATACAAAAATTCCAGGAACAGGTCCATAAATTTTGTATTCTTCAAATACTCTGTAGGAAGTGTTCATACAAATCTTTTTCTTGAAAAATGAACAAAATATGTAAACACCAAAGTTCCTATTCAAAATATTTCACCCAAAAGTAAATAATGAAGTGTATGGAAGAATATATGATATTTAATTTTACAACTGCACAATTGAAAAAGACATGACTGACTCTAATCCAGAGGCCTCAAAAGTCATTTTACAGCAGCGGAAAAGTCTCACCAACCTTAGTATGTTTTCTGTTCAACTCATCTCATATGATGCTGTTGCTAATGTGACAAAACACTGGAACCTTTTCATTTAGTGTACAGGTATATTTCAGACAATTTTGAGAAGGTACATTGAATAAAAACAGATCGCAGATCAATTTAATCCTGGAGCATTCATTATTTTGCATTTTTAGAGGACGTACCTTTTAAAGAAACTTATAATTGTTTCGCTATCTTCACAAAACCTTCTAGTGAGTATACTAGTATTAGCTCGTTTAAAAATAAGAAAGTTTTATTGCTACTCCTTTTAAATAAGGAAACTGAGGCAGCAAGTTGTGGCAGTTGGAAATTGTTCATTAAAGCAGTTTCCTTTTAGTTGAGAGTTCATTCATTTGAAGTGAATTACCTATTCTCAGGAGCCCTATGATGGCCCTAGCTAGGATAATTTATTTCCAAGAAGGGAGTACTTTGCTTTTAAGAGGAAACATTTTTACTTATTGTACTGTAGAATTGTGCCTGTTACTAATATAATAAGAAATATATCCTGACTATGCTAGCATTAAGCCAAATGCTGTGTTCTGTTTTTCCTTACCAGATGTTTTATGGCGTGTAAGTGTGTTAAAGAAGATTGATCAACTTAATAAACTTACATATAAACCTATCAGTACAGGATTACAGAGAGGAAATCCTACTTCAGTTTGGAATACTTGCAAGGGTTAGGCCAGTTTTTGGTCAGTGTTACCTCATTCCTATTTATAAGAGAAATAAATGGTTTATCCTGTTTTGCAACACTAATATTTGCACAGTGGAAGAAAAATACATAAAACTCTTTAACCAAATTCTGTCACTAACAGCCGTAATTAAAATATTTTTCATCTGGAATTTTTTGTATTCTTAAATAGGAGAGTTTAATACACTTGGTTATGGGCTAATCAGTTTTATTTAATTTCATTTGTTTTCTTGAGAAAAAGGACTGGATTTTCAGAAATTTAAATTTCCAGTTGTTTTGAAGGAGAGAAAAGAATGCTTGTATAATTTTCTCAAAATGAGTATATGATTAATTTAATCCTGTATTATATGATGAAGGCATGGTTTACAGGAGAATTTACTTTTAAAATTATAAAATTCATTCATTGCAACTATGAATATATTAAGAACTGTATTTAATACATTAACATAGCTTGTATGTTGACACAGTAAAAATATACCTTTAAGATTTTGATAAACATCTTTTTAAATACCTTCCAGTGTTATCCATAAGTAAACTTAACATGAGCCATATAGGACAGATTGTCTTATTATGTAAACATTTTATACATGTCTTTTAGTGAACATAAGCAATTATTTCTTTTGAGTGTTTATCTACTTGCAAAATTGCTGGGTCATAAGATATTGATATATTCAACTTTAATAAATACTTTCAACATAGGTTTTCATTGTGGTTGTAAAAGCAGTAGTTGCTTCATTGTTATTTTATACATTCTTATTATAAGTCCTTTTTGGATGTTTATTTATATCATTTACATTTAAATTGCTGATATTGAGTCTGTATTTAAAATCTTATTATTTGTTTCCTATTTTACTAGGTGTTTAATGTTCCTTTCTTCCTCTTTTCTGCTTTCTTGTGGATTAATCAAGTGTTTATTGTTAATATTTTTTTCCCTTTTAACGTAGGACTAGCAAAAGTCTTTTAATGTTCTTTCAGTCTACTGAGCTATTTTACAGTAAATGTTTTTATTGTAAATTATGACATATATTTCATTATAATCTAATGTAAATAATCAGTTTTAGCAGATACTTTTACCATCATCACCTTTTTTGTGTCGTTATTTTCATGTGTTTAGTTAAACATATATTTAAAAACTTTTTTTTTAAGAACAAACTTACTTTTATATAATCTTAATTTAATTACTTGAGAAATTTCTGGTTTTTCTCCTGGTGTCATTTCCCTTCTTACTAGATAACTCCCCTTAGAATTTTAAAAATACACATTTACTGATAAAACTTTCTCTCATTTCTTTGTTTATTTGTAATTTGCTTTCATATTACAGAGACATAATTGTAATGTATAGGATTCTCAGAGAAGAAAAAGTTGCTTCCAACATGGCATCATAATGTCTTTTAGCTCCTGTGTCTTTATAGAGATGTTAGCTGCCAGCCAACTTGTTCATCTTGAAAATAATTTATATTTTTCCTCTGGTTGCTTTTAAAACATTTTTTTTTCAGTTTTCGGTATTTTGAATATAAAGTGCCTAAGCACAAGATTTGATTTAATTTTTAAATTTTGTATCCTACTTTCTTTTTGCAGAAATTCTTGTTTCTGTGATTTCATATATTTTGTTATTATTTTTAAAATTCATTACCATTTTAAGCATTTCTCTAGTCTGAGGAATCTGAGTGTGAATTAATGGACTAGGTTTTACTGAGGAGTTAAAAAATTATATTTTTGTAAATATAGTCACAAAAAGATTTATCAGAAGATACGTAATTTTGCAATTAAAATTTTGCAGGCTGTATTGATTTTTAATCTTGGATTGTTTGGTTGATAGCCTCCAAAGTATTTTACTATTTTCAAAGCTGTCATTAAAATTGTTCACCACTTTTTGAAAATAGTCTTTTCGTGTGATTGTTTTAAGAACCATGCATTGTGAAGGTGATTATTCAGTAGTTTTATTGATGAGGGAGGGAGTGAGGAAGGAGAAAGGGGATAGAGAGAGATTCAAAACAGATATATTGTATTTTGCCCAAGACCAGATAGTATGGGTTGGGACCTGAATTTAAGCCAATGTTTCTTGGCTTTCAGGTCTTCACTTTGCCTAAAGAGTAGGATGGCGTAATTTTTAAAGACAAAACTGGAAACAGTGTTTTCAGGTAGAACTGAAAAGGAAGGACTAGAAGAGAGTGACAATGTAGAGGGCTGTTAAAGAATTCTAGATGGAAGTAACAAAGGCCTGGATTTAAATGGCAGCTGTGGAAATGGATCCTGCTTTCAGCTTTTTAAACTGTGTTCTATGTCCTTTAACACATTTTCTGTGAGAACTGGTTTGATTGAGAGTCTTTACAATCCTTTTAAAGGTCTCTCTGGTGTTTTTTACAATGAGCTGAATGCTTTGGGATAATCTCTCTGATTTATCTAAGCTTAGTAAAATGTTCAATAAAAGTGGACCATTTGAATTCAGTGAAAGCACAGACTGCTGCTAGGGTTTTGGAATGTTTTCTAATTTCTATGTAGAAACAGATAACAAATTAAACATTCAAGGAAAAGAATATGTTCCATGCATTTCTTTCTTAGTTAAAATAATTAAGTCTGTGCTCTGGCCGGAGAACTTTTGTCTATTTGCAGTCTTCTTTATTGGAGTTCCACATTTCTTCCTCTTGCTTTGGTTTATTCACGCATGGACAAGTTGAGCAGCAGTTAGATGATTATTTCCTTGTAGATTTATGTGTTTACTTGTGAGTAGTACAGTGTAAAGGGGGCTATTTGAGAACTCAATACATAAGACTAGAACAGGCTCTGTTACTTTCTTACGTTACACTGACTTAGGTTACATTGCTCATCCAAAGGGCCTTATTGACCTCAAAATGCTAATTCTAACTATTAAATTGGTTTCCTTTTTCTTACTGGTATATTTAATAACATTAAGAAAGCAAACAAGAAATAAATAGTTCAAGTTCTTTGTAAATGAGAAAAAAAGGACAAATATAACCTAACCTTTCTTTATATGTTAAAATATGTGGCTAGCTAGAGTGGTTGATATGAATTTGTTGTATGAGAGTTAACTTTATTAAAATATGTAAATAAATAGTTATATATCTGAATGGTGTGTTATGCAAATTGACTCACTGAATATCCTTTTTTTTTTTGGTACCAGGAATCGAACTCAAGTCCTAACGCTTGTGAGGCAGGAGGTGGAACCACTGAGCTAAATCCCCGGCCCCACTCAATATTATTTCTAATCCCCTTTTATATGCTAATAACTTCTATAAAGGACAGAAAGCTAATAAATACATTTTAAAGATTCCTTCGCAGCTAGATTTCCACATGTATTCTAGGATTTTTTCAGTGGACAGGCATATATGAGACTTAGAAGACAGAAATGAGCAATGTGAGGTAACAGCTATGACTAGAATGATAGCCAGAGTTCTATATATTATAGTATTATAAGTGTGTTTATAGATATAAATACATTCACACACATGTGATACTATTAAGTGATTGGCTTACCAAACTGAGAGGGCTGCCAAGTGTAAAATCTGTAACACAGACCAACAGGATGGAAATTCAAGTAAGAGTTGCAGTATCAAGTCCTAAATCTACAAAGCAGGTCACCAGGCTGGAGATTTATGCATTATTCTATTTTAAATTCTTGAGGAAAAATTTTTTTTATTTGGATAAGCTTCAATCTTTGTTCATTAGGCCTCTAAGCGATTGGATGTGGCTCAACCACATTATGGAGCGAAATCTGCTTTACTCAGAGTTGACTGATTAAAAATGTTAAACATTCTGAAAAAATATACCTTCACAGAAACATCTGGAGTAGTGTTTGAGCAAACAACTGGATGTCAGAGACCAGTCAAGTTAGCATATAAAGTAGCAATCATACTTGAGAAGATAAGCCTTTGGGCAACTTTGTGGATATTTCTACTGTCATTGTTTAGGGGTAATAATACTGAACAATGGATCACTGAACTAGTTGGGTTTTTTTCAATATTCTGGTTGATTCTTCTTCTTCACATTTTGTTAGCATGAACAAAATGTAGAATGGGTAATGCTTTCTATAACTAAGAAACTTGTTCAAAACAAAAGTGCTTTGAAGTGAATCAAGCTCAAAGATATGGAAGCTAGATGTCGTTTTCACAGCTAGACTGAGTTTGAAACTTTGAGGATCCAGGGAGTGTTGAAGAATGCCATATTGAGTTCTGCATGATAGGCAGGATCACATAATTACTTACATTATCCTTTTCATAACTTTAAATGAATATCATCATCAAGGCAAGGTTTTAGCAGACTGATGGATAGATACTGTGACAGATCATTGTGGAAAGCAAGAAGAACATCAACTTGTTAGACGGATTTGATGTTACTAACTGCAATAGAATTTTCATGAGGAGAAAATAACATGATTAAATGTTTGGCTTAAATAATGGCTACCAGATAATTTCTCATGATTGAATAAAAATCAAACAAACAAAAAGAAAGGAAAAAAGACATATGTTTCCAAATTGTGACACTGCTGTAATCAGAAGATACAGGATTTAACTTTGATTATTCTTGAATGATGACAATTGATTAGTTGAATTTGTTACCTTGTGATTCTTAGAGCATTGAATGGGAAAGATTTTTGCACAAAAAAACCCCCCGTTGAATACGGTTTTGAATTGATTTTGAGGAAATTATATAGAGAACATACCGAACATTCCTAGAAGAGCAGTGGAGAGTTGTTCTGCTTGCTTTATTAGTTGACTGATATGTCTCAGAGTCTTAGACAGAGAAGGCTATTGGGGAGAATTTATTACAGGCTACTCAGTTATCCTCTAATAGAGTCCTCAGAGTGTCCTACAGGACTCCACTCTCAAGTCACCTGGAACAGCACTAGTGTGTTTGAAAAGCAAGATGACAGTTTTTCTCTGTAGCATGGGAAGAAGGTGGGGTATATCGCCATAGAAGTGGGCTCTTTTCCATAATGGAAGAATCTAGATATCAGTGTTCCAATACCAGACGATATGATTGGTTATAATGATAAGTAAGAGAAAGGATGATAATCATAATTTTTTTCCACATAGGTCTTTGTTGATCCCCAAATTAGGATAGGGTTTTTTGGTACTACAATAAATGGAAAACGTTGTAAGTAACTTCCTGATTTCTATAAGTACTTCTCTTGCTTAAAAAAAAGGAAAGAAAGAGAAGTCAACTTTAAGCCTAAGAGGTCTAAATTGAACTGAAAAATGGTTGATTTTATTGCCCAAAGAACTGCCAGTTTAGAGACTTTGTATTATTGTTTTTAAAAAGTCAAATCTGCTAGAGGAAAATATTTGAAACATCACAAGTGTATAGAATAAGATTTCTTCCTACAGTTCCTCAAAAGAACCTATGACCATTTTCCAAACTAATTGTGAAGTGGAAAAGGGATGTAATCAGGCTGGTTTCAGATTACTGGACCATGGGCACTGAGTCATTGCTAATTATCTATGTACTATAAAAATTATTTTTCCTTAGTCAGAGAAAGTCAATGAGTGCAAAGTAATAAAGTTGAAGAGTGACTTAAAAGATACAGAAATTTTGATCTGCCCCTCCCAGTTTAAGTCACCTGCTTTCCCATATAAAAGACAGATTGATTTTAGAGAATGACAAATTATTGTAGAGGTAATGCTTTTAATTTCTTACATGTCATATGATTCTTTTGGTGAATCAAATAGGCATTGTCATGTTATCATGACATATGATGTACAGTTATTGATTTAGCCAACTCTCTTTTTTAGGAAGTTGAGAACATTAGGTGGAATTTAATTTATTTGGCTGGGAAAATACTATACTCACAGCATCTAATTTTAGATATATGTCATTACTCTGGGCCAGAACTTCATCTGCTAAGAGCCTCATCATTTCAACATAATGAGAACATCCAACTGGTTCTTTTCATTGATGACACATGTCACTAAGATCTAGGGAATAAGAAATAGTTGGTACTTAGATGTTTTGATAAAATACATGTATGCTAGAGGGAAGAGATAAGCTCTTCAAAAAGTCAGAGTTCCAAATATAGAGCAAAACTGCTAAGGACACAATAGTTTGAAGTACATTGACATATTATTATTTTTTTAATTA
>NW_004624753.1:13667455-13691680 GCF_000247695.1 Heterocephalus glaber | reverse complement strand
TTCATCTCTCTTAATCAGTGTTGGTTTGAAGTCTACTTGATCTGCAAAGAGGATAGCTACTCCTGCTTTTTTTTGTGTTCCTGTCACATGGAGTATTGTTTTCCACCCTTTAACTTTCAGTCTATGAGTTTGCTTCATTGGCATATTATTTCCAAAACTCTCTGTTTAACCTCTACCTAGCACTGCAAAAATAGTTTGAATTTTGAAAGCAACAAAGAAGACATTTGGCAAATTAGTAACCTCAAGATGTTTATTGGATAATTAGGTCACCAGCTTTTAACTGGGCCTCCAAACTAAATAAGTACTCAGGGTACATAGTAAGCATGCCTGACTCAGCCTTTATAAAGTGGCAGATTTAGGGATGTGCGACCAATTGGAATGCTGAAAAGAACAAATGACAAGCCCTAAAAAGAGAATCATAGAACCATCTCATAGGTTTGGAAGTCAAGCCATGTATACATCCTTTAATAAATGCCATATCATTTTGAAAAACAGCTCTTACTTCTGTTGGATACTCTAAGGCCGTTCACGATGCACCAGGTAATGATGCAATCAAATTTTCCATCATTGTTTAAAATTTATGCCACAAAAATACAATTTTAAGATAATGTCAAAGTGGCATATATGAGAACAAACTCAATTAGATATTAAAGGTATGAGGAAGGCAAATGAGCAGGTGATAAATTTGTCCATGTGCTCACTCCTCCAAATTTCCACTTCTTCCTTCTCCTATTCTACAGCTTCAGGGAGCTCCCTGGGTCCAATGACTGGAGATAAATTTAAATCTTCCTGTAGAGAGCTTTGGATGATGTTCTGGCACCAGTGAGGAGAACACTCCAGAAATACATTTGTTGGCTGTCAGTGTCAGTGCAGTAAAGAAATGCTCCCTGTAGGTAAAACTTTGAGAAGTACATATAATTTTTTCACTTTGATTAGAAAGAATAGTGAATAGGGTGTGGGTTCATTTAAATTTATGAGCTCTATCTAGTTTTGGGCCAGATGATCATGGATTTGGTAGGCTATATTGGAAGATTAATGACAAGATTTGAAGGAAAATTATGTAAATGAGCCTCATATTTGAAATCTGTATATCTCATGTGAATGATTAGCAGATGGTTCTGTCTGCAGAGGAATCTCTCAGTAGTCATCTGAAAGATTCTCTTTTTGTGTCAGACAAATTCTTTTTGCACTCATCTGAGTTCTTAGTTTATGTGATCAGGAGCAAAGTCCCTTTTCCTTTCCCAGGAAAAAGTATATGGATAGACTTCTGGACATAGGGGTCCTCTCTTCAAAGATATTCTTGGTATTGTTTGTTGTTCCTGAGTATCCAAGCCACCAAGAGCAGGGACACATGGGGAACTCGTGATATAGCAGTACCACAACTACAAGAGGCCAATCAGGAATTTGGCAAAAGTTCAGTTATTTTGGCCTATTCCATTTCAAAAAGGCAATAACTCTTCCTTCCTGGAATTGATTTTTATTCTAGATATGGATTTTTCCTTTCCTCCTATCTCTGTGAGAAATATTATGAGGTTTTCTTACAGTCTGTCACCAAAAGCAAAGCAGAAAAAAACAAAACATGGCTTCTAACCAAACAATTCATTCTACCACAGAAGAAGTAAGGAAATATTTTAGAGCTCATGGGATTCATTTTGTAAACTTAAAAAATGTATTCTATCACCCAAGTAGCCACTTGATTTATAGAAAGTAAAGTGTTCATGTAAGACAGAGTAACAATCCAGATGGAATGGAATGTGTTACAGATATTAGATCTTTCCTACAGAGTGTGGGAGGTTCCTAAAGAGCATACAAAGTGTAATGAGGGAGAATAAAGGGGTCTGGGAAGGAGAAGATGGAAGAGAAAATGATATTGTTTTGTTTTGTTTTGTCTTTACTTTTGCTTTTTATTCCTGTGACTTTACATAATGCTGATTTGGAAGTATTAGAAGACAAGGAATCAGTATTCCCAACAATGGATATGTTCTTGTTATCAAACAAGAAGCTGAGGCAATCAGGCAGATATTATTTGCTTTTTCTTTTTTTTTAAGCATTGGCAGGCTAGATCAACCAGCAAACTATCTTTATTTAGTTAGGGAATGCTGTCCATGTGCTACTACATAGCAGCGATGGGGAGAAGCATGCTTTCCATATCAATGGAAAATATTAATTAAATATTGTATCTATTCTACACAGAATAGTATGGCTATCTCATCTTCTCACCAGTTGAAGAGCTGTTGTCACTTACAAGCTTCCCAGGGTAAATGCAAAAGAAGGAATAAATACAAACTGTTGTCTTAATGATAGTTCCAGGAATGTAAGCTGTATAGTAAGACCCACAATTTATTCTTCACTTGGTCATGTATATACTTGGGTGTAGGCATATTTTTCCAAACCTGATTTTTTATTTTTATATTAATTATGAAATCAATGGTTAAATGTAATTTAAAATATAGGTTAGAGGATATCAAACTGAACCGTGCACACAAAATGTATCACATAACGATGCTTGTGGTATTTGGTGAGACATAGTCCTCTTGTGAGAAACAAGAACATTCATTTGTGTGATGAGAAGTTGAAATCTATTAGGCAAGGTACCATTGTCTTTACCAGAGTTCCTGTTTTACTTTTTAGCGTGGGAAGATGGGCATGTTTGGGGGATGAGTAACCAGAGATTTGTTTTCTGGTCAGTGTTGCAGATTGGCAGTGGGTTTTCTATTAGAATATTTCCAGGCAAGCAGTTGTGTTTACTTACTCTTTGCTCCTCATGAGTAGTAGCCTCCAAACTTACTTCCCTGGCCATTCTAGAAATTCTGTGAGTTTTCTAATTCTCTGCAATAGACACCGTTCTGCTAATGTAAATCCTGAGAACTGAAACTTATAAAGAGAATTGATCATTCATCCATGGATCCATAGGATAAATATTTATTACCTACAATGAAATTGTTGAGTGGAAAATTTCCCATAATTGAAAAATAATGGTTAAATTGGGGGGAGCAATAGGTGAAAAGTACTGTTTGGTAAATCAGGGAGAAGCTATCCTAATTATTAATGCTGGTTTTCAAACCATTTCCTCATTCCCCACTCTTTTGTCTTTCCTGTCCGTGTCTACCTAAACTAGAAAACTGAAAAGAATTGTAAAGGGTAGACTACATTATCAGGAGGTGGGGGATATAGTTCAGTGGTAGAGCACTTGCTTAGCATGTGCAAAATCCTGGGTTCCATCCCAGTATTTAAAAAAATCAAGATACTTACTGAAATGAAGTCAGATTTAGTAATTTGGTGAGTAGAGATGGAAACTTGGCTTTTCTACAAAAGAAAAAGAATAAGCAGGATAATATTTTATGAAGATTATGTGTTCATGTGCAAAGATGAGATTCAGCTTTCAGGAGCTATTGGACATGCAGTAGACTGGGTGAAAATGCTCTCATCCTATATAAATATAGGAAAAACTGAGGGAAAACTGGAGAGTAGGAAAGAAGGACTTGTCATAAAAAGAGTAGGGAGCCCTTATTCACATTTAGCATGACAAAGAGTTATACAGTTCCCTTGGAAAGTCTTGGGCTAGGCTGCCAGTGCCCCACTCAAGTGATGCTGTACAGGATCAGAGATACGGGCATGAGAAATCAGGTCAGGTCCTGCTAAGGAAGAATAAGATCATCAAGTCAGTGTTAGATAGGAAGCAGAAAGAACTTGCAAATGACTACTATTTCATCATGTTAAATAAATAGATGTTCATGTTTTCCTCTCATTCCTATGAATAGATATAAATCAAAAAGGGCCAGAACCTGAGGAAGAGAGGACCAAAATCAGAGAGCAGTTAGTGCTTTGCATCCTAATTGATTTCACTTGGCCCAAAGTCTGGTTAGGAGAGGAGATGGGGGTGAAAATGGCTGGTTGACCACAAATACATTTCAAGAATAGAACTGAAACAGATAGAATTATTAAGTTACTAAATATGATTCAAAAATATGGAATGCATCTGAAATGTTATAAAGAGGCAAGGAAATATGTGACATGGAATGACTGGAAGTCAGTAAGGAAAAAAGTGTTGTGAACCCTCATAGTTCACAGGGGGTGAATAATCTACTTACATTTGACAAGTGGTTGGAAAAATGCATCAGTGGAATAAACAAAGTGATTTGAGGTACAAAAAAAGAATTTGATTTTGCTGGATGAATCCAAGAAGATTTTGAGCAAAAGGTTGACAATGGAACTGTGTTGAAGTATAACAAGGAAATTGATGAAGAAGAACATGGTCAAGGATACCAGCCAGATGATACAGAAAATGCAGTAGGACTGAAACTTTGTGCTTTGGTTAAAACATATGAGAAAAAAGAATTGACAGAAAATAAAATGGAACAGACTAGGGTGATGATACATTGTCTAAATATTTTGGTCTAGGCAATACCATAATCCATTGCATTGCTGCTTGCTTTTTGAAAGGTAGCTGCAGTGATGAGAAGTTTGTCATACAGTGAAAGAGATTTTTTTTTAAAAAAAACATCACCTAAAGAGTAGGCAGTGATAGATTATGAGAGTTTGCAACGAGCTAAGTCAAAAAATGTAGAAGAATGAAGTTATACAAGATTTCAGTAAGAGAAGTTTCAGGGTTTGAAGGCATGGATTGTGTGCCAAGAGCAGTACTAAGGATGGTGATGAAGTTTTGATTTAGCCTAGGCTTATGATAATAAATCTGTTATAGGTGAGTACAGTGAATATAGTTTTCCTTACTTCTTTCCTTTCCTCTCTCTTGCATCCTTTCTCTCCCACACCTGTCTCTTACATATTTCATTCTTTCTGTTTGCATTTTATTTACTAACTTATCTCAAAACCAGAATCTGAAGTTTCCATTATTTTGTTTGCATTCTAATATTTCTAACCCTAGATTATTATCCTTTCCTTCTGCTCACAGTTTTGGAACTCTTGTTAAGTTTATCTGAGGAACTGAAAATTGTTTTTATTATCTCAATCTGGTTCTGTGTTTATAAACAGTATCATTCTCATATGCGTGTTGATGAAATCATCATTAAAATAGTCATATTGGACAGGAACTTATCATCAATTTATAAAACTTGTTAGTATTTGACTTTAGAATATCTCAGTTCCAGTACTTATTAAAATCACTTATAGCAAAGATCTATATTCATAGATGATTTTAGCTATAGAAAGAAAAGAATACAAAGATATGCAAAGAAGAAAACAAAACAAAGACAGAAATGATCCTAAGAACTATGATTTGGTAAGCAAAAGATGCCTGAATTTTTATGTGTTTTGAAATTACTGAGCAAAAAACAAAAAAACCCACAAAAAAACAACAACAAAAAAAATAGAAACCTACAAAACTATTTTGGCCAGTTCTATCTTGCATTCATCTAAAATGTGATTTATTCTTCTCATTTACTTGTATAAACAGGTGTAATTTCATTTGATGTGGTCCAATGTCATGCAAAAGACCAATGTGCCAATAATGTACCTTTTTTGGCAGATACATAATATTTAAGCCACAAGAAAAATATTAACTTGTTTATTTTTCATCAAGTTAAGGTAACTGGAAATAGTTCTATGTAATGTAATATATTATCATAGAATGCCATCTCGAGAATGTCAATTTAAATAGGAAAGAAAAATTTGTAGCCTCGATCAAAGCCACAAGCAAGCCTCCAAACATGAAACTGTAAGCTACATTCAGATGAGGGAATTTTTACTATTTTCTTTCATTAGGTAACTTATGGGATATGGCAACTCTAACATATTTTCATTAGAAGTAGGTAGGGTAGGTGAGTGGAGGATTAATTTGGTCTGCATAAAAATAATGTCAGCTACTCCCAAGGAGAAAAGCCCAATTAAAGGGATATAAGGGACATAGATATGCTTTAAGGGTCATCATATATGCTCCTGGAATATGAGACCTTTATTTAGCACAATCTCACTACTCCTAACCACAATCAGGACTAGACTCACTTAGAGAAATAGTGTACTGGAAATTTTCCAGGTGCCTGGTTAAATAATTGGCCCTCCTATGGGGATGTGGTTCAAGAAATGGAGGAGAAAGATTGGTTTCCTGATGTTCCTGAAAACTGTTTAGAAATATGGTATGAGGGGAATTTACCTACATTTCCCTTTGGATATTATTAAGCTTCGTAGAATGATGATCTGATTTCTTTCAATGCCCAAGTGATATCTTAATATAAATTTTGCACCAGAAGAAACAGTTATTTTCTTCGCTGTATAATGCAGGACAATGCTTCAGCAAATTAGCATCTCTGGAGAAGAAAGCTGACTTAATAAAGTACCCTTTACAATGTGCAATATTTTAAAAATTAAAATACTGAGAAAGAATATGTAACATAATTTATACTTGTTCTGTAGTATAAGCAAACCATTCAGTGTTAATATAATGCATTAAAATTGTGTGGTATCAATAAAAAGTTTAAAAGCAAAATCTTTTATTAATACTTTTTTTCCTAAGCAGGTTTTGCAAAGAATTAGTCAGAGGTTTTTAGAATTAACAAAGAAAATATAGTGCATAAGCACTTTATGAAATAAATGTGCTTAGAAAAATCTTTCATCTTCCAAGATTTTAATAGTCACTAGTGGGGTAAGAAGGTAATAGTTTATCTGAAAATCATTTCTTGTACTTTAATTTAGAGTTTTTTCAAGAATATGTAAGTATACCTCTTGATTTTATCCTTGAAGGTGTGAGGAATTTAAGGTAAATGTCTCCAGTTAGGTTACATAGGTATTCACAAAGCAAATATCTCTAGATATTTTTAAAGATCAGATTCTCTATAAAATTTTTGAAAAAACTAGTGATTTGATTCAAGAAATATTCATTGAGCATGTAATAGCCAGGTACTAGGGCTACAAAGATAAAGAAAAGGATTAATATTGTTTCTTTGCTATGGTCACAAATGAGATTCAAACAATATACAGATTTTCACTAAATTCTAGCCCTATAGCTTCAACTGTGTATAGCTATGTATCATACATTTCCATCTAGATATCTTATGTTAATTCAAATTCCAACATCCAAAACTAAAATACAAATTTCCTTTGTCTCTGGCAAGAATAATAACCCCACCTCCTGAGATTCAAATGTATAAAGAATATTCTCAAGCTTATAACTTGAAAACATTATATTTATTTGATTTCTGTTCCTTTATCCCTTTGCATAGTCATTTGATTTCTTTTCCTATCCTTTTGAATTTATCTAGTTATTTAAAAGTCCTGCCATTTTCTGCTTATAAATTACTCATTATATTTCTATATTATCATTCCAGGATGAGCAACTTCATAGAATACAGTTTCAGTCTCTGCTCCACCACTTACTAGATGTGTGTCATTAAGAAAGTGATGTAGCATCTCTGTAAGCCCAGGTTTCTTCAAATGGTTGCTGTGATGATTAAGAAGATAATGCATAAAAAGCACTCAACAAAAAAGAACCCAAAAGTAGACACACAGCATACTGGCTTTCATTATTCCTACTTTTGCACCTTAGCTTATGCCATTGTCATTCTTGTTTTTTGGGTTTTTTTGGTACCGGGGATCGATCTCGGATCCTTGCGCTTGCGAACCATTGTCATTCTTTGTGCAGACTTCTGCTGAACTCTCTGAGCCTCTCTCCTGACTCTATTTCACCTTTCTCCCTGCTTGATTTTTTTTTCACCATGCCACTTTACTGCTCACAATGGTGTTAATCTTCAAGTCTGCTGTTTTTCTCCTTTTGATTCTTAACCGTGGCTCCTCATTCCATCTGGGCCAACTTCCCTAGCTATGTTTCTGTGAATAACCACATATATTTCTATCATTTGTGGGGCCTTAGCTTTCTTCTTGGACTCTGTGTCTTCAAAATCCAAGGGACAGAGTGAAAGCATCAGATGTGACTATGAGTGTGAGTGTACACAATTCATAACAGAACATCCTTTTATGAGAATTTTCATTATTCTGCACTGGTATATCTAGTTTTCCCAGTAGCATATATGAAGAGACTGTTCTTTCTCCAGTGTATGTTCTTGGTACTTTTGTTGAAAATCAGTTGGCTGCAAGTATTATGTTAATTTCTGGTTCACTGTTCTCTTCCTTTGGTCTATGTGTAGGTTTTTATGCCAATACCATGATGTTTAGGATATTATAACTTTGTAGTATGCTTTGAAGTCAGGTATCGTGATGCTTCTAAATCTGCCTCTTTGGTAACGATTGCTTTCATTATTTGAAGTCTTTAACATATTTACAAAACAATTCAAAATTCTTCAAAGATCTAAATATATGAAATTACTAGAAGAAACACAGGGGACATGTGGGAGAACAGAGGAGAATTCATGCCAAATTGGCCTCCTCTGTGAGCACAAAGGAGAAAGGCTGCACTCTGGGGTGATTGCACATTGCAGGTTCTAGGGAAAAGTTAAAGACTGCTGAATTTAAGTTGTTTACCTGAGCATGTACAGTGGATATTGGAAAGCAGATGAATCTTGTGTAACTTTGGTGGCTTACACCCGTGTCTGGGTGAATAAAGGTGAGATAAGCCAGATGGTTGGGGCTTCTATGCTTACTAGAGCCAAGAGCCCCTTTGCTGTTACCATTCATGCTCGTTTGCCCCTGGGCCGCAGAGAACAAAGTAGCTGGTCTAGGTCCCCCAAGTGGCATCTGGGTGGGAAAAGCTCTGAGGAGGATCCAGCCTATTCCATGGGTGGTTCCTGGGGCAGGAGGGACCTGAGATGGGACAAAGGCCAGCCTGGTGGGTGGGCTACAGGGAAACATTTCAAGACATTGGTAGCTGGCAAGGTATTTCCGATTAGGATTAAACACAAAGGTAAACAAGGCAAAAGTAGACAAATAGGATTATATCAAATGAAGAAACTACTGCACAGCAAAAGAAACAGTCGGCAGAAATGCCAACATTGTCTGCCACCAAAATCTGTTAAAGTTATGCAAATATTCCATCATTTCTTCTTATTCCATGGGTTTTGTAATTTTACATTTTATCACTTGGTCGATGATCTTTTTGAGACTTTTACATACTATGATATAAAGGTTTTGTTGTTGTTGTTGTCCTCAGATGTTTTGACTTTTGTATTTTTTTCTAAATGTGGATGTACAGTACACCAGATTTCATTTTAGAGAAAAAAATGTAATTTGAATTGGTTTGTGTTTTTGTCCATGCATGGGCTTATTCCTTCATCAGCATTACACTATCCTTGGTACTGTACCTTCTTAGCATATTTTACAAGAAAGCATTGCATGCCCTCCCATTTTGTGGGTTTTCTTCAAAGTTTTTGTCTATTCCAGTTACCTTAACTTTGCATATAAAACGTAAAATCATCTTCTTTATACCTTCAAAATATTATGCTAGCATTGTGATTAGATTATGCGAAGTCTACAGAGCAACTTAAGGACAAGTGACATCATAGTAGTTTTTCAGTCCATAATTACTACACAAGTTTTTCTTATTTAAATCTCCTCTGGTTTCCTCTACCAGAGTTTTTGAGTTTCTAGTATTTTAAAATTTTATTCCTATTGTTTCATGTTAGCGCAAAGAAATATAGCTCAATTTTTATGTTGATCTTATATCCTGGAATCCTTATGATGATTCACTTATGAGAAATTTTTGGAAAATGTTTTGGCATTTTCTACAAAATGTTGTGGCATTTTCTAAAACTGTCACCAGGAAATAGGGATCATTTTATTTATTATTTTCCAACGCGAAGGTCTTTCATTACTCTTATTGCACTAGTTACAACTTTTAGAGCATCATTGAATATCTGTGTTGAATGAACATCCATGCATAGTTCCTAAGCTTACTCAGCTTTCAGTGTAAAGTCTGATATTGTAGATTTTTGTACATATTCTTTCTCAGATTGAAAGTTTTTTCCTATTCTTAGTTTTTTAAAGGTATAATTAATTTTTAAATCCAGGAAAGACTGAGTTTTATTAAATATATTTCCTATGTATTGATTTACTATGTGGTCTCCCTTGTTTAATCTGTTCATGTAGTGACTTACATTTTTCAAATTATTAATCAGCTTTACACCACTCAGACAAATGCTGCTTATTCAGCATATTTGGCACATTTTCCACTGAGCTAAATCCCCAGCCCTGTGCTTATTTTTCTACTATTTTGGTGAGCACTTTTTCTACATCATATTTTCTTAGAAATCTTCTTTTTAAATTTTGCTATCTGTGCAATGTTGGCCTTACCAAATGAGTTAGAAATTTTTCAGTGTTATTTCCATGAAAAAATGTTCATGGTAATGATTTTAATTTTGAGTATATTACACAATTTGCCTATAATACTGTATCTGGGCCTTGATTTTTCTTTTATTTGGGGGAAGATTTTCAAGTATGGATACTACATATGTTTTTAATTTAACTATCTATAAGGCTGTTTATGCTATCTGCTATGTTTTAGCATGAAAGTTTGTGCCTTAAAATGAGTTCGTCTATTTCATCTAAGTTATTGAATTTGTATGGATAGAGTTAGGTCTGGTTTTCTTTTATCCTTTGGATATTCATTAGGTCAGTATTGTTATCTCCTATTTCTACTATTTATATATCAATTATGTATTCTATCTTTTTTTTCATTCTTGGAAAATCTGTAATTTGTGTCAATAGAGGATTATCAATTGCACTAATCTTTTCAGAGAATCTACTTTTAGCTTATTTTCTGCATTATTTTCCTGTTTTGAAATTCACTGATTTGTCCTCTAATCTTTGTATTTCCTTTCTTTTTGCTTGATTTGGGGTTAATTTGCTCTTCTTTTTCTTGTTCTTAAAGCAGATCTTAAATTATTGATTTGGGACTGTTTTTCTTTTCCACTACAGGTTTTTAAGGCTATACCTTTCCCTGTAGGTTCTTTTATATCTGCATCTCTCAATAACATTTTTGTATCTTTCACATTTCAATGTTTACTGAAATATTTTGTAATTTCCCCTGATATCACTTTATTTATAATTTATTTAGTAGCATGGTATTTAGTTTTCATATATTCAAGGAATAAATTTCCCATTTAATTATTCTAGTTTAATTTTTATGGTCAAAAACAAACTTTAAAAAGTTCAATTATGTTTCATTTAATGAGCTTTGCTTTGTGTCTCACAAATATAGTCTAACTTGGTAAATGTTTCTTTTGTCTCTGAAAAAATATGTATTATGTTTCCATGTGGAGTGATCTATATGATAATGGACAAATATTCTATAGCTTTATGATTTCTCTCTACTTCTTTTATCAATTACTGAGAGAAATGTGCTGAAGTATCTAAGTATAATTCCATCTTGGTCTATTTTTTCATTCTATTTGATCTGATTTATTTTACATATTTAAAGGGTTTGTTACTAGGTGCATACAAGTGTAGAATTGTCATGTTTTCTTAAAATACAGAAAATTTTATCCTTATGTGTTAGTATCTTTATTCTCAGTGATTTTTTTATAAGTCTGACATATCTTCAGCTTTTCAGAAAAAATATATTGCCTTTGCATATTATGATTTTTTTTCAATTTTTTTATTCATTATTTATTTGCAGAGCTGAGATTAAACTAGGGCTTGACATTTGTTCAGCGTTAGATTTCCTACAGGTTTCTTACAGAGAGAAGATTGCTGAATCTGGTTTTGCTTTTCTAATATAATCTGAAACAGCACTTGGTGTTTTAGTTTAACCATTTACATTTGATGTAATTTTTATATGTTTGTTTTACAGCAATCATTTTGTTGCAAGTTTTATTTTTTGCTCTTCTACTGATTTTATTCATACTTATTTTTTTCCTACTTTGTTTTGGAATTTTAGGATTTAAACAATTTGCTGATATTATGATTATATTTCTGTATGTGTGTGTGCATTCTCATATGTGTGTGTTTGTGGGTGCTCTATGTATTATAAAACTTAATTTTTGGATATTATTACAAATGCATAGTTATACTTTTTACTAATTTTTATTTTTACATATTAAAATATTACTTGATAACTGCTTCTTTTCTTAGAGTGGTTAAAGTCATAAAGTTGAAATAAAATACTTACATATACTTATATTTTGTACTAAAAGGTTGAAAGTTTTAGTGATGATATTCATAAAAATTCTTCTTAAAGGTACTATGATATATATATATATATATATATATATATAAACTTAACTGCCTGTTATCTTTATGGAAGTAATTTCTCATATTTAATTTATACCTTCAAAAATGCTAAATTTCATTAAATTAGACCATTAAACAATTTTGTATTACCCATTTATTCCATGCAGAGGTGTGATCTCTTTTGGATAAGCATTATTTTTAGGTTTTGGCCTTTGGTGGTTTCATTATAATAAAGAATCTGAAGATTAATTTTATTTCTTATAGAAAGAAAAATTTCTGCAGAAAAAATGTAAAGAAATAATTTTAGGAACATATACTTTGGTTAAAAATCAAAACCATATCACAATTCACATATATACAAAGAGATGTGTTTTTCCCACAAGTACATAGAGAGATCATGAAGTCTAGGGTATTCAGTCTAACTAAAGCAACATCATTAGTGATCAATAGATAAGAAAGAAGAGTCCAAACCTCATATTGATTATTAAGCCCAGTGATGGAACGATAGAAAGAATAGCCTAGTAACACTGAATCAAAATGTAAAATGAATTACAGCTGGAAAAGAAAAACACCCAAGAATACTTATTCTATCAGTTTTATACACAGAATACCACTGTTGATAACATACACAGAGTGAATTTTATATTTATTATTAAATTATTAATATAGTTAGTGAAGCTGTTATTAAAACATAAACATGTTTAAATGAAAAATCCAAATAAAGTATGTTAGATCTCAATAGATAACAGATAAGAGACCTTTTGATACCCTTTAACAGTTTATTTCAATAAACCATCTTATCTATGTAAAATTAGTGGCTAAATAAATGTTGATACCTATGGTTTATATTTATTGCAGATGTACCAATGCAGTATTATTAGTGAAAATAATTTTTCAATTTTGAAAAAGTTATGATATTTAGGGTTTAAAATGTTTTCAGATGCATACAAACTACTATATTACTGGAACGAGGCTTCTTTCTCTTTAATGCATTGCTAAGAATAAATGTGTAATATCCAAAAAGAAATTGGTTCTTTCTATCAATCTGCGTCATTTAGATATGTCTGTGTTATTGCTTTCAAGATCATGTCAGATCTTGATTGGAATGGCCACTTGTTTCTGAGGACAGAATGTTATGGCTCACATAAAACACTCAAGAAAAGAAATAATCCAACAAACAAATAAATTGCCTTCACAGGCCGAGTATCTTTCCTCTTCCTTTTTAACAGTTTCATTTTGAAAAGGAGTCAGCTCTTTCATGCCAAGCTGGCAGAGACTAAAGAGTACATTTCTTTCTCCTGCTGCTCCTTGTTCGGTTTGAATCACCCTTTGTTCCCTGAGTCACTGTTAACACCTCAGCACCGGGGAGTATTCACTCTTTCTTCATCCTTCTACCATAAAACAATGAAGGCATGCATTGCTGACAGGATGGTTTCAGGTGAATCTGAGCCTCTATTGATAATTCTGGATGTACAGAAACACAGGGACAGATTTGGTTCTGCACTGCTGTTAGAAGCAGCAATCTGCCAAGAGTCCCAAGCTTCCCTGCTTATTTTGGCTGGTTCCACCAAGGATGCAAAGCCCCGTCTATCTATGCTTTACCTGGATCTCAGGGTCTCTCAGTATTTTGTTATAAAGTCCATCCTACTGGGGTGAGATGTCTACCTCCAGGCACAGAGCAGGCTTCCTTCCACTTGTTATAAAATCAACAAAGCTCCACAACCAGTAATGCTCTCCCACAGTGCATTTCACTGCATGTGTAGTGCTGTGTCATGGACTACTCTGAGAATTTGGACTGAACTGAGGCTTCTAAAATCTCTGTGTTGAAACCCTTATCCTCAATATAATTGTGTTCAGACACAGATTCTTTATGGATTAAAGTTAAATTAGATCATAAAGGTGATGTCCTTCTCAAAATGGGAGGAAGAGGACTCTTTCCCTGTCTCATACATCATGTGTGGACATGGTGAGAAGTAACCGTCTATAAGGCAGAAGGGGAGCTCTCAGCAGCCACCAAACCTGCTGGTAGCCTCCTAAACTGTGAGAAAATAAATTTCTGTTGTTTAAGCCACTTCAGCCTGTAGTATTTTATTATAGGGGCCTAATCTGACAAATACAGGCCCTTTGTGTTACTCTTGGTGAGTTGCAGCAGAAGAGATATGGGAACATTGTACATTATAATACTGAAATTCTTTTCTATGGCATTTGCTCTTTGATAGTCTTTTGTCTCTTGATCAGGAATCTCATGTCTTGTGCCAGTAACCTTGAAAGAGTAAGAGTATACATTGTTAGCTTACCCATAGTTAAAACCTTAGATTGTGCACGATATTTGACACTAGAATAACCAACACTCAGCCTAAACTGATCACCAGTTATTCAGGGTGAGGAATGATGAAGAATACTGATTTGGAGATGGGAGCTTCTCCTGAGCCTGCAGCTGTGACCACATGACCACCACATTCAGCACGTTTCATGTATTTTCCCAATTGATCCTTACACAAACTCTGTGAAGTAACTAAGAAAGAGAATTAACTGATCATAATTACATTTTTAAGAGTTCATTCTAACTTCCTTGAGCATATGAAGCGTTATAAAGTTCATTGATACTGGAATAAATAGACCAGCAAGATGTACTAGGAACAGTAACTCGGGCTATAGATACTACAGTACATCTCTCTTTATTAATTATCAATTAAATATTAAATAAATATTTGTGAGATGCCTATAGTCCAATTATAACAGAGAATTCAGCACACTCAGTATTATACTACTTTTTTTGTTGTTGAATATTTCAAAATTTATTGCTCCTTCTTGGCCCACCTTGATTAAAAATCAAATGAAGTTAATGGCAAAACAATGATATGTTCAAGCTGGTATTTTTGAGTACTATCTAAAAACATTTCAAACACACCCTCCTGAACTTATAGCTATCTCTGTTAAATGAAATCTGAATCTTCAACAAGTCTTTTATTATGGATACCCATGCTGTATGTCAATAAGGGTGATTAATATAATTTGAATATATTATAATAGTAATGTGTTCATAGCCCCTTTAAAAATATTTTCATAGGGGATTATTTATTTCCAAACTGTATCTCTAATGGACTATTAACAGAGGCTACATTTCTGTGAGAAATTGTCCTTAATTTCTAGTCTGTCTCCAGGAATCACAGCTAAGACCTGGATCTTTTCTCTCAAACTGGCTAAGTTTTTTTCTTCTTGTCAAACTATGCTCATAGAAAATGTAGGAAATGGATGCATTTCTGGCTTTCAGTGCCATGGACATCCTAGGTTAAAGAAGAATGCTGATCTCTATGTGTAAAGGCTGCTCCTCTTCTCTTTCAGCCAAAGTAAGGTAGCAAAGGATTCTTATAAAGCCACCTGATGAGAGAGCTTTGACAATCTCTTTTAAATCCTGTCTTCTGGCTTTTGGAAGCTCATCTTCCCTGGCCCTTCCCTTGTCCCACTTGCAAGTTCAGTATTGCCTAGTTTATGACTCAAGTGTGAGCCTCTGAATCAACCACCTGCTCCTGATGACTCGTAGAGCAAATTGTGCAAAGAACATCCTGTTTCTGTAATGTTTTGCTGTTTTAAATCACTTTTTAGGGAGATATATTTGCAGTACTGCAAGAAATCTTTAGAATACACAGAACAGAGAGTAGAACAAACTATTCATTCTGCTATTGTTCTGAAACTTGTCAGCAAATACTGACTAATACATACAAGAAAAGCAAACCTAAAATTTTAAGTGAAAAAATATTTTCTTCAAAATTGGGCCAAATTCTAGAAGAAAATTGTTCACCAATTATCTCTTATATTTACATACCTATTACAGAGATTAAACATGTCACAATATTTTTATTGAAAATTATTTTAACTGACATGTTGGAAGGAATAGTTGAAGCTAATGTTGTCAAAAGTCATATTGCTTTATTTGTAGGTAATTATGTCTTAAACTGACTCAGAACCTTGAATGTATTTTTTTATGGTCTGTTGCTTGGTAGGGTTCCTGTCACTTTGGGTATTTATTAGTTATTGATTCATCATGATCTGATAACCAATTCCAATTCAACTTCTTGCTCTGGCTGCCCTTTTTTATTATTCTCTTTTGTGGAAGCCTATCTAAAAACCAACTCTGAAGTCTTTATTCATAAGTGCCCAATCTCAGTGCTCTGATCATTTGCATTAAAGGATCAATAGGACATGGCTGCAGGACGCCCCCATTACTATTTCATTAGCATAGTTTCAAAATGATAGAGTAGTAATAATATTGTCTAGCTAATAGGTTTATTGGAAAAACTAATTAGTTAATACTTGCAAAGACAATTTCAAGTCTGATTATTTTCTATACAATTGCACATATCACAAAAGAAATGCAAACATTCCTACAAACCATAGGTCCATGCTAGATATAAAAAGAAAGTCATCTGTCAGATTTTCTTTAATGAATAACTCAACATTTAATCCATTAACAGTAACCTCCTTTTAAATACAGCCTGATGTCAAATACATACACACACACACACACACACACACACACACACACACCAAACACATGGACTTACACAAGCTTAGAGTTGTGCCCTTTGAGCAGAAACTTGGCTTATAGAAATTTATTCTAAGGAAATCATAATGAATATATGTGAAGGTTCAATGATATGAACATAGATTAAAACTGAATTTAGAATGGTGAAAAATAAATAAAAGGATCAATGTTCAACAGTGGGGGAGGAACTAAATGAATTATATGTCATAAATTTAGATATTCTGCAACCATTATGAAACTATGCTTTGAAGGAATGTATGTTTCTACAGAAACATGCATTCAACATCATTAATAAACATAACTATGAAAAATCTGAACTTCTTACCTATATGTTTGGTTGATATAATAGCTAACCTGCTTTAATATATGCTATCAAAAAATAGCAATGAGGGCTGGGGATTTAGCTCAGTGGTTTCCCTTTCCCTGCCTGCCTTGCAGGCACAAGGTCCCAAGTTTGATCCTCCAGTACCAAAAAAGAAAAAAAAAAAATTAAAAATAGCAATGAGGAGAATAAATAAGTCAATATTGGAATAATGATTGTTGGAACTGAGTGATGAGTACTGTATGGTTTACTACAATATTCTCTCATTTTTTCATGTGCTTTAAAATTAATTTGCATAATAATAAAGCTAATTCTGATTTTTAAAATCATTAGTGTCTGCATAGAATCAATTAGAGGCAAGGTAGTAAATTTTTTGTTAATTTTAAGAAAAAAACCCCAAAACTTGCTTTGCTTAAATTTAAATCATATATGCACACATACTTTTGTGTGTACATGTAAATGTGTTTGTGTTTATATGAAACATGATGAGAGTATTCATAAATTTGATCCTATTTTAAGAAATTTTATATTTTAAAAAATTCTGCAGCTAATATTATTATTATTTTTTTTAAGAGTAGGAAAAATTTATTGAGAGAAAGAAAGCTTCTATCTAAGAGAGACAGAAGGGGGACTGGAAAGTGGGTTGCCTGCCCAGCCTACTTTTCAAGGATGTTTTACACAGCAAAGCCATGTGGTGAGATGGGTACAAAGTGGGACAAAACTATAAGACCCAATGGAAATTTACAAGGTGGGCATGAGGTGGGGCAAAACCATGACCAACTAATAAGCTTACAAGTACAGTCACCTAGGTAATATTGATTAATTGGGGTCAAACGAGGGTGTACCAGGATTTTCAGTAAGCATGGGTCAGGGATGTTTCCTGGAAAGGCTGGGTTAAGACCTTGGGCCCCATCCAGGTGATTGATCCCTGTTTAGAATACCAGTCACTGCTATTCACCCTACATGAGTGTGATAGTTTCTCTCCTTTTACAATGCTGGGCTTCAGTGAATGTGTCTTCACTGTGCTCCCTGTTGGCTCCTTCTGTGATGGCCCTGTCTAACTGCCTACAAAATATCTAATTAACTTACCTATCTGCAATATTCCCCCGCTGAAGAAGTACCCCTAACGGCTGTGAGGGAGCAAAGGGCAAAGACTGTTCTGGCTACTTCCAGCTGAAAAGGGTTGTAGTTGTGATCAGCAGTCAGAGTTACTCTACAGAGGGAGTTTATCTAAAGGCCTTCGATAGGTGCCAGGCATTGTCATCTTGGTAGCTGTATAGCTTTGAGTCTGGAGGAGACAAAGCCAAAGAAACAGTTAAGAATACATGGGCCAAATTATAAGGTCAGCAGGACTGCTATGAATATAGCCAACAAGTGTTTCCACTGGGAGGAACTAGTAATAGCCTCCCACAAAGTTATTATGAAGACATGTGCAACCTGGTAACAAATTTTATTTCTCCAATATATAGGGAGACTTTATATGTGAAAATCTTTGTCTTACTCATTATCCAATTTGAGATCACTGAAAATATCTGTTATAAAGGATTTTAATAAATATTCCTTTCAGTAATTTGTGAATGTTTTATAGATTGTAGAATCAATAGGCTATTGCTAATGAATCTGGCATGTTAATGAATAATGGTTTAATCCAAATATCACATCCAAAGTTGTAAGACATTTATATTCCAGCAGGTAGGATCATTTAAACTCTGATTAGTTAGTAGACTGTATTCATGAGAAAGGTGAATTGATTTCAGTGGCTTTATTGATTTTAACTCTGTTGAACCTAGGCACCTTACAAATTTATGGCTACCTTCAATGAATGTGTTTTGATGTAATATATAATTGTTTTTGGAAAGTGCTGTAAAAAGTTTCTGGCATCTGACCTTTCTATATAGAATTACTAAAGTGTAAATTTTAATTATTTCCACATTTCTTTCACAGAAGGATAGTAAGACCATTAATTTTAGCATCTGTTATGTACAAAAGGAAATAATAAAATTAGGTATTATTAATAAATTTAAATATTTAAAAGTATTCAGAAAAATTTCTTTAAGATACAACTTTTTGCATGACACCATTAGAGTAAGCTAAATCAACCTGGCCTTTCCCAATGCTGTGTTGTTGGCAAAAACAATAAAATGTTTAGAATATCACAGATCTGATAAGCTTTTCTTTAAATTAACAGCATTTCTTAATTATTTATATCTTACACAAGTATTTCAGCTCTCTCAAATCAAACTTGCTAAGTTTTGTATAAAAATCTGATTTTGAATCTTTTGGTAATATTTAATTTAAATGTGTCAATAGTTCAAAAAAAATAAACTAATTCTTAAAATTTTTTTTTTATTAGTCCATGTTTGCAATACATCATGGTTACATTCCTTATGAAGAGTTGGTGCATGCACAGAACACATCTCTATTTTTTTCTTTTTTCTTTTTTGGTACCAGGGATCCAACAAACTCAGAACCTTGCTCTTGTGAGGCAGGCATGGTGCCACTGAGCTAAATCCCCAGCCACAAGAAACTAATTCTTAATTTATTATATACTATATCATAAATTAGGTAAAATAATAATAGAAATTGATTGCAAAATATTTCTTTCAGAAAGGCCATATAATTACTAATATCTAGAGTAACCATACTTAAATTCTCCTTTTAGGTTTCACAAAATTCTTCTGTGCAAGATGTGTGAATAAATTTGAAACCTCTTTTTAGTGACCCGGGGTGCACATCTATGTGTTCACGTTGAATCTATGACTTCTTAATAGAATTTTTGGATCCGTTTCCATTCACAACAAAACTGATTATCTACTTCAGCAATGTTTTTATCTTTTATCATTCAAATAAAGTTCCTTCATTTCATGTCTTTAATATCTTTCAGTAAAATTAACTGTCTTGCCCTCTGTGCTCTTGAGCAAGTAGTTAATACAAGTGGTAAATTGGATAGTCCTGAGATTTGCTGATAGATTTCCCTTTCTAGATTGACATTGATCCATGAATCAATTCAATCATGAAATAAAGACAGAACAAACAAACAAACAAACAAACAAACAAACAAACGTCTATTGGCAGTCTAACATATGCCAGGGGTCTTGCTAGATGATTAGCTTAGTAGCTAAGGGCTTCAATGTTGGATTCTACATCCTGAGTTAAAATTCTCTATTTGCCAGTCACCAGCTGTTTGACTTTGATCAATGATTTAAGTTTATGTTCTTTGTTTCCCCCCAAAGTAAAATATATAGCTATTACTTTCAAATAACCACTTCTAAGATCATTTTACAATGAAATGAATTCAAATATATGAACTGTTAGAATAGTATTGATTAGAGTAAATGCCAGTAAATACTAGGTATGAATATTTCATTCTTACTAGAATTTACAGTGGCATTTTAATATGTAAGTATTATGTGGTTTTACTTTAAAAATTATTTTAATGTCTTATACATGGTCAAAGAATAATACAAATGGAATGTAATGAAAGAAGCATTGTCATCTCATGGCTATAGTTCTAAATTTTCACAGGTCACACAGCCATCTTTAGTTTCTTGGGCATAGTCTCTCATAGATTTTATGCATGTATGTGTGTATTTTCTTCTTTTTACTACAAATAAGAGAATACTAATAGAGATTGGCTTTTATTTTACTCTTACTTCACCTAATATGTCTTGACAGTTTTGTTTTAGCAAACATGGAGAAGCTCATTCTTTTTGACAAAAGCCTTATGTAAATGTAACCAGCCTCTTTATTCATAGATTCTTAAATTGATTTTATGAAAGTATATTTTTTTATTTTTAGTAAGATGTTTCAGTCTAATAGATAAAAACATGAAATATCTTAAATATTTTTATTTCCACATAGAAAAATTTTTTATTTTCATATTAATTTCATAATAATAAGCCATGCTATTAGTCCTATTGTAATTTCCAAGTCCTTTAAAAGTTAACTTGAAAATATTTTTCAGATATTTTATTAGTGACTATGTCAGTATAACAAAATACTTAGCACTGACTACTTACAAAACACAGAGAGGTTTATTTTGCCTTATGATTCTGGGTAGTCAAACTAAATTGAGCTGTCACATCAGTTTGGCTCTCCAATGAGGGTGGCACATCATAGCAAGGGGCTGTGTTGGAACATATATTTGCATCTCAGGCTAAAAATTAGAGAGAAGCAAAGAGGGAGAAGAAAGAGAGCAAGGGAGAAAGAGAGGATCATACAGCACCTTTTGAGGGCCCACTACCATTAACCTATGACCTCCTTCTCACTTCTCAAAGGTCCATAGCCCACCATTATACTATTATGTAGACCACTTAATGGTCCCAAGTCACCATTCTGTGGGCAAAGCTTTACATATGAACCTTTGGGGACATGCATTCATGCCATAGCAGAGATATAATCATAGAATATTTAAAGATGATAATGTCCCTTGTGGTTTCCAGTTTTTATACTCACATTTCATTCAATTCTCCAGATAAAGTGTTCAATATTTTTGCTATGATGTTGAACAGTAGTAATCATATAGGCTTCTTTGTATCATTTCTGATGTAATTTCAATTTGATAATATAAATGATCCTTAAACTTTTACATACAACAGCTCAAGTGAAGACTTGTCAAAACACAAATTCCTGGATCTTAAATCCATAGGGCCTTAACTTTATGAGATGGAGAACATGAGTTTATATTTCTATTAAGTTCCCAGGTATGCTTAGGTGTTACTAGTCTAGGAGTACTACTTGAGAACCATCTTACATTATCATCCTATTAAGTATGTGTTGGTATTTAGTTTGAAATGCTCATGTACTCTCAGAAGCAGAAAGGAGTCATTTATTGCATTTTCAGTAGGTAGTTTGTCAGGAATGGATTTGAAGGCCTTTTGTGACCTCATAATGCTGACAATATTACTTAATCTCTTTCAATTGAATGTGATGACTTTTGAGAAGAGATATTCTAATATTGAAAAACATTATCAGGAAACAAAATTGTTGATGATATTTTACTCTCAAATATGCTACTTCTACTAATATATTATAATTAATATTTGGTATATGAATATTCTTTAAGTGCAGTTATATTTTTGTTTTTAACTATTTCTGCTTTAGATGGTAATGTTAAAATTATATGATGAATGTGACTTGGCAGATTTTCTTATATATATGTGTGTATGTTTTGGAAATAAAGTTATTATAGTAAATTTCTAATTTTTTGATATTTATATAATTCACTGAAGACTTCATCTAGGCCTGACAATTTTATAGAATCCTTGAGAATTTGATTGAATTTTGTCAACTATTTCTTATTTCTTTGTAGGAAAAAAAATGATAATTTTTATCTCCGTGAATAAATAACCTACTTTTTCAAAGAAATCAAATACCTGGGTCAAAGAAGTTGTGAAGAAATTTTTTAAAAACACATTAAACAGGTAAAATGGAAATACACCTTATCAAAATGACAGTTTTGTGTCATTCAAAAAAACCCTAAATTTTAAAATGAAATTTATAGCACTGAATGCTTTTGAAAACAATATCTAAGCCTCTTCTTTTTTTTGTGAGTGTGTGTGTGTGGTTTTGGTTTTTTTTTTTGGTACTGGGGATCGAACTCTGGTCCTTGTGCTTGTGCAGCGAGTGTTAAAACCACTGAGCTAAATCCCTGGCCTGCTAATCCTCTTCTTAATAAAACTATTTCAATTTAAAAGCATACACTAGAAGCAATATCTAATGTAATAAGATAAATATATGGAAGTTATAAAGATAGGAAAGGCTGAAATAAAACTGCGTTTGTTGATACCTAAGGAGTCTGTGTAATAAAAAAATACCAATGCATTAATAACAAACTCATGGACCCAATGAAGTTTAGTAAAGTTGCAGAATACAGGATTAATATACAAAAGTCAATTTCTTTTCAATATAATGGCAAGTACATAACAGGAATTTGGAATTGGAAATAATACTACCTATATTAGTGTCAAAAATTAAAACAAAGAAAATACTTAGACCTAAGTCTTTAAAATATGTACAAATTTGACATGAGGGAAACTGTAACTTTTGAAATAAATGCATATTTCAAGTCCATAGAAGACTCAATATTACTAAAATATCAGTTCTTCCCAACTTCATTTATATATTTACCACAATCTTAATGAAAATCTCAGCAGTTAATTTGTGAACATCAACAAATGGATTTTAAATTTATATTGAAAGACAAAACCTCACAACAGCCACCAATACAGTACTGAAGAAGAACAAAGTCAGAAGACTGACACTACCAAACTGGAATATATGCTATGAAGGTATATTAATGAAGATAGTCTTTTAGTGGTTAAAATATAAACAAACCAGTAAAAAAAGATTTCAAAAATAACCAAATATATTCAATTGATCTTTGATAAAATAGAAAACACATTTCAATGGATAAAATATACTTTTTCCAAGAGTGGTCCTAGAGAAATTGGACATTCAAGCAAACAGAAAAGCAAAAGAGCTTAGACACAGAGCTTAGACCTTTTGTAAAAACTTAAGTCATATAGATCATGTATCTAAATAGAAAAATTTGAAATCATAAAATTTATAGAAGATAATACAGGAGAAGATCTAAGCCACTTGTGTTTAGTGGATTTTTAAAGCTGAAAATACTTTTTAAGGCTGAAAATACTATCCATGAAAGAAAAGTAGAGAAGGCAAGCTTAATTAAACATTAAAATCTGTTCTGTGACTGAGATTTTTTAGAGAATGAAAAGAGAAACTAGAGTCTGGGAGAAACTATTTTAAAAATATATATCTGGTGTGACAGTTAAACAAGAACTGTGTGGTCATGGAAGTTTCCACTCAAATTTCAGAGTAAGGTCTGGGAGGCCAGGCAGTGTGTCCCTGAGAGACTTGTGTAGAAACCTATGGGAGTGAAGCTGAAGATGCAGTGGAGACCCCAGAATGTCAGAGGTGTGATAAATATGGAATGTCTGTCAAAGAAAGCTGGAGGCAGTGAGCAGAGGCCATACAACAGTGCTGGGTGTTAATGGCAAGTCATAGGGACCTGGGAACCTGTATCTCAACACCACATTCATCAGATGGTGGATGTAATGATTGCCCTGCTAGGTTTTGGTCTTGCTTTCGTCCTATTCTTTCCTATGCCTCACTTTCCCCTTCGAATTAGAATGTTTACCTTGTGCCATTGTATTTTTTTTTTTTTTTGGTACCAGAGACCGAACTCAGGACCTTGCACTTGTGAGGCAGGCACCGGAACTACTGAGCTAACTAGAAAGCACTGGCATATGGCCGCTATTGGAGC
>NW_004624753.1:13647832-13666524 GCF_000247695.1 Heterocephalus glaber | reverse complement strand
AAAGGTACAATTCCCAATGAGAAATGTAATTGTGTTGTATACCTACAATGTACCAATAAAAGAATTTAATACAAAAAAAAATGAAGCATTTTGTTGTTTTAGTTTTACTAAGCTTCACAGCTAAGAATTTGCCTTTAATCTCAGAGGAGACATGGAGTTTTGAAAAATGCTGGAACTGTTGAAATTTTGGGGATAAAATTATTGCATCTTTGGTTGTATGTAGGATAGTTGTATTATGTTAGGCAGAATTACTAACTTGTTATTGTATTTATTTGGAGATTTAGTATGATTTAAGGAGATTAGTTAGAGTCAGGTTAAGGAGAGGTGGAATTTGATAGTTAAGCTTAATTGTCTAGTTGATTGGCTTGAGCACTGCCTAAGGAATTAGTAAAGCACACTTCTGGGGGTCTAGGTTGGTCATGGAGATGTAACCTTCCAGTCTCTATCTGGCTCTTGGTCCTTTTCTCTTTGGTACTACTGCCTTGCTCTTCATCACAACTGGATTAGTTACATTTCTCTCATTTCTGAGACAAAATACCCAACATCCAAAGTTAAAGGGAGATAAGTTTATTTGGTTTACAGTTTTCAGAAGTTTCAGTCCATAATCTGCTGGCTCCAAGGCAGGCTGGTAGAGGGGTAACAGGTCCTGGCAGTGAAAGATAACAAAAGCCAAAGAGATCTTAACAGCATCTTTATGCCCCTTTAATCTTATCCAGACTTCCAGGATTAGGATGGTGCCAAATCAATCACACATGTGTAGTGGTTTAGTAATCACATGCCTTTAATCCCAGTATCACATACTCTAGATTCAGCCACCTCTGAATAAGAAAGCCCCACCTCATTTACCTAAGGCTTGGGGGTGTGACATCTAAACACAAGCCATAACATTCCACCCCTGGCTCCCTAAAGACTCATGCACATCCCTTTATGGAAAGAAGCATTCAGTCCATCTCAAAGAGTTGCCAAAGTCCTAACAGTTTCAGCATTGATGAAAAGTCCAAGTCCAAAGTTTGCTCTGAGATTTAAGGCAAACTCTTAGCTGCAAGCCCTTGTACAAATGAAAAGAAAGTTAAACACTTCCAACATTTAATGGCATAAGATAGACATTTTAATTCCAAAAGTCACAATTGGGGATACAACGGAATGAGAAGAAAGCAAAACCAAAATCCAGTAGGGCAAACATTAAATACCACAGTTCCACTTCCAGCATCCCCAGCAATCTGTGGCAAATTGTGAACTCCAAGGGACTTGGGAGGCTGCACCTGTATGGCACTGCAGATGGTCATAGCTTCTCTCCTGGGCTGGTTCTGTTCCCATCTTGCAGCTTTCCTTAGACAATCCACTCTCTCCTGGCTTCTCCAAACCTCTTGGGTCTCCACTGCACCTTTGGCTTCACACTCAGATTCACACACTGCTCTCTAAGGGACAAATTGCCTGGCCTCCCAGGCTTTCTTCTGAAATCTGGGTGGAAGCCTTCCTGACTCCATACCTCTTCCATTCTGCATGTCCCTAAAATCAGCACCACATGGATGATGCCAAGGTCTGTTGCCAGCCAGAACAGTAGCTAGTCTTCCCTTTCTCTCAGCTATAAGGTTAGAGTGTCTGGATTACAGAAGACTCTGAATCCAATTTCAAACAACAAATTCTCTAGGCCACCACCATACTGGAACATGTACTGTATGGGATTTTTCTCAAAGCAAAGTCTTTCACTTTTGCAACTTTGAGGCTGCAAAAGATGGAGTCCTGATGCTTCTTGTGGTACCTTCAGGCCATCTTTTCTATTCTCCTTTTCCAAATTACTTGGCCTTTAAAAAAATTCATTAAGTTCATCCATACATTTTAGGTATACAATATGATGACATTCATCATTGGGAATTTGTACCTTTACATGCTATAACTGGGTTCTTATATTTTTCCCATTTTCCTACCCTCCCTTCAACCCCTCCACCTCTCCCAGTTTACAAAGATTTTGTTTCCTTTTCTCATATTTATTCCTTTCCCTTCTTTCCTTTCCACTACCCTTCCTACTTCCCCTTTGGACCTTTGGTTCCTATTTCCTATTATCTATTATGTTAAACTTTCCAGCAACCAAGTTCTCCTCTGTTCTATCTTTGCAGGCAACAATTTTACTGCAGTTTCCTTTCTGACCAAACTCAAAATGTTTTAAATCTTTCTGCTGGGCTCTTTGGTCTTGATTCTCAACATAAATCTGGCTAAAAGCCGCAACAGTAGCCATGCCACTGTCTCAACATTAGACTGCCTTGAAATTTCTTCTGCCAGATTAATTAGTCTGCTGCCTTTAATCTCATTCTCTGGTGAAGTCTCTGGACATGAGCAAAATGCAGACAAACTTTCTGCCAAGGTATTACACACATCATCTGGAGTCCAGCAGCCAATGCAGTCCTTCTTCCCAGCAGAAACCTCCCGAACCTGGTCTTTACCAGCTTTCTGGTCATCTGATCTCTGACCAGAATCTCCCATCCAGTACAGCTCTACATTCTCAGCTGGCATCTCTGAACCTTTCCTAACTCCGCCTCTTCCCATAAGCCAGTTCCAAAAGGCTTTTGAGCCACATGGCCACATCATATCACAGCAACAACTCCACTTCTTTTGTACCAAATTCTGTGTTACTTTTTTCCCATTACTGAGACAAAATACCCAACACCCCAAGTTAAAGGAGGAAAAGTTTGTTTTACAGTTTGTAGAAGTTTCAGTCCATAATCTGCTGGTTCCAAGGCAGGGTGGAAGAGGGACAATTCCTGGCAGGAGAAGACAGCAAAAGCAAAAGAGATCTTGACAGCATTTTGTGACCCCTTTTATCTTATCCGGATACTAGGATTAGGGTGGTGCCAAACCAATCACTCATGTGTTGTGGTTCAGTAATCACGTGCCCTTAATCCCCGCATCACATATTCTAGATTCAGCCATCTCTGGAAAAGAAAGCCCCATCTCATCTGCTTGAGGATTTGGGGGCATCTAAACACAAGCCACAATACCAGCAGCTTTGCTGCAGTGCACCATTCTGCCATTACTGTCCCGCCTTGGAGCTAGCCAGTTGTGGGCTGACTCCTCTGAGACCATGAGACAACTTTAATCTCTCCCTTTAAGTTATTGTTTCAGTTATGTCATCCACATAAGAGGAGAACTGACAGTGCATCTGGTAATGAGCTAGTGTATAGAATAAACAAAGGGTTTAAAACTCAGCAGTGAGAAACCCACCATGCAACTTAAAAATGCAATTTAAAAATCTGAACAAACAATTCTCCAATGATGATAAACAGGTGGCAAATAAGCATACGATCAAATATTCCACACCACATGTAATTAAGGAAGTTCTGATTGCAACAATTTAATCCCTCCACATACCTGGCTATAGTCTGTAAAACAGATCAATAATAACAGGTGACAAACGTACATGGCAGCAAGAGCTCTTACTCATTGCTTATCAGGATACAAATGGCACAATCGCTGTGGAAGAGAGGCAGTTTCTTGCAAAGCTTTGTTCTTGGCATACAATGCAACAATTAAACTCAGAGGTTTTTACACCAATGGTTTGAAAATGTATGTTCTCACAAAATATCTGGACATGGATGCTTATGAAATCATTGTTCATATTTGCCAAAGTCTGGAAGCAATAATGATATTCCTTCTATAGTCCCTTGTATAGGTACAACACTAGAAAGGAATATTCTTCAATGATCAAAGGAAATGAGCTACAAAGCAATGCAAGCAAGGGTGAGGAAGAGCCTTAAATACATACTGCTAAGTGAAAGAAGCCGGTCTGAAGGTCATTTACTGGACAATCCCAATTATATAACATTCTGCGAAGCAAAACTATAGAGGCATTGAAAAGCTGTTCCTCAGTGTTTGGGGAAGAAGTAAGAGATGAATCTGGAACACTGAAGACTTTTAGGCTGGTAAAAATATGCTGTTTGATACTATAATGATGAATATATGGAAAACGTGTCAAAACCCCCCAAAATATACTGTACATAGAATGAAGTTTCATGTAAATTATTCAGTTAACTTTCAAGAACTTCAGTTAACTTTCAAGAACTCTGTTACAAACAAAATGGTGTGTGCATGTTTTTCTAAAAGCACATATATGTATGTGCATATTAAAAATCTTATGAAAATACAGGTCACTATAGCTTTCTAATGAAAATGTTTGGAATTAATAATTGCCCTTTCCTGACAGTCTTCCGTATGCCTCACTTCAGTTTTTATTAAGCATCATTCAATGTTTATTATTATGAAAATAAGCTAGCTTCATTAAATTAGAAAATAAATGCTAGTTTAACAGCCTTTAGTAATATATTCTAGGGTTAGAATCTAACTGAATTAGTAGTTTATAAAGTTTGTTTGTAGGCATATGACAATAGGTTTTTATGGATAAATTCGAAGTGCATATTTTCTTGCTTGTAGAGATAAATTTCATTGTATTAGTAGGTGAATTTGTTCCCAAGATAATGATTTACAAGGGAAACCAAATGTACTTTTCTATAATATTTTCTTTATTTGATAGGTACATTGTTTTATTTCTGTGAGTAGCTTTCTTTTCACTTTTATGTTGCAATTCAGTTGAGATTAATAACTTTCACATTTTTACTCATTATTTAATGGTGTATGTAATCTGTTTAGGGTACAAGCTCTTCTACTTTTTTATTGGTTTCTTTCAGGATGTGAAATATTTCTGCTTAATTCTTATGACCTATCTTCAGAAAATGACTTGTTCTGAGTTAGTACTATCATATCACTATGCCTCTGATTTTATAAATTAATAGCTTTTTGCTATTTTTACTTTACAAAACATCTTCTGTTCCTAGTACCTTTAAGATAAAATCTAGATAAAGCAATCACTTTTTAAGGGTTACTTAATTTCTAATAACAGTAAAATAAAACACTTTTATATGTAGGTATATTTCTCGCATTTTGTCACATCTGAAGGAGGAAAACAGTCTCGCAAAATGTCTGCAGTGTGTTATTCATATGTCCATTGGGTACCATTCATCCTGTTTCAGTTCTAGTTAACTATTTTCTAAGGTGAATAGATAGTTTTTAATTGTATTTCTATGTGATTTAGTGCATTTCATTGGTTGAATGTGGATAATTTTAGGTCTTATTTAAGAATATAATCAAATATCCATGTTTTAAAACCAAAATATATATTTTAGCTATTTAATGTGCTTTTTATATGATGCAGGGATTATATCTCCTAATTCATATAAAATTAACTATTTTAGAATACAGTATTACCACTTTTGCTTTGGTAAATATTTAATAACAAGAACTCTGAAAACAAAAAGAAATTAATTGGCTTTTGTCGGTGACATTAATGATTTCACTGGTGTACCTATTTCCACCCTGGTCTATTTTGAGCTATTTGAGATCAGCTGGATTAGAGTAGTTTGAGCATTTAACAATTGGTACTCTCAAGCCAGCTCCAGCACACCATAGAGGGCTCCTATATTTCAAAAGTACTCTGAATATTTGGAAAAATTTGGCTATCTGTATTTATGTTTGTCTTTTTTGGAGGAGCCATTTCCCATTTAGGCCTTTGGATGGTCTAGTTTCATGTTATCCACATTAGCTCCACCATTTTCTGACTACTGTAATATCTAGCTATTCTAACAATGAAATCAATCTGTCAGGTTCATTACAATTTACTATTTTGCAAAGTATTGACTGGTGTCGCCCCCCCCCAAAGAAAACAAACAGGAATTGAAACAGAATGTTTAGGTTACTTTCTATTTTGGTCCAATGAACAATTGCATGGGAGTTATATTCCAAAGAATAATTTAAATGTATAGACTATGAATGTTGGGATCAAAATAAGATGGGACATTTACCTGTACCATACTTTATTATTATCTCAGAAAAAAATGTCTATATACAAGGTACTCTCTTCCTCTGAAATATAACAAATAATCGTTGTTATAGATGTACACATTTTCAGAATTTTGTCTTTTTGCTAAGCCCTTTTGGATTAGAAATGTTTCTTAGACTGGGGGTTTTAAAGAGCCATGTCAAAACTTTTCAGGTGCCATTAGGTGGACAGAAGCTAATATTTGACACCATATGGAGTGGGTAGTAGTTGAACACTGATTTCACAAATACAAACTTTAAGGACTAGTCTAGGAAAATTCCTGGGTAGATGTCTGGTTTTGCTTTTGGAGATTATACTTGTACTAGGACTGGTTTCTTTATACAAATTTTGGCTGAGGACAGATCTGTAATTTTTCAAATATCTTCTGTCTATTGCCTCCTATTTCAGACTTTCTATTCCTTGAGGCAATGGTTTTGAGGCATCCATCTAATATATGCCTACTGGTTTAAGAAAACAGAAACCACAAATAGTTTGTGGAGTTCGCTGCCAGTTTCTGAGTTTCTCATGCTGATTTCTGGGTCTTGATAATCTCCATTGTGTGTGTGTGTTTTTTTTTTTAAATCTGTATGGCAACTTCACTGCATGACAAAAATTTACTTGACTAAGACACTGAACTTAGACAAGATAACAAGAACAATGGTTAAATAGCTAAATTAGAGTCTGGACAAATAAATTCTAACTTTGAAATATAGTATTTCACTGAACACATTTAATAAAGTTTATGGGACTCCCATTTTAACAGAATGGACAATACAGTAATGATGCAAATGTAGGAAATATGTGTCCCCCAAGAATGCAGGATCACAATCTATAATATTATATTTTTTGTAGTGATAAGGAAAATGAAAATTTGTTCACTATAGTTTCAAAGGAAAGAAAATAAAGTAGGTAAAAGAAGCAATGATCAAGTTAAAAGTTAGGAAAGAGAATGGCCAATCTTTCAAATATTGAGGGTGTCTATAGAAGATTAAGAATCCACTATTTTTAATTTGGGTTAAAGGGTGTAATCCTTTCTCCTTTCTTCATGCTTATGAAGATGCTAATTATTGACTTCCGAGAGAGAGAGAGAGAGAGAGAGAGAGAGAGAGAGAGAGAGAGAGAGAATATCTTGTGGGGTTTTTTCCCCCCTGAACTCATGTTCTTAACCAGTGTTAGAATAACATAGCAGCTGCTCACTGAAGTCATGTGAATCCCAAGAGAGGTGGTCACCCTGGTAATCAGACCTAACTCAGCTGCTCTGGGGATAGACTTACTTCCTCCTCAACCCGTGTCCACAAATATTTGTTACATAATGTGCTGGGAGAAGACACAAGGAGGATCTACAGCTGTGCTGGTGACCTCACTCTTCATGATGTAGGGTTCGTGAATCCTCTCCTTAGTTGGTAAGAGGCTTTCCTGGAAGGGGCAACACTTATTACCACACATGATATTTTCTTCCATATACAGTAGTCCACATTTCAAAAACTCCCCTGATTTCTCCCAGGGAAGGAGGAAGAAGTTATTCTATTGATGAGTTAGAAAGAGAAACATCACACAGGTAATTGTGTCTCTTTCTCTATTGCTTCAGCTCAAATATCACAGTTTCTGTGTCATGCTGCTCCGTTTTGCCCTAATTTTAATGTTACATAAACAGAGCAGTTTGGGGAAGATTTTTACAACACTTTTTGTGATGAGAGTACTGGGAGCAAAATATCTATCAAATTATACCTTTTTCATTGAGAAGGACATTACTGAACATGTATCTTTTCTATCATTGCCAATCAATGTGATATCTTTGTTTTTATCTACTATAATTCTTTTCATTGTTTAACAAGTAGATGAAAGCCCACACTAGAAATACAGATATTATTTACTGTCCTAAGCATTTCTTAGAAGGAAAAGAAACCCTTGGGGAATTGAGCAAACTATTTCAAGATTATACCCAAGATTATACCACTATCCTAAGTAGATGTTATCTAAGTATGTCATAAATTATTGAGGGTATAATAGATCCTTTTATCTCTGTTTCATTTGATTCTTTTCAATAGAAATTTCCAAGATCTAAGGGTCAGAAATATTTTAAATGCTCACTGGTCATCAGGATGTGCATCCTATATACAGTATAACTGAATCTAACAATTAGGAGTAGAGTAGGAAAAGAAGGAAAATTTCTAAAATGATGAGAGAGAGAGAGAGAGAATTACACAGTTACACGGTGGCTTTCCTTACAAAAAGATAGAGTTTGTCTGTTACTCAGACATTGAAGGATTGTATCAGACTCTGAATGATGGACTACAGGACAATTGTGCTGCCCCTCACTCATACCTACTGTTCTTTCTACATAGCGGATGTGTTAATGCCATTCTAAACTTTTGAGAAGTTACATTGTGAATATCCTTTGATATTTTGTAAAGTAAGGATCCTGAACTTTTTCAGAAGAGTGAAGAAATCATTTTCCCTGAAAACAAACACAAACAAAAAATAAAAATAAATGAATAACTAAAGTAAATTTATTTATTTTGGTATCAGGGATCAAATTCAGGACCTTGCACTTGTAAGGCAGGTGGCAGCACCACTGAGCTAAATTCCCCGCCCCACGAAAGTAAATTTTAAATGCAATGTACCTAGGGAGTTCCATGGACTTCATCCATGAGTTAAGAATCAGAGAAATCACCAAGTAATTCAGTAGGATGTATTTTGGAACAGGAAACATTTGGGTTTAGGGTCACATTAAATTCACAGCACACTCTCAAAATAACATAGGGAGAGGGACAGAGGGCTGATTGCTAGAGTATTTTCCTCTTGACTTCTTATTTCTGACTCACTCAATTCATTGCAACTTGCCTTCTGGGACTAGTGTCCCATAGAAAACATCTTTGCACCTAAATGTACCTGTATGGGACATATCTTTTAAATATATGCAATGTGTGTCTTATGTTGAAATGTAAGGTAAACAAAAAACTGTTTACTATGTAAGGAAATTTTCTTAAAATTATTGATATATCTCTAGGGAAAAGAGATACAAAAGACACAATTGAAGTGTTAATGTTCTGCAATAATTTCTGCTTATGAAGTTTTATAAATAGTCAGCTATTATTTTTGTAGAACCTACCTACTGACTGTTGGCTGTATAGTTCCCTAATTTCTATGGATCCATTACATTTTCCCATCAATGTTACATGACAACACTGCTTGTCTCAGCAGATTGAGGAGAAACTAAACCTCTGCTTCAGACTGGACAGCTTTAGTCCTTTGACATACTGGTGTCTTAACCACTGTGGAAGAAGCCATGGAAGTATAAGGTCTTGGTGCCATCAGTCACGTTTCAAGATCATTAACATTACACCTGCCCCTATTTTGGGTCCTGAGATTATGAAATATTAAGGGAAAAGTTTGTGGTAATGTCCTCCTCACCTATTCTCATTCTCTCCATGTTTACTCTTTTAGAACACCGGCTGGATGTCAAGTCTTTCTTTGCATCATATGATCAGAACAGACATTTTTATTGGAATTTACATGCATTAAAGTTTACTGTTTCTGTGTGTAGTCCAGCAAGTTTTGATAAATGTAGATAGAGGATAGTTCCATTACTCCAAATCATTCTTTGTGTAGTCCTCCCTCCCACAGCTCAACAACTGAAACCACTGATTTGTTTTCTCTAATTCTCCTTTAGAAAAGGATATCTTTGAAATGAAATTGGTATAGTCCTGTGATTCTCCCTTCTTTCACTTAGTACCATGAATTTAAAATTTATGTCATTGAGTTATGTCTTTTTTTTCCTTCATTTTATTGATGATCCCAGCACATTGTTCACAATCCATTAACTACCTTTAATTTTTGTAATTTTATTTCAGTTAAGGAGCATTTAGATTGTTTCCAGTTTCAAGAATTACAAATAAAGCCAATAATGATGTTTGTTGAAAGGGTTTTATGTGAATTTAATTTTCCATTCATACATTTATTTCTGTGAGTGGATAAATGAGATGAATAAATATGTAGGAATGGAATCACTAACTCATATAGTAAGTATGCATTCAGCTTTATAAAAAAAACCTGCCAAAATGTTTCCCCAGGCATCTGTCATACTTAATAATGTATCCATCATACGTAAATTCCATCTGCTCTGCACCTACCCAACACTTGATATTCTAAGTTTTATTTTTAAGTCATTATTGCAGGTGTACCATGGTATGCTGCTGTGGTAGTTTAAGTTTTAAATCTGTTTCACCTGTCCAGTCTCCTCCAGTTAATGCAGAAAATTTTTTAGAAATATTCAATGACTTTTCTTTCTGCATACCCTCTTCCCGCTCTCTCACTCTCCGGAATAAACCAAGATCACCAAAATCCCTCACCAATAGGTGGTAAATAAGCAGCAACTACAGATGAGGCCTTGTGCATAAAACCCGCTCCTCTATATCTCAACTTAATGTATTCCTAGATCTATGTCCATCCCTCATTTTCTCTTCTCTGACCTCTTCTGAGGTTCAGTCCTGTTATACTTTGAATTCTCATCTAGTAAATCATGACCGACATCTTGACAAGCTGCACTCAGACAAGATAATGTTTGTTCTATTTACAGTTACATTCCTGTGCTTACCACAGTGCCAGCCTGTAAAGATCCTCAGCAAGTGTTCATTGATAAGTGAAGGAATGCTACTTCTTCATATTTTCCTTATTTTGTATAAGCAAACAGGTTTCCTTCTTAAATGTTTAGGTTTAAATATATTTCTCTCATGTTATTTTAGCCTGGATGATTTTTATTTAAACTCCATTTCCTGTTTTATCTATAACTTATTTGCTAACTAGTGTTCTTTGTTTCTTTTCAAGGTGGGAGTGTATGTAATATTTTGCAAAATAGCATCAACTGTATGTTAAGAATGTTCTGTTACTCCTTCATCTTTAAATATCTGATATAACATCATTTAACACCTATCTTTCTGCGAATGTTCTACATTTTCACCAGTAGCTATCTTTCAAAACTTTGATATTTTCTGGTCATAAAGATAATGTTTTCATGGATGGTGGGATACACATATATTTTAATGCAGTTTTTACAAATAAATCATAGAGATCATTAATACTTGCTAAATTATTTGTGTGCTTTCTGATTTGAGACAATGTCTCAGTAACTAATTCAGTGTAGCATGGAACTGGAGAGTCTCCTGCCTCAGTCTCCTAAGGGCTGAAATTACAGGTGTGTGCCGCTGTGCCTGGCCCTCCCTGCACAACATTCTTCTTTCGTTCCTTTTTAGTACCTGGGGTTAAATCCAATGCTTTCACACTGAGCTACACAGCCATCACTATGTATGTATGTATGTATGTATGTATGTATGTATATATGTAAGTTTGAAAAGAGGTCTTGGTAAGTCACTAGGTTGCCTAGCTAATCTCAAACTTTGCTATCCTCCTACCTCAACTTCCCAGAGTAAAAAAATTCCAAGTGTGCACCACCATGCCTGCTTTTTTCCTCTTAATTTTACAAGCTAAGAACATGAGGATGCTAGAGTTTGAATAACTGGTTCAAGACTATGAAACTATAAAAGTATTATACTATGCCAAAGATCCAGGTGCCCTTTCTCTAAATTCCATTACTTTTTCCACTGTACAAGTGTTTATTTTCTCCTTATTATACATGAAATTAGAAAAGAAAAATACAGATATACTTGGTTCAACTTAAAGAGTTTATTATCTTCTAATAGCTTTATTATTTGTTTTTCCATCCTCCTCTATTATGCAAGAAATTCCTGTACCAAAATAGTCACTGAATCATCAATATTGATTATATATATATATATTTGCATTTTTGATTGATTTATGTTCCCTGGGAATTTTTAAATGGCTTATTTTGTAAAAATCTTTCATGTTCTATCCATATCATTCTCTGATTCTGCTCAACAGTATTTTATAGTCTTACTACTTACCCAAGCCTCTGGAAATAACGTCTACTTTCACTTTATTACCTCTCCATATTGCCTTTGATTTTTCAATAAAATAAGACAGGTCAAATCTTTCAAGGTCCTGGCCTTTACCTTTTCATCATTTTCTGCCTGTATTTCTCCTTCCCTCTCTCTCAGAACAATACTCAGTCTTCTGCCAACACCATTTGTTCAATGGATGCCTTGATGTTCTGATGTTTATCTTGTACCTAGCTGCATTTTTCATTCCATCGATGATTTCTTCTTCATCCTTCATTTTTACCTTCTTTACCCTTCCTTTTGGGCTAAAATCACACTGAAGAATCTCAACAATAATAGCAAGAGTAAATGAATGAATTAATAAATACAGCAAAATTACCCCTTCTTTTTTTTCTCTTTCTCTTCATATCTATCTCCTTTTCTCTGTCTGAATCTCTAGTCTAGTTTTTAAGCTTGGTGACATCTTAATAACACATGGAGATTAAAAGTATAAATTAACGGGTTGGGGATTTAGCTCAGTGGCACCGTGCCTGCCTCACAGGCACAAGGTCCTGAGTTCGGTACCTGATACCAAAAAAAAAAAAAGTATAAATTAACTGTATCTTTTCTATTTTTCTCTTGATGCACGATATTTAAGTAACAATCTCTAGAGATTTAGTGATATCAATTGTCATTAAATACAAGAAAACTTAAATAAATTTCATAATAATGATTTCATTGAATTATGTTGTCACTTTGAAAATGGTAGAAAAATTTTACAATAACTTTCAAAATAAAATTTAGCATTTTCAAAATGATAACTTTAGAGCCCAATGACCTTCTTTCATCAGAGCACCAGAAGTATGATGAATCTCTTGTGTCTTGCTTTTTATATAAACTTCCTGAGGACTTAGCTTGTTTGGGGCTTATTTCACAGAATAAATTCCAGATATTTGTTTATCTCTTCATAATCCATTTCTAGCCAAATTAGTTCTTGCCTGGCCCTCAGCCTGAGGGTCCATAATAGCTATAGCAGACTTCATAATCTAGTACTAGGAATGATGAGTCCTGGAAGAAAACTTAGAGGTTTGTTTACAGGAAACTCATTTTCTCATATTAATTCCAAAACTCTAAATCTTCTCAATTAAAAAGTTAGAGTTTTCCAGTGTGCTTCAAAAAGAAGGTTAACATCTTGTCACCCTTTCAGCTGCATTTGGGTCTATAAACCAGTAATTTCGAACTGTGACAGTGATCATTTTGTTCTCACCCAAACCAGGTCCTATTAATCACAGTTTAATTTTGCTTCATTTTTGTGATTATTGGCTTTCCCATTAAAGTGATCGGTTTAGACCTGAAATGCCTCAATGAAGACGTTATTTTCTTATGTTTATCTTGATCTTATTAGCACCTTGATTTTGACACTGTACACATTACATAGATACAACTGCATTGATCAATTGAGCCTAGAGGACTGACCTGAATCAATAGTTCTAGTGTGTCATATGCTTTTCACTTACTTGCTTTTCAACAAAATGTCCTTTCTCATTGATAGCCTACATCCATTGTCCCTTGATTGGCTCCTTACTAAATAAACCACGTCCCCAGTAATATTGACTGGTAGTCTAAATTGTTACATTTTTAATTTGTTTGTGATATTTTCTATCTGGAAGTAAATTTAATTTTGCTCTTCCTGCTATAAATTACACTTTAACCAAATGACATATTAAACAACAAAGTTTGTCTTTATACACTATATCTTTTCTGAATGCTTTAGCAATTGTCCTCTAAGGTTTCAAATCTCTTGTCTTAGTAATATAAATGCTTCTGTTATGGATTACATAAAAAATATCCCTTCAGATTTGTATGTGTGTGGGCACCAAAATTGGACTGTGGGGCATTGTACTCACCAGCAGATTCATCCATTGATAAGTTTAGCAGCTAAATGTGGTGTGAGAAGGTTACCATGAGGCATGATTTGAGATGGTCCTCTGAGGGCATGACCTGGAATGGTGTACGTATATCATTCAGTGTAAGAAAGTTTTAAAATTTCAGCCAGGGATGTAGCTCAGTGGGGCCACTCCTGCCTGGAAAATGTAAAGTCCTGAGTTCGATCCTCGGTACTGGAAAAAAATAAAAAAATAAAAAAATAAAACTTTGGGGCCGGGGTGTAGCTCAGTGGTGCAGCGCCTGCCTGGCAATTGTGAGGCCCTGAGTACCAAAAGAAAAGAAACAAAGAACAAGAGATTTACAAAATTTCGATATTCACCATATATTTTGATCACCTCTTATGTATTGAACTACTAGTTTCTTAATTAAATTATGTTTCCTATTAGCAAACTTTTAGCCATTCTTCCATTAAAATTAGAAGAAATGGTTGGTCTTTAACAGTGTCTCAGAAAAATAATAGTATCTGTTGTTTATAATCCTTCTAAAAGAGGGTTACCTTTGTATTCAATTTGAGAAACAGAGAACAAAAGTTGTGCTACATGGAAAAAGATCTGGGAAGACAGTAAAGGTAGGAGGAGGCCCATAGATGGGTGGCTTAGTAGGACAAGGCTAACGAAGAAGAGACCTCTGTTTGTTGGGTGTTTTTGATGTTAGCTAGTGCTAGAGATATTGGGTGTTTTTGATATTGCAAGGGGTGTTGGGTGTTTTCTTGTTGGTTTTTGATGTTGGCTAGGCAAGAAAGGAGGTTTCAGGTAGATAAAGACAAAGTGAAACGGAGAACTAGAATTCCTTATTCCTAATGGCCCATTCTTCTCTCCATAATGAGATCCTTAGCATAGTGCCCATTTCATGCATTTAGTTCTCATGTTCAATTAAATGTCCCTTTTTTGTTTAAAAAAATTGTATAATGGCATTGACTAGTGGTAAATTTGAAAGCTTTTCTCCAATGGATTATTCATGGAATAAAATTAAGTACAGAGAAAGGGAGAAATTTGGTCCTAGAAAGTTAATGCCATTTGACTCCTACTGTAGAAAATGAAGTCACATCTTGAAAGTTGGGAATAATAAAAATGGACAGTGTGAGCACAAAACTTTATTCAAAGTATTCATCAGTAGAGAAAAAGAGTAAAGTGGAGTATGGAAACTTGTTTGATCTTCCTTTGGATGTAAAATCAGAACCACTTATAGGAATCAAAAGTTTCAGGTGTGTCAAGCTGAATCTATAAGGGAAAACAATGAAAATCTTGTGCTTGATGACAAACATGTGGAAAAGTTGCTCAAAGGTCTATCTCATTTGAGCTCTGTCAGATTAGGCAGTGTTTTGATTTTGACAGATATGGCAGCTTTAGTTTTGTTTTGCCAAATTAAATTAAGAAATGGACGTAAAACTTTTGCAAAAGCCATAGTGAATAGCATTATAGTTTGGGTTCTAAATTATACTGGTGATTGGAAAATTTCAGGGATACTAATTTAGTAGACTTTAAGGTAAAATTAAATTTTTTTTCTTTTCTTTTTCTTTAGTACAGTATTGCTTTCTCCTTTATTTACATAATTATTTTGTATTTAATTGCTCTCCAAGAGCTTACATTTTTGCTCAGCTGATGATTATCTTATAATTAAGTGATATATACAAATATCCAATGCTGGGAAATAATTTTCCATAGAAGAAATAGAAAAATTAAGCATTTATAATTTTGCGAAATGTTTTGTTTATTTTGCTCATAGTTATGTATCTCATCAATATGAAAAATGGGTTAAGTGAATGCTTTGTGCCTTAGCATTTTTAACAAATCATGTTATCAAATTTAAAAATAAATTCCATTCTCCAATATTAATTAGTACAGTATTAGGATATATTATTTATTCATATGTTTTTTCTATTGTTTACCTTTAGTCTACATCTGTTAGTGACTATATGTTCAATGTAGATTAGACATACAATAATATAATAATATATTCCTGGATTCTCTCTTTCATGTAGAGTGTTTGAAGCGAGAGATAATATTATTAAGGGGATTAATAGTGATGTGTCATATGGTAATATATTTTAAATTTTAAACACACCATAATTTTTGATTGACCCTTGAATATTATTCTTTTGATCTTAGTAACTTTAATGATGGTGGTGTTATTATTATATCTGTTTAATATACAAAGAGACTAGAGGCTAGATATACTTATTTGGTAATTTTTGTTTCTTTGTTTGTTTCTTGGTACCGGGGATCAAACTCAGGACCTTGTGCTTGAGAGGCAGGAGCTGGAACCACTGAGCTAAATCCCTGGCCCTTATTTGGTAATTTTAAAAATCTATTTAAAACCCTTGACCACCAAGTGATCAAGTTTTATTTGAACCCAGTAATCCTGCTCATGGACACAGGATTCACCCTACAGTGCTATGTGACTCCTTTCTTCCACTGGCCTAAGACTCTTTTTGATCATCATCAAGCCCATAAAAATAAAATCATTAGTATTCAATGAAGAAGACAAAATGTTACGGCTTTGGAAGAGAAAACTATTTGTGTTTATTTTGGAGTTTAGATTTATTTTCTCTGTTTTTGAGTAATGATTAAAAATAACTAAAATTCTCTTATTCCATTTGACCTAAAAGGTGAGTGTAAAAAGGTTTGGAATATGTTTTCAGACAGTGGTGAAAAATTCACTGAAGAATATCCATCAGCACATTTACAAAAATCTATGATTTTTTTTTATTGTCCATGTAATTAAATATATTTGCATTATAAAATCTTTTATAGAATATTAAAATGTTCTCAAAGAACTCTTTGATATTTAAGCACACATTTGAGCAGAGTTTGATGTTATGATTATATTGACTTATAAAGGCCTGGTAAGCTTGCAAATGTAGAAAACTTGACTTCAGAAAAGTAGTATGTTCTTTTATTCAACAGGATATATTGAATCAAAAGGATAAAAAGAAACCCTTTTCTATATAATAAGAAAGCTCATATTAAGATGACAAAGATGTTTAATCATGTTTCTGTGATGTATTTACCTTTTTTATTTCTGTGTGCTTAGCAAGTAGCTTTGGATTAATATCTCTGTCAGTCACCTTAAAATGAAGATAGAATGTGTCTTGAATAAAGTTCAGAGCATTCTGATCACTTAATAAGGTATCCTCTGTAAACAAAAGAATTTCACTTTTGGCTTTATCTGCCCATCTCTTATAAAGACAGCTAACATGATCTCCTTTTCCCAGGTACAATACCTTCTGAGTATTAATTGGAAATACAATTGTAGAATTTGGAGCATGAGTTCTAGACAGGATTACTGTGATTTCACTCTGGGAAGCAAACTCCAGGCTTCTCATGGTCCTTTTCTTCTGTCTCTAAGTAGTAAGTTTTAGGTGGTGTTTTCTAATAGCTGTGACACGAATCCACAGTAATTAATTATTGTAAAAAGAGCTGAGGTTTTATAAATGATTTGGGTTTCCAAATTTGATTCAGAACAAGGTTACTCATATAATAATGTCACTATTGCTTATGTTTTAATAAGCCATCTTTTAATTAAAAAGAAATCTTTAAAATTACTACATAGTTTTTTAGAAAATGAATATAAATGTCACTTGTTTTACTTTTTATTCACAAAACAAGTCCAATAAAGACATTGGACACAAGTCTTTGGTACTAAATAATAAATTATACTATTTTCTATTTTTGAATATGATGCATCCTCAGTCCACCTTTATAAAAGCTATACTATAAGTTACAAAAAAGCTCACAAATTCTGAAAGAAGTCTTCATGTAGCCTAAAGATAACACTGCTGCTACTAGGCCTTCCCAATAAATTTAGCAGGAAGGCTTTGTATGAGTTCCTGTTGCCCATCAGCAGGCTGCCAGTAGCCACAATCTGTTTCTTCTCTCATTTGTTTATTTGTTCTTCTTAGTCTTTTGATCATATCATTAATTTTTAAATGTTTTATCAAGATGGTGTAGATGATGTACTACAGGAATTTGGAAGTAAGTAGAAATATATTTCCCATCCATGATGAACCCTTTATTAATTTCCCTTTTCAAAACCTTCATTAAGTGTTTGTTCCTTTTCTTTTGCCAACAACTACAATTTGTCTGGTAGTCCAGTCATTTATGAAACTATTTCATGTACTCTTTGGACTGTGAGTTCCTTAAGGACAGAGAATTTTATCTCTATTACCTCATAGTATATTATAGATAACTTTTCATACAGTAGACATGCATTAGCATATATTGAGTGAATGGCAGTATTCATATTATTTGATATCATAATGATCTTAAAGCCTGTGGGAATTTGGTGTAGCTAAGTATTTTAAATATTTTGATAAATAGCTATAATTTCTAGGAAAACATTTTATTTGCTTGTCTTGATAATCCAACAGAATATTTTTCTTAACATAGTTAAAGTAAGCCGGGGATGTAGCTCAGTGGTTTCACCGCCTGCTGTGCAAGTGCAAGGACCTGAGTTTGATCCCCGGTACCAAAAGAAAAAAAAAAGAAAACGTAGTTCAAGTAATATTTTTATGAAATATAAACCTGAAATAATTAAAATTTAGTCATTAATTTCAAGTGGAATATACTAAAATCTGTATTAAATATATTTGAAAATAATCATGATGGGTATGATGTGATCATACAAATAATCACACTTATTTTATATTATACTATATTATATTTCATGTCATATTATATTTAATTATATTTATATTATTTATTATATTTATATTATATTTATTATATTTACTTTCAGAAAATTTTATATAGCCAATATCTTTAGCTATTTCTCTTTCAAATTTTTATTTGGATTGATAGTCATTCAAAAATGTTTTTTATTAGATTATAAAATTACTTTGAAAAAAGTAAAATTAGGAAATAGGTCACTTGTCTTTTATGAAACTTTTTGAGTTTCTTTTGCTACGGGTCTCCAGTTTCATCGCACTATGGTCTGATAATATACAGGGGATAACTTCAATTCCTTTGCACTTACTTAAACATGTT
>NW_004624753.1:13599553-13646004 GCF_000247695.1 Heterocephalus glaber | reverse complement strand
GGGAAGCCCCTTCCTCTGGACCAGGAGCAGTGGGACGGTGGCTCAGAAGCCCTTGCCTCTGGGCCGGGAGCAGCGGGACTCAGTACCTTGGTCTCGTGGTCTGGTGTCCTCTGCGTCTTTGTAGTGTGGAACCAGGTGGCTGCCTGTCTACAGCGGGGTGATTAGGAGGACCTCGGCAGGGTGTGCACAGACCTGCCTGTCTGCAGCGGGCTGATTCGGCCTCTTCTGCACGACCAGGTCACTTGTCTTTTAATCTTTATTTTGTTATTAAGTGGCTATGTGTTTTGGGGCATTTGATTAACACCTTTGGAACACATGTTTCTACCATGGATGGACTGTAGACTGATATCTGTGGTTGTCTGAAGTGTAGATACTGGTAAGAAAGAAAAAATTGTCTCTGATATTAGCTCTAGTCTTCTGATAAATATGATAGAATAAAGAATTAAGGTAAGATGCAAGAAACAATTTTTGTGATTGGCAGAGTGACATTTTAAATTTTAAATGGCAGTGATGCAATTATTGAGATGTTTTGCTCTTAAACATGAGAAGAAACTGGCCTTTTCAACTTAGAAGGAAAGTCCAAATACAACAGTGAATAAAAAGAAATTTTTGCAAATTAAGTTCCTTTTAATGTAAATTTCACCATGATCTTTTATGGGAATAAAACAATTTCCCTTGACAATTTTTAGCAATAAGTATATTATGAAGAATGGAAAAGACATTCTCTAGCCCAAATTTCTGTAACGTGAATTCAGGAAAACCAATGTTCACATCAGTTTCTGTTATAAAACTTTTATATCATCAGAAATAGATTGATCTATAGTCTTTCAACAAATGCTAATACAATAATTGCATATCCATATACAAAAATTAAACATCAATTTATACTTTGTAACATTTACAAGAACTAAATTAAAAATCAATCATAGGCCTAAATGTAAATTTAAAAAATATAAATTTCTAGAAAAAATATCTTCTTGGTAAAGATAAGGATTTCTTAAATGTGATATGAAAAGTATGATCCAAAAATGACAAATTGGAGAACTTGACCTCATTAAAATTAAAGACTTCTTTCTGTTAAGATAATAAAGATAGAAATCATAGATCAGGACAAAATATTTAAAAGTCATAAATTTCATCAAAGACTGTGCCAGCATATATAAAGGAATTTCAGATTACAGTAGAGTGCCATAAACCATAAATCATAAGCTCAACTATAAACTTGAAAGAATTTTACCAGGCTATAATGTTGAATCTCAAAATAATTAGTCTGAGTGAACAAAGCCAGAAGAAAAAAGGCCACCTACTAGATGCTTCAATTTACGTAAAATTCTAGGAAATGCATATTAAAATGTGGCAACAGAAAACAGACTGTGACTGCCTAAGGATGAATGAGAAGTCATAAATTGTGAGAAGTAGACAAGGGCATGAGGAAATACGTAAGGTTAATGACTATGTTCATTATCTAGATTGTGGTAATATTTCCATGAGTGTGTACAACTCCAAAAATTCAATTGTAAAATAATCACAACCATAATAATAGTCATAACCTTATTTAAAAATGGGCAATACACCTAAGTGCATGTTTCTCAAAAGAACACATAAAAATGGTCAACAAATATAGGAACAAATGCTTCATGCCACCATCATCAAAGACATAAAGAGATAAGAATAGAGTTATGAGCTATATGTGACTTTGGAAGCTTAAGTAATTGAAGTTCAAGCTTAGCAGCCCCAGCAAAAATGAGCTTGAAATTCTTCAAATAGACCTGTAAACCAGAGAATTCTAAAATAGACCCAAATTCTTGCAGGTACTAACCTCAAAGTGAAAGAAAAACACACCTGTAAAATAATACATCCTACTAAGAAATTTGTTGTTTTTTCCAAGATGGTGACAGGGGACAATATTAATAATATTTCTTCTATGCAATAATATATAGCTATTAGCCTCCTCTGTGAAGGTCCAATGTTCAAATGTACACTAACCATTTAGTCAGAAAAGCCTTAAGCCAAGATACTAACTTAAAGAGGTCTTAGGATGGAGCCATGATCAGGCCTTTGGGAGAGGCTAATACAAATCCTGTCTGCTTGAAAGCACATTCAATTTGGTCTCTAGTTTGCCACAAAATGTCCTCCAAAATGTGTACTCCCAATTGGAAAAAACAATTATCAAACAGGGAGGAAATAAAGTCTCATAATTGAGCAAAGTCAGAACAAGATGCAATTTCTCATACTGAAGTTAATAGATTAATCATAATTATTTTACAAATCTATAAAGCATAAAACACTAATTAAAATATAACCAGGTTTACTATAGGCTCTCTAAAATGACTAGGAAGTTTTAAGAAAAACATATATTGTATATGTTATGTATACAACTATTAATTTAAAAATAAATCAGTAGATGCATAAACTAGCATATTAGACACACTTGAAGAAAGAAACAATAAATTGAAAGATAAAACTGGAAATATATCTCAGAATTAAAGGCAAAGAGAAAACAGTATAGAAAATGCGAAAAAGTATTTAATAGACCTAAAGGTTATATTATGAAAGCACTGCATTTATCTAATTAATCTTTCAGGAAAAAAAAGAATGGGGAATAAAAAACATTCAGTTATAACTGGTGAAAATATTGTACAAGTAGCGATATAGAACAAGGATAAAAATCACTGTGCATACCAAGCAGAAAAAGGTAAAGTAAATCTTTACGTAGGTAGTGGGAGGTAAATGAAAACGTCAGCCCTTAACCCTTCCCTGCCTTCCCCTCTCCCCTCCTCCATCTCCTGATCCGCTGCACCAGTGAGAAGGATCTATCTCCCTATTTCCTGTTATCTACCTTTCAGTTTGTTGTTTATCTTTACTCTGGGTGTCTCATATAAGAGAATGTAATACCTAAACTGACTTAGGAATTGGAATCGGGAGGTGTTATGTAAATGTGCCAATTCCACACCAGGAATGTGAACATTATGTACTGCAAATGTGTACCAGAAAAACAAACCCCCCCAAAGAAATAAAGGAAAATAAGCAAGAGATGGGTAGAGGGGGAAGAGAGTGAAGGAAAAGGGGAATAAAAAGAATTAAGATGTGTTAAGTACATATACCAACTTCTCATAAGGCATGTAAATATTACATACAACACATGTAGTAATAAATTAAAATAATAAAAAAATAAAAAAGGCCAAAATGCAAAACAGAACAAGAAGATCAAAATAAGAGAAATAGGACATATATACACATATATATACATATATACATTTATGTACATATATATGCATATATTCCAAAATTGGCAGTTGATCTTTCAATAACATAAGCCAAGATTGTAGTGTTCAAGTTGCAATTTCTAAGGAAAAGTATTAAAATCCAACCTAGCTTTATAACCTATCTTTGGCATCCAGGACTAATTACAATCATTTTCTTATCATAAGCTAAGAAGTCTAATCACAAAGATATTCTTAGTAAAAAGCTTCTAAGGGATTTAGTTCATTAAGAAAGAAAAGATCCTAAAAATAGAAAGCAAAGGGCTGGGAATTTAGCTCAGTGATTCCTCCGCCTGGCTCACAAGTGCAAGGACCTGAGTTTGATCCCCGGTACCAAAAAAAAAAAAAAGAAAAAAAAGAAATGAAGATGGCATGGGGTAATAAGATATCCACAAAGGTATGGAAGGATTCAATAAATTGCTAGGCAGCAGCGGTGTTTTAATAGGGGTGACATAATCAACATCCAGGAGTTAGGTTCTCACCCTTTATAAATAGTGCCTCAGTTTTACTTTGACTGGCTATAGTTTTATGTAATCTTGGAGCAAGACTAACTGGATTTGGAGAACTAGAATTGTGTATTGTTGATGCTGAACAAGTTATGTAAACTTCCAGTACCTCAGATTTGTCATCTGTAAAATAGGAATAATAATGGAATTTACCTGATGATTTTTATAAGGATTGAATGCATTAATATATGTAAAGATTTTAGAAAAATGTCTAGCATATAGAACCATAAAAAGTATGTCTATTACTATTATTGTTGTGATTGTTATATATTCAAAAATAAAATTTAGATAGAATAATATCTCCAGTTAGTTTTTACAGGACACTGTGATACAAAATAGACACAGAAAAGTGAAAAAAAAGGAAAAATTATACACCAATCAAACTCATAGAATTCAGTCATATCAAATAATACAATAAAATTTTTGGCACATAAAGTATACCAATATATACAAAAATAATCTGGACCAAGGAGTATTTGTTTTACTAATGCAAGGATGTCTTACCATTATTAATGTGATTTACCTATTTATATAGATTAGAAGAGGAAAAGCCAAATAATTATCTTAATTGATTAGAAAAATTAGTTTGAAATAGCTCAACACTCATACATGCACAAAGTTACTAAAAAATAGAAAAAAGCAGAAATTCCCTTAACTAAATGAAGGCTTTTAACAAAAAATATTAGGCAATCCAGAAGAATATTTAAAAGGAAACTATTTAATGTCAGGGCCAAAATAAAGGCATCTGACATGATTGATGCTAATCTGTCAGTACAAAACAAGCAATGCAAAACAAAACAAAACACACACACACACAAATAAATTCTAAAAAGAGTTACCAGTAATGCCACTATGGTTTTCTACAAGAATGTTGAACACAGTGTGAGTGGCAGCATTTCAGTGTGTCATATAGCAGAGACCTGATTTTAAGATGAAAAAGAATGGGGTAAAAGTGCCATCATGCACAGATAAATGATTGTCTATATAACAATGCAAGCTATTTACACAAACTATTAGAAATAATAGTAGTCAAATCAGTAACCAAAATGAATGTTATTAATACAAGCAACAATCATGGGAAAAAATAAAATAATAACAATAATAAAACACCTCATTACTCAAAATTACATATTTCGTCACAATATTTGTACCAGAAAATGTAAAATCATCTGAGAGGAAAAAAGCTACAGAACTTAACTGAACAGTATTCACTAAATGAAAAGATAGAGATGGGAATCTCAAAATCTCACACAAGGCATTTCCATTTACATCACTGTATGTATATTTAATGCAATTATTTTTCAAAAATCCCTAGCATAATTCTTTTTCTAAATAGGTATTAATAAATTGATGTTAAACTTCATGTGAAAAAATAAATTAAAATAGTGAATATAATTTTGAAGAATAATATAATTTGCCCTATCGGACAGCAATATTTATGATATATATGGCAATATTAGTACAAAAAATGCATACATGTACATATAGAAATGCAGAAGGTGTGATCAAAACATACAGTGAATGTTTAAAAATTTTTTAATTATTACAGTAAAGCAACACATTTCTATTAATCTTCTTCAGAATACTCTGCCTCAGCTCGAACACACTTATTGCCTCATTTCCACTTTCCGAAGCAGTGGAAGTTTTCCTTAGTGAGTGCTGTCATAGCTGCCTTGATGTCCTGAATTGATTCAAAACATTTACCTTTCATGGCCCGTTTGACCTCAGGAAAAGCCAGAAATCACTGGTAAATAAGTTGGATGAGAACACATCAAAATGGTTTTAAGAGCCTGCTTTTCTATTGCATGCCACTGGACAGCAGCATTCACAGTATTTTTTTCACATCTCATAAAGATATTCATAAGAGAGAATTTCCAGAACAGGTTTAGAAAGTGGCAAGGATTATGGGATAAGGCTGTTTGAAGCAAGGAGGAGTATTTTGAGGGGGATTATTGGCAATGTGTCCCTTACTTAGTAAATATTTTTTTAATTTAAATATTCACAACATACATTTTGATCACTATACAATATATACAGTGTACATATATACCTACAAAAAGTTGTATGCATTTATCTCACTATAATGTACACAGGTAAAACAGCAAAATGCATACACACACATATAAATACATACTAACAACATATTTACATATGTAGTGTCCTAGTTACTTTTCTCATTGCTGAGACAAAATACCCAACACCTACAAGTTAAAAGAGGAAAGATTTATTTGGATTCAAATTTGTAGAGGTTTCAGTTTATAGTTACCTGGCTCCAAGGCAGGGTGGCATAGCAGAGGGGCATACCAGAGGAGAAATAGTTCATGGCAGACAGAAGGCAGAAGCCAGCAAGGCAGCAAGCTACAGGTGATAACAGCAGCCCTCTTTCTGTCTCTTATATTCTATCCAGGCTACACTTCCTTGAAGTGGGTAGCACTCACACCCAGGGTGGGCCTTCCCATTATCCACACTCAGCACTATACCAAACCAATCACTAGACTCATTTAGTAATCACACACCCTTGATCGATCACATCATCACACACTTAATCCCAGTTTCACACACTCTAGATCTAGCCTTCTCTCTGAAAAGCCCTACCTATGACTACGTGAGTCTCTGGGGGGACATCTAGACACAAGCCATAGCATGGATATGTCCATGTTATCCATCTATATGTATGCCAATGTTTACATGCAGAGAGAGAAATTGAGAGAGAGAAATTTAGAAATGAAAGAAGCAGAATAGAGAGCCCATGAAACAATAAATTGATTATAAATGTAATAAAAATGTAAACAAAATTTTAAAATAATTAACATTAAGTTTAATGGAATATTAATTCTGAATAGGGAAATATTCAAAAGCTATAAAATTAATAATGGTACCTGCAGATATACTGCTTTTTAACTTCATCCCTTGTACATGGATGACTGCATGGGTGACTCCTCTGAGCTTGCTGCATTGTGAAGAAGTATAAGGAGTCCTGTGTAGATGCTGCTCCTCAAGCCTCATTTGCTTGTTGTCATCAGCTGTTCAGATCTTCCTTCCCGAGGTCATTGATGTTATGGTCCAGTCACAGTTCATTACTCATTACTTCTGGGCCTTGTCCTAATTCCTGATCCGTGAAAACAGTGCACATAAAATAAAATGGCTATTCTCTTATGCCATTAAGTTTTGAGGTAATTTGTTACATAGCATAAACATATAGATAGATAGGTAATAGATAGATAGATGGAGCACAGTTTGAAACAATGATATTTTTAACATATTGCTAAATAAAACAACTCACAATAACAAATGTCACATATAAATGTCAATAAATGCAGAATTCATATACTTCTGGTGGAAATGTAAATCACTCTTTTTAGTATATATGCCGCCAAAGAGAGCACTATAAATCACTCCTTAGGGAACACTTAGGTAACATCTAGAAATCTTCAGGAAACTTTAAGCCAATAACTCAGCAATGGTATTTCTAGCATTGTCCTTGTATATGAGAGAGAGAGAGAGAGAGAGAGAGACCTGCATATTGCAGCATGCATTCTCATAGGAAAAATTTGGAAGCAGTTGATAGGGAAAACGTCTACATAAATGTTGCTTCATTTATATGATAAGCATGCAGTAAGTATTTTTTATTTATGGAATAAATCTTTGAATCAATATTATAATGCATTAAATGAATAAATAATCTTATGTATCAGCATAGATGATTCTTTAAAAGCAGGTGCTATAAAACATAGTTAGCATGATTCCACTTAGAGAAAAATGAAAACAAGTAACATTGCATTTTATTTAAATATACTTCATATCTGTAAAATAGAAAAGCATTTGTAGGAAACAATTCATACCAACTTCAAAATAATCAGTGCCTTTCATTCCTGATTGAACTAAGGAAATCAAGAAACGGGATAGAACCTCTATAAATTTTATTAAATTAAAATAAATCTTAAATCAAACATAGTAAAATATTAAAATTTGAATGGCCTGATAGTAAGGTACATGAGTACTGCATTTTTCTCCTAATTTTTCTTCATATTTTGAATTATATCATAACATACTTTAAACTCTTTGTATTAAATTTCAGTGCAGTATGGTTGGTGCTATTCTGGAGATATGTGGAGACGTTTTCTTTATTACTGGGTAGACTCTCAGTAAAGGGACCTGGGAGGGCAAAGAAACAGCGATTTGATGTCTGGGCTTTTAGGTCATGAAGGCTACCCAGCATCAGAGAACTTCACCAAGTGAGTGACCTGATCAAGTTAGCATTTTAGAAGGATCACTCTTGCAGTAGTTTTCAAAAAGCATGCAAAAGAAAATGTGAGAGGCCAGTCACAGATACTAATGTTCGACAAATGTAGTTGATGGCAATGCAGAGAGACCTAATTAAAATACTATTTAGGAGGTAGAATTGAGATGATGTGGTGATCCAATGGATATGACACCTTAAGGGATGGCAGCTGACTCTTTGGAACCAGGCGAGTACACATTGTCTTTACTGATATGAGAAGCAAGCTAAGGATCAGTTTTCAAGTGATAGATTATGAGCCCATTTTTAGATGTGACATATTTGAGATTTCCTTGGAGATCTCAGGAGATGCCATGAGGTGTTCAGAAGGATACTTTAGAATGAACAAGGTTGCTTTAGAATAATGATGATAAAAAAAACCATGCATGAGAAGGGGCATTTGGGAAGGTCATTGTCCAAATATAAATATGATCACTTTGATATGCTTGAGTAAACTTAGTACTTCTAAATTTTTAATAGAGGGCTTCACAATGTAATTTCAGCATATTTTCATTGAGGGCCAACTTTATGTCACACTAACAACTTTACCGTGTTGCAGTAGAAAGGCGAGGTCTCAGTCCCTGTAACTCTGCAGTATTTGTCAAAGTCCCTGTGGCATCAATGAGACATCCCACCTTCTTTTGCTTCTGGTGCATTCTACACATTTTTGTCCTGTTGTGAACTACCCTCTCCTTCCTCCTCTCAGGCCTCTGTGAATGTCACCTCTTAAGATTAGGTAACTGCTCATCAATTAGAAGGACTGCTTCTTTGTCACTAGCATATTCCAGGCCTCAATAAAGTGCCTGATAATAGGCATTTAATAGCTACTTGTTAAGTACTAAATATTGTTTAAGGCATTTGTTATGCACACCAGAGGCTGATAACTGAATTCTAGTGTAGCATGGTTTGCTTGGAATCTCTTTTGTTGCTGTTTGATATGCCCATGTGTCTTTTCCCAGCTAAATATAAATAACTCAGGTTCAGAAATATATCTTCCTTTTCATGACTCTGACCATCTTTGTTGCCATTGTGTTTATAGCATGCTTTTGGAGTAATATTTTAAGTTACTGATAAGATTAGCTATTTTGCAATCCATGTCTATATTAACTTTTCCTGTGCAAACCTAATGCTTTGTTTATTTAATTGAAGACTGATTTCTCTATTAGGGCCCATTAGCACCTCAAAATTGGCTCTGTAAACCTGGTAAAACCTGATGACTATCAACCATTAATAATTTGTTAGATCCTTTACCTAAAATTTAAATTGAGGAGCAGAACACTTCAATTTGATGGCTTTATCTGGTTATGTTTTCAGAGAGGGCAAATTTGCCAATGCAATTTCTCAAATTCTTATGTTTAAAAGAAGCTTTTTGAATTCATCATTTCCTTGAATTTGGAGTTATTTCAAGTGAATGTTAGGAAAATTTAAAAGAAAGATTTATATTTATCTGATCATGTGGAACATGAGTCTTAAACCTGTGAAAATTTAACTCTAAATTTATGCTTTACCCTCAGACCTAGGGATGGGTTGGTCTGTCAGTTTACTTTCTTATTCTAAGGTGCCTGTGTGTTTAAGAAAGAGATGAAGGGGAATGAGAGTGAGAGAAAAAGAAACAGAACAGTTGACTGATGACCTTTTAGATGGATCAAAACAACAATCTATTTATATCTGCTGGGAAATGCTCATCCCTTTGAAGGCATCTCACAGCCTCTTTATCCTATGTGGCCTTTTTAGGTGTTCTGTTTTAATCCTGATCTAAATAAAGAAAGTAAATGCTTCACAGGATCAAATTTACAGTCTAGCTAAAAGAGAAATCCATTAGGTTGGAAACTCTGTAGAAGCTGTATTGCTGTGACATTGATTTCTCTTTCCTGGTAGCAGCCTTGCCTGGTATCCACTGAGCACACTCTCCTGTCAGTATTATCATTTCAACACCCCTCAGCCCCTCATGGACAGCCCCAGGAGGCCCTTGTAACACATCTCTTTGTAGAACCGTCACTTTGATGGTGAAAACTTCACTGTGACTCTTCACAGCATCCTGAGGATTCTTGTGTGCTCACCATTTTCATGTGGTTATAGAATCTCAAACCAATGCAAAATGGGAACAAAATTAGTCAGTAGTGCTGATTTAATTATATCATTATCTTAAACATTTTAAGTTTGTGCTGGGAAAGCTGGGATTTAAAAAAAATGGACAAGCAGCTTTCTTTTTAAAAATTCACCGACAAGGTCCCTCTTAGCTTCTACCATTGTCAAAAGGTGGGAAAGAAAATGCTTCTCAAGTGGAATCACTGAAAAGAAAAATGTACAGGACAAGTTGTTAGCAAAGTTTTATCTCACTAGGCTGCTAGTTTTGGAAACTCAGAGAGCTAATGGAGCTAAGGAAAGACCTTTCTTTGGATTGGTGAGGAAATAATGGATTTATTTCTTAACTTGTAGTTTTTTGAAATATTTGCTCACACTGATCTCAAATAAGATTTTGAACTTCTCATAAGCCCTAAAAACAGAGAATAATAAAACCAGAGCTGTGAGCATGGTACCTATGTGACTTATTTTTCAAACCAGGACTGTTCAGAAAATGGAGGAATGGTCTTAGAAATTCTATCAGTACAAAAAGCATAAAATAGAATCATTGCCTGGAAAGCTGAGACCTACAGTCCCCCTAATTATGAGGAGAGGACAATAGGAAATGAAACAATAGCAGAGTCTATTAGGACTGAAAGACTAAGATTTAGTTTGGCAAACTGGTATTTATTTGACAAATCTGATGAATAAATATGAAGCCAACCTCCTATATTAATGTGGAATATGAATAATTTGATTGGAGTTTTTAAGATCATTAAAACTGATTGCTTTAAGATTTGTTGTTATTCTGTTAGATTAAAAGATAAATCAATGTCAGCTTGTTACTGGGTCCTCCTAACTAAATCAATCAATGACTAACTTAGTGTGTGCCTTCTGTTTCAGTCATTTGGTTTCATTTTCATAGGCAGATTTTTGCCCTTGAAGATACTATTAGTGGAACGTATACACAATGTGACCCAATGTCATTTCTTCCATCATAGCTGTTGAAAATTTTAATTCAAAATATGCAGTTACTTTGCTTGGTGAAATTGAGACCTTGCACATCTTAAAGCCACTTAAAAGAAATGTGTGCATGATTTATAGAACAAGCAAACAAAGCATGACCTTTCCTGAACTGATTAGCAGTGCAATTCTTCAGAATGGCAGTTTACTATAGATTCACTCACATTGAACGATGTTATAAATGTGTATAAGGTACAATACAAATACACAACATGAAAATATAATGGGATTGAAATAAAATTTGACTTCAACACTTACACGCTCCTAGTCATAGAAAGAAAACTTAAAAGACTTTCCAACCATGTTATAGAAAAAACAAGTGATCTATACAAGAAATTACTTCATTTTTAGTTTCAATATTAAAATATCTTTAATCTTTAATTACACAAATTTCCACACATCTTAAGTTGACACCTGCCTTAAAATAGACTAGAATTTAAAGACTAAACATGATAGATAATTGTTTTCCTTCTTATGATGTGATTATTTGGAAATTAATTCTAATGCCTCAAGCTGAGCACTTTTACAGTCACAAGAAGCACTAGGAAAGAATATAAAATTATAGTTTTGTAAAGAGTATCTAGGTGTCTCCCTCAAAGGCTCGTGTGCTCATATGTGGGGCTTTTGGGGGTGGCTGGATCTAGTGAATACAGATTAAGGGTGTGTGATAACTAAATTGGCTTAGCATAGTACTGGCTATGGATAATGGAAGCCCCATCCTGGGTGTGGGTGGCACTAATCAATAGGTTTGCAGCCTGGATGGGATAAAAGGGAAAGGAAGACCCACTGCTACTGCTTGCTGTCTGCCCTGTTATGAACTTTTTCTCCTCTACGATGACTGCCTTGGAGCCAGCCCACTATGGAGTGAAACCTCTACAAACTGTAAGCCAAAATAAACCTTTCTTCCTTTAACTTGTGGGTATGGAGTATTTGGTCTCAACAAAGAGAAAAATAACTAAGACAGATTTTAATAGCAGAGAAGTGAGGTCCTTAGTGTGACATTACCTCTTCACGTGGTTCAGGAGCCTTTGGAACTGGATTGCAGGAAGAGTTTGGAAAGGTTTGGAGATGTTGCCTAAAGCAGCAGCCTTGAAGTGCTCTCAAATAAGTTTGATGGAAGGGTCTGTTCAGAGCTCAGAAAACCAGAATACTGATAGAAATACATCCAGTAAAGACCAGGCTCAGGAGGTTTCAGTTAGGGACAAGTACTGCATTGGCTATTGGACTCCAGACCATGTGTCTTATGCTTTGGCAAAAAACTTGTCTGCATTTTGCTCCTGTCTAGAGATTTTGCAGAAAACTAAGTGTGGCAGACTAATTAATCTGGCAGAAGGAATTTCAAGGCAGTCTAATGTTGAGGCAGTGGCATGGCTACTGTTAGGGGCTTTTAGTCAGCTATACTTTAAGAATCAGGGACAAATGACCTAGCAGAATAATATAAAAAGTTTTGAATTTGGCCAGAAAGGAAACTCCAGTAAAGTTTCAGACTGCAAAGATGGAGCAAAGGAGAACTTGATGAGTGAAACAATTGTCATAAAAAAGCTAAGTACCTGTACATTGGAGCTGGATAATAGAAAAGATAGCCTGAGGGCATCAGAAGAACCAGTAGGATGATATCCTTTGCAGCCTCAAAAATGCTAAGGTGAAGGACTTTACTTTGAAAAGAGAACCCCAGGACAACGTATTCCAGAATGAAATATGTTCCAGAGGCTTTGGAAATTTGTTCCTTTAGATGGGGTTCAGAGTAGGCACTGGACCCCGACAGCCAAAAGAGAAAGAAGCTTAGCTACTGCTCCTGCTGGTGGCAGATCTTGGTGTCATCCATGTGGTATTGGTTTTATGTGCACGTGGAATGCAGAGGTTGTGGGGTCAGGAAGGTGTCCACTCAGATTTCAGAAGGCCTGGGAGGCAAGGCAGGGTGTCCCTGAGAGAGCAGTGTGTGAAGTTGTGAGTGTGAAGCCAAGAGGCAATAGAGAACACAGAAGGTTGGAGAAATCAGGAATGTGGATCATCTGAGTACAGCTACAGGGAGTGAGGAAAGCCAGCTCAGGAAAGAAGCTACAAGAGCTGCAACCAGCAACAATGTCATAGGGGTGAACACATCCAATCCCTGTGGACTTCACATCTTGCCAAAGATTGCTTCACATGCTGGACATGGAACTATGTGATTTAATGTTTGCCCTGCTAGGTTTTAGTCTTGCTTTGGTTCCATTCCTTTCTATCCTCCTACTTCCACTTTTTGGAACTTGTTTCTCTTGTGCCATTGTATGTTGGAAATGTTTAACTTTCTTTTCATTTGTACAGATGCTTGCAGCCAAGTTTGCCTTAAATCCCAAAGAAGACTTTGGCCTTGGACTTTTCAGCAATTCTGAACCTGTTAGGTCTCTGGCAGCTCTTAGAGATGGACTAAATGCATTTTGCATAAAGTGATACATATGAGTCTTCTGTGGAAAAATCCCCCCTCCCTCCAGCCTCATGCACTCATAGGTATGACTTTTTGGAGGTGGCTGGACCTAGGATGTGTGAATGTGGATTAAGAGTATGTGTTAATTAAAGTGGTTTAGAATAGATCTGGGTGTGGATGTTGAAAACCTTACCCTGAGTGTGGGTGGCACCATTCAGGTTTGTAGCCTGCGTGGGAGAAAAGGGAAAGGAAAGTTCACTGCTGCTGGTTGCTGCCTTGTGCCTGACCTACCATGGACTGTATCTCCTCTGTGATGGCCCTCTACCATGGCACTCTGCTTTGGAGACAGCCCGCTACGGATTGAAACCTCTACAAACTATGAGCCAAAATATACTTTTCCTCCTTTAACCTGTGGGTGTTGCATACTTTGTTTCAACAAAGAAAAAATTAACCAAGACAAAAAAGTTAGGTTTTGGATTATTAGGTTATAACCCTTTTAAAATAAAAAAGTATACCAAGATTCATATCACATCAATAAAAGCCTTCCTAGTGGATCTTGGATGATGAACTCTCATGAATGCCAAAAAATAATTCTTTATTATTGATCTGATGATTGTTCATAATGCACATTTTAAGTTCCTAGAGGACAGGGGATATTTGTATATACCTTTATCATATGATTCAATGTGTTGCACAGTAGAGTCCCCTAAAGTTTTCTAAACTGAAGGTAAATACATGACACCAAAATGTTAATATTAGCCTCAAAACAATAGACTATTATTATATTGAGTATTGTATAATTTTCAAAGTTTCCCTTTGAGTAAAAAGGAAAATTATGTGAGGTTCCTTTTTTCAAGGAAATTCTTCAGAAAACCATGCTAAATATGTTCTTCCTGACCTCTTCCCCCAAACAATATTTAACTTACCACAGCTCCATGCTCGTGGGGATATGGAATAAATATTTATGGTCATGATTATGAACCAAGTATTTTAAAGTCAAGTTGTTTCTCTTCCAACACCATTCACAGTTCAATTGCTGTTAGCTTGAAGTTAATTTTTAGGTTGTATTTTGTTTCAACAGTACTTTCTTGTGTGAATTTCAACTTATTTACATGTAAGTGTATATGAGGAAATGTTAATGTGGAAAGAATTGTTTCTAGAAAAATGAGAAGTAGAGAAAGTCTCTTCGTGAGTCCTCCCAATACTTCCTTTCAGCACTTCCCTCTGTTTCTCAAGGAAGCCACTATTTCCTCATTCACCAGGCTCCTTGCAATAACAGCAAAAGATATAGGAAATGGGATATTATAATTTTCTAACTGATGTTTTGTATTTTAAACTAAACCACAGAGTTAGCAATTTTGGAATAAAGGATACTATTTTACCATGAATATGGATAACTCTAAAATGAAACATGACTGTCTTTTAAGATAACAAACCTATTCAGACAAGGAGACAAGCTGACCTTTGAAAATGCCTCAGTTAATATGATCATCTTTTATTTAAAACCCTTCACAATGACCATCTGAAGTATAAAGCAAAGGTCAAACCAAGGCTGTATTTTAAATTTTCATTTTTAACCCAAGGCTATTGAAGCAAAAAGAAATTTAGAAAATGATGTAACTTTGTTTCAATATACATAGGTGAGTAAATTTATCTTTTAAAATATATCAATACAGTTTTCCCCTGATGAGGTGGGGAGAGAGATGCTGCAGATTTTTGCAAAGTAGGAGGAGTTGGATACAGAAGAGAAAGTTGGAGTGACAGCAGAAGGTAGGGAATGATTTTTTTTTTTTTTACTTTAAATGTCTTTGAGGTGTTGCTACTGGTTTACTTTCTCTATTTCCAATTTCTTAAAAGAGAAGACCTGGAAACATTCAGGAGTCTCTATCTCATCTAGTGCATGACTCATCTGGTTTTCTTGGCACTCAAAAACAGAATGTACTGCCATGGCAGCAATACAATTAGGAAAGAGTATGTTTCTAATAAAGCAAAGGAATTTTTCTAAAAAGATGGGCTGAAAATCAATCCATACTTGCATGACATGAAGCAATTTTACTACTAGAGAGAATTCCAAGAAATAGGATAAAAAGAAGATATGATGAACAATAACCTTTTAAAATTCACTCTACCTCAAAATATTTCAAATAACTGAATACAATGAGAATCCCTAAAAGACCAAAAAGAAAAAGATCTTTTTTTTGTATGTTAGACAACGTACTACCAAAACCATTATAGGAAAACAATCAAAACTTCTGTTACCTGATGACAACAACTGACTTTAAATAATCCTGAAGGTCAGAAAAGAATGTACAATGTTTACTCCTATAAGCATAGAGGATTATTCTTTCTTCTTCTCTCTTACTCTTTGAAGTTTTTCTGGTGTGTCCCAGTAAATATTTTTTCTTTTAGGAATTTTGATTCTGAGTACAAACTTTTTTTCATTAAGTGAAAAGTTTATGATAAAATGTGGAGAATTGGTTACTTAGAATAATGATGTTCTTAACATCGATGTCCTTTAGACACTGACGAGCAGAGGCCCTCAGGGCTGAGGAGTTGAGCCTCTTGGGCTGCTGTACTACTGCCCTGAGCATCGAGGAGCAGAGCACCCCCAGTGCCGAGGAGGTGAGCTGGGTCACCAGCAGCACATGCACAATTCTCACCCATTGAAATGAGAAAACATGTAAATAAGTCTAAAAACCAGACTTCCACATCACCTAAAGCAACCCCAAAGGGAAACGAGATGGAACAATCTGATACTCAACCACCTGGACTCTCTGAACTGGCAACAAAAGAGGATCTGGAAAAAATGACATCAGAAATAATTTCTCAGACAACAGCAGAGATTTAACCCTAGTGCAAGAGATGATTAATAAATCTAGAGCAGACAGAGATAAAAAAATAGAGGAGCTGAGGAACATGATGGAATCCCAACATAGGAAACAAATGGAGTCCATAAAACAGATGCAAATAGATTTCCAGGAGATTAAAAACTCGATTGAAAGCTTACACAGCAGAATGAGTCAATGTGAGGACAGAATTTCAGATATAGAAGATAAGATTGCAATTAATGACCAGGAAAAAATATTTCTTTAAAATAATAAGGGAAAATAAGAAATCAATCCAGCAGCTGCTAGATGATGCAAAGAAGGATAACATAAGACTGATCAGAGTCAATGAAGAAACAGGAGAGAGTGCAGACAACATAAAAAAAACTGTTCACAGAAGTGATGGCAGAAAACTTCCCAAGCAGGGGGAAAGAACTTGACATACAGATAAGTGAGACATATAGGACTCCAACTAGCCTTGATTTAAAAAAAAGTCTACACATAGGCATATAAGGGTTAAGATTCCAGAAACCCAACAGAAGAACAAAATTCTACAAGCAGTTAGAGAAAAGAAACAAATCACATACAAAGGAAATCCCATCAGAATCACAGCAGACTTCTCAACACAAACCATCAAGACAAGAAGAGCTTGGAGTGACATACTCCAAGCCCTAAAGGAAAACAGCCTCCAACCCAGATTGATGTACCCTGCAAAACTATCTTTCAAAATTGATGGAGAAATAAGGTACTTTCATGACAAAGAGGACCTTAGGAATTTCATGAATGCCAAACCAGCACTCCACAAAATTTTACACAATATCTTAGGAAAAGACAATGAGGATCACAACCCCAGGAGCCCCAGAAGAATGAATCCATTTTGCACAACAAGAAATTAAACGCAAAGGGGGAGAATCCAACAAAAAGAAAAAGTCATGAGAATGATAACTCAATATGTATCAATTATAGCCATTGATGTTAATGGTCTCAATTCACCAATCAAAAGAAATAGACTGTCAGAATAGGTCAAGAAGCAAGATCCAACAATATGTTGCATACAACAAACACAATTCAAAAAAAACCTCATAGACTGAAAGTTAAAGGGTGAAAAACAATACTCCATGTGACAGGAACCTGAAAAAAAGCAGGAGTAGCTATCCTCTTTGGAGATCAAGTGGATTTCAATCCAACACTGATTAAGAGAGACAAAGAAGGAAACAACATCCTCATAAAGGGAACAATCAAAGAGGACCAGATGACAACCATAAACATATATGCACCAAACACTAGTGCATACAGCTATATAAAACCAATATTAACGGACATGAAAAATCAAATAAGCACTAATAAAATAGTAGAGAGGGACCTCAATACCCCACTGTCACAAATAGATAGATCAACTAACCAAAAAATAGCCAATGAAATACTAGAACTCAAACTATTGAACAAATGAATTTAACAGATGTTTACAGAGTCTTCCACCCCACAAAATCAGAATACACATTCTTTTTAGCTGCACACAGGTCATTCTCCAAAATGGACCACATACTTACTCATAGAACATGTTTAAGTAAGTACATAGGTTGAAGTTATCCGGTGTATATTATCAGACCATAGTGCGATGAAATTGGAGATCAATAGCAAAAGAAACCATAAGAATTTTGTAAACACATGGAAATTGAACAACACACTTTTGAATAACCAATGGCTCACAGAGGAAATTAAAGAAGAAATCAGACAGTTCCTACAATTAAATGACAATGACAACACAAAATATGAGAATCTATGGGACACAATGAAAGCAGTCTTATGAGGGAAATTCATAGCAGTGAATACGCATATTAGGAAAACATAGTGAACCTAATTAAACAACGTGATGCTGAACCTCAAGCTTCTAGAAAGAGAAGAGTAAGACAAACCCAAAGCTCATACAAGGGAGGAAATTATAAAGATCAGAGCAGAAATCAATCCAGTGGAGGATAAGAGAATGATACAAAAATCAATGAACCCTAGAGTTGGTTCTTCGAAAGAATAAACAAAATTGACAAACCCTTAGCCAACCTTATCAGAAAAAGGAAAGAATAGGCCCCAATCCATCCAATTAGGAATGAAAAGGGTGAAATTAAAATGGACCCACCAGATATCCAGGGATCATCAATACCTACTTAAAGAACTTATATGCCAATAAAATGGAAAACACAGAAAAACTGGGCAGATTCCTAGACACATATGAATTACCACAGTTGAATAAAGATGACCTAAAAATTCTAAACAATCCAATATCAATCAATGCAAATGAAAACGTAATTAAAAACTTACCAACTAAGAAAATCCCAGGTCCTGCTGGCTTCACTGCTGAATTCTACAAGACATTTAGAGAGGAACTGCTGCCACTACTGTTTAAATGCATCAATGAAATTGAAAGGGAAGCAATACTCCCGTATTCATTCCTGGAAGCAAGTATCAGCTTGATTCCCAAAGCAGAGAAAAACCCAACCAAAAAAGAGAACTATAGGCCCATCTCACTAATGAACACAGATGCAAAAATCCTCAATAAGATACTGGCAAATAGAATGCAGAAGATCATCAAGAAGATCATACATCCTGACCAAGTAGGATTCATCTCAGGCATACAGGGATGGTTCAACATATGCAAATCAATCAATGTAATACACTATATCAATAGAGCCAAGGACAAAAACTATATGATCATCTCAATAGATGCAGAAAAGGCATTTGACAAAATCCAACATGCATTTATGATAAAAACCTACAAAAAATTGGAATAGATGGTCTCTACCTCAAGCTGATAAACCCATCTATGAAAAACCAACAGCCAATATCATACTAAATGGTCAAAACCTGAAATCCTTCACACTAAAATCAGGAAGAAACCAAGGATGGCCACTGTCACAACACCTGTTCCACAGAGTTTTGTAAACATTATTCACAGCAATTAGACAGAGAAAGAAATAAAAGGAATAAAGGTAGGAAATGAAGAAGTCAAATTGTCATAATTTGCAGATGGCATGATACTCTATGTAGGAAACCTCAAGAACTCTACCAGAAGTCTTCTAGACTTAAAAACCAAATTCAGTAAAGTAGGTGGATACAAGGTCAACACACAAAAATCAATAGCTTTCCTCTACACCAATGACAGACTCACTGAGACAGAAATAGGGCAAACAATTCCTTTCACAATAGCACCCAAAAAACTGAAATACCTAGGAATCAACCTAATGAAAGAAATCAAAGACCTCTTCTCTGAAAACTACAGCAGTCTGAAAAAAGAGATTGAAGAGAATATCAGAAAATGGAAAGACATCCCTTGCTCCTGTGTAGGAAGAATCAACATAGTGAAAATGGCCATACTTCTAAAACTGCTATATAGATTGAATGCAATTCCAATTGAGATCCCAGCAGCATCCTTCATGGACCTTGAGAAAACAATCCAAAAATTCATTTGGAACAAGAAGAGACCCAGAATAGCAAAAGCAATTCTAGGCAACAGAGACATGGCAGAGGGTATCACAATCTCTGACTTGAAACTATACTACAAAACAACTGTGATAAAAACAGCATGGTACTGGCAAAGAAATAGACATGAGGTCAAGTGGAACAGATTAAAAGGTGAAGAAACAACTCCATACACACTCAGCCCCCTCAGTTTCAACAAAGGAGCCAAACACCCTCACTGGAGGAAAGATAGCCCCTTTGATAAATGGTGCTTAAAAAATTGGGGTTTCAACTTGCCAAAGATTAAAACTAGACCTATGCACTAAACTAAAATCAAAATGGATTAAAGATCTGAGTATTAAAACATAAATGCTGAACTGGCTGGAGCAGAATTTAGGTAGAACTCTTGAAGTCATTGGTGTAGATTTTATGAATAAAATCTCAGTTGCCTGTGAACTAACACAATCAACAAGTGGAATCTCTTCCTATTAAAATGCTTCTGCACAGCAAGAGAAACCACCAACAGTGTGAAAAGACAGCCCACGATGTGGGAAAAAATTTTCACCAGCTGTCCCTCAGACAAAGGTCTACTATCTAGAATCTATAAAGAGCTTAAAGAAATCAGAATTCCCAAATTTAAAGACCCACTCCAAAAATGGGGCATCTGAAATGAACAGACATTTCTCACACAAAGATTTAAAAATAGCAAATAAACGTATGAAAAAATGTTCAACCTCAGTGGTCATTGGAGTGATGCAAATGAAAACAACTCTGAAATTTTACCTCACCCCAGAAAGAATGGCTGCTGTCATGAAATCAACCAATAACAAATGCTGGTGAGGCTGTGGGTAAAGAGGAACACTTCTCCACTGCTGTTGGGAGTGTAGACTGGTGCAACCACTGTGGAAATCAGTTTGGAGATACCTCAAAGAACTAGGAGTGGAAGTCCCATTTGACCCAGCTATTCCCCTGCTGAGTATCTTCCCCAAAGATTTAAAAGAATCATACCATAGTGATATATGTGCACCCATGTTTGTAGCAGCACAGTTTGTAATAGCTAAAACTTGGAAGCAGCCCAGTTGCCCACCAACTGGAGACTGGATAAAGAAAGTGTATTTTTTTTTTTTGTAAAATGGATTACTAGTCAGCCATAAAAAAATGAGGAACTAGAGACAGTTATAGCTAAATGATTGCACACTAACGCAATACTCTTATGTGAAATAAATAGGACACACATGTGCAAATACTGAATAGTGTCTCTCGTGTGAGAATCTGAAAGTGTAAATAAGGACTAAAATCTGTAGTAGATAATATTAAATGGAAAGAAAAGGGGCAAAGGGGAAGGGGAAGTGGGAGGTGTAGTAGAAAGGAAAGAAGGGAATGGAATAAATATGAGAAAATTAAAAAATGGAAATAAAGTCTTTGTAAATAGAAAGGAATGGAGGGGTTGAAGGGAGGGCAGGGAATGGGGAAAAATAAGAGCCAAGAAAGATTATTTATAGGTGCAAATTTCCAATGATGAATGTCTTTATATTGTATACCTAAAATGTACCAATAAAAATAAAAATAATTGATGTCCTTTCTATAGTCCCATGATATAACTTTCAAAATATAGGATTAAAAATGAAATTTTATTTATTTCTCTAATGATAGTACACTAGTCTTTACCTGAGGATACTCCCTGAATAATAATATTCTTTAAACATGGCCATTGTATCTTCTGAATTAAAATATATTGTTTTCCTTCAGCCATTTTTAGAAAAAGATTCAAATAATTTGCAGGTATGCTTTCTATAAAAATTCAGAGGAGGTATTTATAGAGTTATTTTGTTAATCAAAATAAGGTAACACTATGATAACAAACTATCCCTGTATCTGAATGGCTAAAAGAATAAAATGTATATTTTTCCCTAACTTTGCACTGCCTACAAGTGTCAATTGAGAGATTCTGTTCTATGTGGTCACCCAGGGATTCAATTCATTCAATCTGGCAAAGATGCTACCATCTTGTAGCTGAACTATATAGGAGAGGTGTCTTTCTTGGTCTCTGCAGCAAAGACATAACTGTAAGTTACTGCCATTACAATTTAAGCCTTGGCTTAGTGACATGCATCATTAGCATCTATAAAGTTTACTGGCCATAACTTGCTACAAGTAGCAGTGGAAAGCCAGGTCCTATCAGCATGTGGCCCCAACACTAGGAGGTACAAGCGACACACTTTGTCCTAGTGAGTATGGGTATAGTTTATTGTGGAATGATAGATTTTCAGAGCGCAAGAGAGAATACAGCTTCAAGTGTGCAGCTGGACAAGTGTCAGGATGGCAGTTGCAATGAATGAGGTCTTGGGTAACATTTCCATGATTAACTGATTCAAGGAATAGCCTTTCCCTCTACTGTGATTATTGCTCTTGTACAAGGAAAGTGGGCTTTGTTGACCTACTCGGTGGGTGTTTACTGCCTACGTAGATATTTTCCACTTAGTTTATTTTGAAACCCTGAGGTTCTTCAACCCCTCACCTAGGATCTGGTCTTTGTATAGGGGTTGGATCTTATCAGCACACTTAAAGGATGTTATACCCTTTTGGGCTAAATCTTGAAACCATAAACTTGTGTGAGTTTTATCTACAACTAATGATTAAGAAATTCAGGAAAAAAGATCATGTCTTCTTTGCTTTTTAAGTAGCTTCTGGCCTGCTAATGTCTAACTTTCTGTCAAACACAAGGATTCATGTATTTTCAAGAGTAGTGCTAAGTTTAATCTTCTGAGGTACTAAGCAAGAGAAGATATCTATAGATTTTGCCTAGAATTTTCTATCAGAAGTCTGTTCTGAAGTCATACACAACTGGAGAGATGAGTATGTGTTATGCCATTGTGAAAGTACAAATTGGAAAGAGACAGTGGCGAGATTGTTGTAAACTCTGTTGTACTAAGGGATTTACACTTTACATTGTTGGCAATGATACTCATTTGCTTTTGAGTCTAAGATGTATCTTTACTATAATAATACCCTGAGGATTGAAAAACTATCAGAAGATGAAGAAAATTAATTGGAGAAAGACATTCCATAGTGTTTCCTCCTGGATGTCAATATTTACAACTTGCTTTTCTATCATTTTCTTAACCTACACTGAATTTTCTTTAAGTATTTTTTTCCTCACTTATAATTTATCTCTTTCCAATTTGACCTTGTTCCATCCTCCCTGACTTCCCTCATGCCCATAGTTAAAATTTTAAAAAGCAATTTGTGACATTTGTAAGAAAATTACATGCTCAATAAAGGTAATGAGGGCTTGAAAATGTGACAGCTATAGATAGGGTTGGAAATTATCTGGAGAGTATTGGAGAATCTAGAGAATTATCTAGAGAGTACAGGAGAATTTAGAGAATTATCTGGAGAGTATGGGAGAATTTAGAGAATGCAGGGGTTGATTCTGACCTTCAATAGGTTTTGAGTTAGCATTTGAAAGAGTTGTTTGCATACAATTACTTAAGGAAAAGCACAGAAAACTGTCCTTAGCTATATTTTTAATATGCTATTGAGTCCATTTTTCATGTTGCAGCCAGTTGTCTTTCTAAGACACAATTCTGTTCTTCGTTCATTACTGAAATAGTAATAGCTTATCATTCATTCTGTGGGTGGCATTTTCCAAAGCATGCTAATAATGCTACTTCACAGTGTTTGTTGGTCAAATATTTTGGTAATCCTAGGTCACATGAAAAGAAATAATACTTTTTCCAGAACTAATTAAAAGTAAATCTAAGAATGGGGAACAGTAGGCAGTGCTTTCCAAAGCTACTAGAGCATATAATCCTTGGCTTTCTTTGTAAATAATTTTGGGTAAATAACTATTGGGATAGAGACCTCTCCCTCTCAAAGTATATGCCATTCAATAAACACAGCACTTCTGGAAACCAAAATATGTGTGTGAGTATGTGTGTGTGTGAGTGTGTGTGTGTAACAATTTTGCAGCAGCAGAAACTGGTTGGAAACCCTCAAATTCAATTCAATTCCTATACTGTCTACCTGGAGATAGCATCAGATACCACAGGTAGAAAGCTCAGTCCCAAAGACTCCCCTGGTCCAGATGCTGGTTACAAGTAGTTGCTTATTATCTCAAATTACCAGTGTCCCACTATAAATCAGGATTTCTCATAAGAGCCCCTTCTTGGATTTAAATAATTTGGTAAAGTGGCTCATAGAACTCAGAGGATTCCTAATTGAACTGATGCACAGGGTGAGGTGCAGGAGAAGAAAGCAGAGCTTCCAAGCTCTTTCTAGATGTACCACCCTCTAGGAAGCTCTCGAAACATTCACGTTTTGGATTTTTTCAGAATTGAATCATTGGCAATCAACATAACTTCAGTCCTTCTTTCCTCCTGAGATGTTAAGAGGTTAAAGCCCCAACCTGCTCATCAAGCCTTGGTCTGTCCTGTGACATGAAGCCTTCCATCCATCAGCTACCTAGGAATAGCCAAAGAGTAGTCAGCCCATTACCACACAAGGCACTCTTACCTTTCTAGAAATTCCAAGGATTTTAGGACCTGGATGGCACAGAATAGGGATGAAGGCCAAGTATATGTATCTCATTTCACAATGATATATTGCAAATAAATTAAGAACATGTGAGTTTTGAAAATGAAACCTTTGGATGCTTTCACAGCAAAATTGAGACTATTGTACTCTCCAAAAAAGATTCTAGTAAGTATGTAAATGATATCTCTTGACTTGGGAGTGGTAGTGGATGGGAGAAGGAATAAAGTGATTCATAATGGTAAGAATGATAGAAAGATTGGTGGACACTTTCGAGACTTCTTTAGAGGCTTAAATACTGATGGTTGGAAGTAGAATTGGTATGAAGCTAAGGGATTGGTACATTTCAAACATAACTCAAATTTGTCTCATGTAATTAGCTAAGTGCTTAGGAAATGAGTGAGACAGGAAATAATAATAGCTATTATTTTTGAATGTTTACTATGTCAAATAGTAAACTCAATTTTATACTACTTAAGCCAATTAATTCTCAAAACAAATTTGAATGTTTTTCACATGAGAAAACTCAAGGCAAACATTAAATTAATTAAGGTATTTATCTTTTAAGTCATAGAGCTGGCACTTGAACTTGGCCACTTTACTTGGTCTTCATTTATTTATTTATTTTTTGAGACAGGGTCTCACTGTGCAGCCCAGGCTGGCCTTGAACTCGCAGTGATCCTTCTGCCTCCGTCTCCCAAGTGCTGAGATTACAGTTGTGTGCCACCATTCCTGGCAAACACATGTTCTTAAATGATAGGTTAGTGTGTGTGTGTGTGTGTGTGTGTGTGTGTGTGTGTGAATAAATAGAACTTTTTAAAAAGGAACATCTTGATAGAGTGGTGTGGGAGATCATTAATTTGAGCATGTGACACATTTTGGGTATGGATAGCAAGCAAGTAATTCAACACATGGTTCTCTAATTCAAATGAAGAATTTGGAGATACAAATTTGGGAAAGTCTGGCATACAAATGGTCACAGAAGCCAAATGTTATAGTCACAGAAGTTCAGGGAAATACATATCAATGACAGTTCCATGTCATAAGTGGTGAAAAAGCTCATTGGCATTAGGACTAAGAGGCCATTTGTCATCTTAGTATGAATAATAAAAAGTAGAGAAGGAGAACTAGGGCTGAGTGAGAGTTAACGTGAAAATCTTAAATTCAGACTTTGCACAAATTTAACTATGAATGGATAGAGAGTAGAATAAAGGACTTACATTGTTGTTGCTTTAAAAAGAAGAATTAAGTAGTTTTAAAGCTAAAGAGTTTTCAGAGGGGGATATTGGATGTGGGGAGAATCCAATTGCCTAGGTTTCTTAAGGCAGGAGAGAGCACAATCTACTAAAAAAAAAAAAAAGGAGAGCAGCTTTGTGAGGGAGGAACATCTACTGGAAAGTGAAGTAGAGAGGAAGGGTAAATGTATTCCCATGAACATAGCCTTACAGGATATGTGCATGACATGGAAAGGTTCCTGTCTAGGGGCTCTTTATTTCTGTAGTACAGAAGATAGGCTAAGAAAATGTATGACATGTTCTCTTAGTTTCAGGATGCTTTATAAGTACTCTAGAAATTACTAGGGGAAGAAGTTGATAGAAAAGGCATATGCCACATTAAGACAAGATAAGTAAAATCAATAATATTGAAAAGCCAGATGGTTAATGTTTATTATACAATTTAAAATTTCATATTCACATAATGTTTCATAATTTGTTATCCATTTCCTTCTACATTTCACTGGAGCTTCACAATAACAATGAACCTCACAAAAACTCTAGGAGATAAATACTTCACTTAAATAGCCTGCATGATATAAATAACAAATCAACACTGATCTTCCTATGAAGAAGATTCATTGGCAATTAACATTTTGCTTCGCTTTGTTCTCTGCTTACTATCATATATGTTGTTTCCAAAGAAGGGACCAAGTTGTACTATTAGTTTTATGCTTTATTTTCTTACTCAAATAATTATTTTGTAAATTTCCCTGCAAAAATAATAATTGAAACATAGTAATTTGGGAGAAAATTATACTTTATAATACTGTTGATTATTATATTATTTTCCTGTAGTTATTCCAGCATTTTTAGTTCTCTAAGTACAGGTTAATATGATGCTTGACCCTTAGTATTGTGCAGAAATTTGAAGACCTTCTTCATGACCAACACTATCGTTTATTGATTAGGAATGCCTATTTTATTCTTAAAGGTCCTTCTGTTCTTTCTCTTTTTCAGTTTTTTTAAAGTGATATTTATTTGGAGGATTTGGAGTCTAGGTAAAATTTCTTCATTCCATGCAGGACTAGGTCTTTGTTAGTTTATTTGCTTCAACTTGTGGGGGGTTAATTCTGAGGTTACTAATATAGTTGTGACTTATTATTTGGTTTACTGCAGTTGTGTTTTCTTAGGGACATTATGGTGGGTAAAAAACACCCCAACCATATTTTTTTCTAATGAAAATATGTATTTTAGCATAATGGTAGCTGGTGCCAGGAGTTTAGCTCAGTGGTGCCGCCCCTTGCCTCGCAAGCACAAGGTCCTGAGTTTGATACCTGGAACCTAAATAAATAAATAAATAAATAAATAAATAAATAAATAATGGTAGCTGGCTGTGTGTCTCAGTAGCTGCACTGGGGGAATACAAGAAGCAATCTTTGTGTTCACCCACTTGGTAATTATGAACGGTAGGCGTGTGTACTTGTGTCAAAGTGTAAATGGGTTATGTGCCATGTTACATTTTTGTGTTTATAATTATTTCTTATATGTTTTCTTTTGATTTTTTCTTGTAGAATTGGCACAATTCAGTACAATGTTCCATGAAAATACACTTTTATAACTTTGGGAGGAGGTTGAAAGTGAGTCAACAGGTGATATAGCTACCAATGATGACCTGGAGCACGTAAGCCAAAGAAATTAGAAAGATATGACAAATTGAGAAGTACAGAATGAAGACCTGGATTCAGGTGAAGAAGAAAATAGTAATGTAAATAAATATTTGACTAGTCAAAATGGCACAAAGTGGTCATGTATACCTGAACAATCCAACATAAGAACTAGATTGGAAAATGTTATTAGGTTCTTGCCAAGTGTGAAACCTATTGGATGGAATTCCAACATTGTAATTCAATGCTAGAAATTGTAACAGACACTATGCTATAGGATGTTTTGAAATTCACTGATAATGAAATACAAGTGAAACACTCTGTATGCATCAATAGTAATATTCAAAAATATATTTATCATGACACCTCACTATCTGAACTAAAAGCCTTAATAGCAGGACTTTATCATTCTAATCATGCTAATCAGAGTCTAAAGTGTGGAGAAGTGACAGATGTGGCATTAAGATTTTTAGAACAATAGTGACACTCAAGAGATTTCAAAATTACCTATGTTTTGATGACAAAAAGGTGCATCAAGAAAGAAAAAAGAAAAAATATCCAACGATTTGGCTGCTATTCACTAATTTTTTGAAAGCTTTGTTTTGAATTGTCAAGCAATTTATACATTGTCTGAATACACAACAATTGACAAACAACTTGCATCATTTTGTGGTTGTTGAAAGTTTTCACAAAATATGACAAATAAACCTTACAAATATGGTGTAAGAATATATACTCTGGTAAATAAAAAGACATTTTAAACCTTGAGTTTGGAAATTTATCCTGGAACTCAGCCACCAAGTCTTCACTCATGAAGTAATAAACCATATGACGTTTTGAACAGATATGTTCCACTTATTTCAAAAATAACCCAAATGTCACATTCAAAAGTTGGTTCATGAGTTACCCACTAATGTTACATAGCATGGGAACTATTAGCAAGAACAAAGTGGAGATTCCTGAAAAAAATGTTGCAAGTTCACAAGTCTGTAGTAAAATGTTTGGATTTCCGAAAGACATAACACTGGCCTCCTATATGGTGAAGAAAAACAAAGTAATACTGTTACTGTCAGTCTTACAAATGATGATGAAATTGACAGTGAAGCCAGGCTTGGTGGAGCACACCTGTAATCCCAGCATTTAGGGGCTGTGCCAGGAGGATCCTGTGAGTTGAAGGTCAGGCCGTGTTGCATAGTGAGTTTAAAGCTAGCCTGGACTATGAAGCAAAATCTTGTTTCAAAAATCAAACCCAAATTCTCAACACAAATGAAGCTAGAAATGGCCACATTTTACAACCAATGAAAGGCAGAGTAGATGTTTGTGAGTTACAAAGCAACTATGATGTCTTTTGAAACACAAAGCATTGGCCAATAGTTGTGTTTTATTGAATCCTAAACATGTCAAGCATAAATAGTTTCATAGTTTACAAAGAAAGTAACAAGCACAAAATATCATGGAAAATTTTTCTTAGAGTATTGGGACCGGAATCGATAAATGATCAGTTACAACAGAGGAAGAACAATATGCATCTGCCCAAAGAACTCCACAAAGAATTCTGGAGCAGATTGATGGACAGGTGAAACATTAAAAGAACCTCCTAAGAAATCTTAAAGAGGAAGACCAGCAAGATGTCAAGTATGTTCTACCAAAGAAGACAGGAAAACCAAAAACATGTGCTATCAGTGTAAGATGTACTTGTGCATGGAACAGCTGTTCTCACATGTGAAAACTCCTTAGGTGTAATAATTGAAGTAAAGATTATTTATGTAGTAGTATATTTGTATTTTCATTATAATTCACATAGGAATTTATTTCTGGCATTAATTTTTAGATTTAGTAAGGAAACAGTTGATATAGAAAAAGTTGATGTTTTTCTAAACACTCATTGCATATTTGATATTTTATTTTATTGATATTTCATTTTCCTGCTAAGTGCACATTGTATAATATAATAGGAAATTCCTGACAAAAGAGGAAGACAAAAGAGGTGACAGGTATGGCCTGCCAAACAGGAAAGGAAAGCTAAGCACGCATGCTGTCAGTGTGAGCGAGACTTGTATATGGAACATGCTGTTGTCTTGTGTGAAGACTGCCTTACGTGTTATAATTGATGCAAAAGTTATTTCTGTGGTAGATTTTTGTTTGTATTTTCATTATAGTTTTCATAGGAATTTATGATTTTAGATTTTGTAAGCAGGTAAACAGTTGATGTTGAAAATGTTGATGTTTATTCTACACGCTCATTACATATTAAAATTTCAATATTTTATTTTATTTTCCTATTAAGTACACATTATTTAATATAATAAAACTTATAAAATTAAAATTAATAATTCATCAATAGAATTACTCCTAAAAAATAAACATGGGCATTATACACCCTCATGATGCACTTTTTAAAATAATTACTGTGATGCCCCTAGGTTCAGAAAGTCTATCCTACATAGGGCCTCCCATATTTAGAGTGAAGAATAATTCTATTTTGTAATCATCAAATTGTATATGTGGGCCCTTTCTCAAGCTCCCTGTGGCGATAATACCAAGATGATAGTAGTACAATGTTAATGAGATTAGTGCATATATTAGCATTATGAAGAACAGATAATTTTGAAACCTTAGATTTATGCTTCAAATAAGCCCTCCACTACATGGAAACTCCTACAATTAGAGTAACTCAGCACAAAAAAGAAGTAGTCATAAGAAACTAAATGCATATTTCCTTTAAAAAATTCTAGTTATCTTCAAAGAACTTTCATCTTGCTAACCTTAACATTATGACATTGAAATAGGAAAACAGGAGTGTGGAGTGGAAGCAAAAATAAAAGACAATACAAGTAAAAATTGCAGATTTATACTTTCAACAAATAATACTGTAGCCAAGTTCTTGTTAAATTTAGCAAACAACTTTTATCAAATTCTGTGTTCCAGATATAGAAAAGTATACAAACACTTTCCCCAGTGGGATCTACCAGAATCCCAGGGTAAACCTTTCAGTTTGATCTCAAATTCTTCATTATTAGTGTAGTTTCATTGTTTATTCTTCTCTTCCTCCTCCATACTTCTGAAAAATCAGTGGTAAGCACTATCTCCTTTTATGTCTTCCTTTGATGTGACATCCATATTTTCCGTGCATCCATTTCTTCAGGTATATTAAAAAAAACATGTAAATTTGTATATATTTTTAAAATTATGCTTGCTTTTGTTCAGTTGTTGCTAGAAGGATGGCTAGTCTTTAATAAACTTCTGTAAAAATCAGTGCCTCAAGTGAATTTTTAAAACTGCCTATATTAAAAATTATTAATATTTTTGCTTTTACTTTTTATGAACTTCATAAATTATAACTTAATTAGAGCAATACTAAGAGAATCATGGTAGTCAAGAGATTAAATAATAAAAACCTCATGAGACTTTGAAAACAATCAGCTTTGAACTGAAAACAAATCAAAATCTGGTAAGAACACTGACTTCATCTGATCTTCTAAACTCACTGAAGTTTTCTATTTTTCTTTTTTTTTAAGTTAGGATACTTACAATATATTTATGTAGCCAATAGCAAGTTACAAATGAGCTGTCTAAGCCCAGATGGAGAAGCTTGTAATTCCATCACAGAGGAAAGCTGAGGCAAAGGATCTAGCTTTTGCCTTGGTAAATTAGTAAAACCCTGTCTCAAAAATAAATAAATAAATAAATAAATAAAGATATTAAAAGTCTTGGGATTTAAAGCTCAGTGGTAGAACCCGTCTGTTTCCAATCCCAAGTACTGAAGAAAAAGAATGTCTACAATTTAAGGAAGAATTGCCTCCCATCTGTGCTTCTTAATGGTGAAAAAATGAGAAACGCTTTTGGATTTCCCATGTTGAAGACTGACAATGCCATGTGTAAGAGAGCTGCCTCCAAGAGTTAGACCCCCCAAAGTAACATGAGATGATACTAAATTCACGTCTTTAATTGCAGGGATTCCTGTAGGTTCTACTTGTGATTTTCACAAATATTCAGTAGTTGATCTCAATTTTGCCCCCCAAAGTGTAGATGTACTTATATTACTCTATCCACATTAATTTTTCAGTCTTTGTAGTTATCGCTAGAAGGATAAGTGAAAAGATAACTATACAGTGTGTAATCATAGACTAAAATTAATTCAAGTGCTCATTCCTGTCAATAATTAAAATATTTATGGACAACTCTTATATGTTGTATATTCTAAGCGAGGTCCTAAAGTTGAGAAGTGAATAAAACTCTATCTTAAGGTCACAATCTATAATATAAATAGAAACATACATATATAAATTAACGTTTCAGGAAAGATATTACAATAGTTGTATGGAAAAAGTACATTCATAGTTTAGAGGAAAATAAAAATTATTCTTCCTTGAAGATCCAGGTTTTCAGAAAGTAAAATTTGAACTCACCTTAGAAGTGAATACAGACTTGTTCTGTGAGGGAGATTTACAAAAGGATATACAGTATCAAGCTATTTTCAAGTTAGCCAGTGACAGCCATGAGGAGAATTATATTGCCTGAGATTTCGTATCTGTGTTTCAGGAATTAAGAAAAATGAGCAACATGGTAGTTTTGGGATATTGTAAGTGAAGTTTATGAATTTTGATTTTATCTGTAAGTAGTCATGGGGTGCAAAAAGCAACATCATCAATTGGTGACTTAAGGAAACTATGTATAATACTGAAACGGATTTGAATAGGAAGAGAAAAGGGCACCAAGGCTATTTTTGAAGACAGTTGCTACATCTCCAGTGAGATATAATGAGGACTTCAGTCGAATCCTACATGGGAGGGAGGTGACAGAAAAAGGTGGTTAAAAAAAAACAAAAGCAATTCATTTAATAAGAGGCCAATTCCAGTTGAAGAATGAAGAATAGAATACAGATTTTGATTCTCTTTAGACTAGATGTGATTTGAGATAACATACTGTATACCGAATACTTACATATCTTTGAATAAAATTGGTAATGAAAATAAGAAGAAAAATGGCAGAAATTTAAACAAAAGGAGAATATGTGTGTTTGTTTGCTTGTTTAGTAAAGCCACCGACTTTTATATAAAATAGTTAAACCTGTGCTTCAACTCTTGTAAACAACTGGTTGACGTAAAGTTTAAGCATGAGGTAGATGATGCCAACTTTTGTATTGTACTTCTGAGATGGTTTCAAGAAGCAGCCAAATAAAGTGAATCTTTAAATTTTAAACGTTAGCAGCAAGAATTCTCTAGTTAAGAAAAGAAGAAGCATTTTTAGGAACACAAAATCTTGTTTATGCTTTACTACTGAATTTTCCTGCAGGCAGTTAAATCTATAGCAGCTGATCCCTACTTTCCTAGAATCTAGATGATTGCTGAACAGGAGGGGTGCTTAGGCATAGAAGCATAATAATGAATTTAAGTTGCATTAAATTTGTTTACTAAGAATTGGGTCCTCTGCTAACATTTTCACTGCTTTACTAAGTGAATTGCAAGTAGGCCCAGCCAGGAGAAAAATACCAGTCAGATGAGCTTTACTGTTGAAATGCAGGTAGAACTCAGCAAAGCCATGACATAATTCCATGTTGTTAATTATTTTTTTGTTAAGATACTGGAATATTTTTATCAACAGAAGCACATGCTTAGATAAATCCAACTGAGAAAAATGGAGTGCTTGTAAACTCATGGAACTACTTGAATTGTTATACTCTTTACCAAAGGAGGATATAAAAACAAGTTTGTTTTTAAATCTTTGGGAAATAATTTAAACATATGGATATCAAGTTACTATTTTTACATGTATTCTATTCCCATCCACTCATCTCAGTCCAGATCTTCATTTGTGTTGCGAGACCCTGCTGGGCCAAATGCTACTCTTGTTGCTGCATACAGATGCAGAAAATGCCCATAACTACATGTTTAACCCTTATGTTTGCCTAATTTTGCTCTCCCTACCTTCCCAAGTTCTATGCTTTCTCTACATCTCTAGACATATGACAAAAATTCAATATGTGTTTAAAAGTAGTGGGATTTTGAGGCATTGCTTCTTTAGTCTACTTTATTTGAAAAAGAAACATTTCAATTTTTATGCAATTTACTGTTTTTTTCTGGAATCTTTGCGAAAACCTTTTAGTTGCTCCAATCTGTCTGTTTTGTGTTATACATGATTGAAAGATATTACTTAAGTTTAGTGTAGGGCTTTTTCTCTCATATAGTGAAATACTTAATGACTGACAATTCTGCTTTATAAGATTCTACAGTGGAGCTTTCTTGACTGCTATAATAGGGCCTGGCACACAGAGTTCTAACTTTTAATGTTATTTCTTGCATCATTTTGCACCTTTTAAAATTTTCTCAATGACTCAAATCCTTGGCCTTTGAAATGTGTTTTGTTAACTGGAAAGATGTAAACAGCTCATTTAATTTGACCTTCAAATGTTCCTTCCTTCCTCATTCCTTTGGTGAGGACCCAGCACAGCCTGTCAGCGTGTGTTAGAAGCTAGGAAATGGCATCAGCCTTGCCCCATCTCTTTCCCTTCCTGATGCCAGTCATCCTTCGTCAATACTGACAAGCAATTATTAGTCTTTGTTTCCTTTACACTGTATATTGGCAAAACAATCATTGAAAGGAATTGTAGAGGTAGAAACCATTATCTTTGCTCTATTGTGGTAGCACAGCTTTTAGGCTTGCTGAGAATATCCATTAGTTTTGTCCTCTTATCTAAAAATGATTCCTTCTTTGCTTTGTATTGCTCCAGGAGTTGAATATTTCACCAACTGCCTCCACATTAGGGATGGAATACCTTTATTTCCTCAGTAGCTGAGGTTCTTTTCCTATTGGCCTTTGTTCTGTGCTTAAAACCATTCTTGGTACATTTCAGTTCTAGTTGTATTAGCTGTAACTTGGGTACTTTAGAAAGCCTATAGTATTCTCAAGAGCTTTTTTCATGCCTTTTACTAGTCTGACCTCAGTCTGTTGAGGCAAATGCTTCCAGAGTTACATCCTTATAGACCTTGCATGTTTACAGATAGAACAAAAACACTTAGCTAGGTACTTTCCTCAAAATACAGCTAAGAAATTGGCCCTTGAAGTTCTTGATTCTACCAGGCCATGAAAATAGAGCACGATTTTCTTAGTAAAATTATTCTTTCAAATTTTATTATAAAATATTAAATCTGTATTTCTTAAAGGTTTTTCCTTATGAAAATAATGATACCCCCTTTCACCCCAGTTGAGAGGAAAGCAAAAGAATTTATTCAGAGCTTGCTTTTGCAAGGGAATCAATTACCATCACTTGTATTTAGCAGAGATGCAAAGACAAGATGATAAAACTGCTTTACAGTGATGTGATGTGATTAAAAAATTTTAGGTAAACTTTATTAGTGGTTGTTGGTGTGGAGAAGCTGCAGATGCGCTACCTATAAGTAGAGCATGCTGTGTGATTGTTTGATGAACATATTTGGCTCTCTCTTTTTGTTGTTAGGTTGGAAATGTAACAAAAATGAATAGACATGCTGGCAGTGATTGACCAAGTCTTGGCCAATTCTGAGTTGATTGCTACAGAAAGTGGTTTGTGGACACTAGGCTAGTTTCTATACAGATTGTGGGTTGGAGTTCTATTATTTCTATTAAAATAATCTCAAAATCTAGCAATAATTTATACTTTACTAAAACATGGCTAGGGATATAATTAATGGGGTGGATTACAATCTGTTTATTCTTTTTTATACCTGAGTGCTATAATGCAACTTTGAGGGAGCTATGATCTCATTTTTAATAATGGGTCTGTAGTCTAAATGACCTCCCCTAGTCATTAAATCTCTCCAAAATGTGTTTTATTATCCAGATTGGGAATACATAATCAGGTTATTACTGGGCTTAGTCAAAAATTGTGAGATCATTGTAATATCAAAGAAATAGAAATGAAAAATATTCTTTTAAAAGACACTTTAAAGAGATGGCAAAGTCATAATGATTAGCAAGACAGTGTAGAATTTTTAGTGAAGTGATAAACCTGAGCACTTACTATGTGGGTAATTCTGTATCATATGGACCACAGGGATAGGTGGGGAAGAGCTCTCCATTGTTTCTGAGATGCTGGGCATCAGAATGGGGCTGGGAGACATTTATGTCCATCTATGACCCCTATATGCAATTAGGATACCTTTTATTTTGAGAAGAAAGGACACCCAACATTTAGCAGTCCTCTGTAACTAATGGACGTAGTGATTGAGAGGATAAAAACCTGCCTGCTGTATGGTATCAAGGGTTACTGTTTTTGTCCTGCTTACTTTTCTTGTCTTCATGTTGATGCAAAGGTAAATTCAAATTCACTATATAAAACTCTTCAGTTTATGCTTTACTTTGGATCTTTCATGTACCTCAAAAGCTCATTGCTGAAAGCTTAGTGCCAGCTGATGGTGATATTGGAAGGTGCTAGAAACTGTACAACTTGGGTCTTGGTTCCAGGAAGTAGGCTCTGGGGACATGCCTTTGAAGGTGGCTTTGTTTTCCCCTGGCCCCTCTTTTCTCAGTCTCTGTCTATCTTTCCCCCTCTCTACATCCCTCCTATCCACTGTGAGATGACTTTCTTCTATGGTGCTCTTCCAACCACTCATAGACTGAAACCTCTGGATTCATGAGGCAAAATAATAATATTTTCCTTCTTGAAGTTGTTTATCTCGGTCACTTTGTCACAGAAACAAAATGACTAACATAGTTTTGTTAACTACATCCTAGATGTGATTCTTGCTTAGTGTGCTTTTGAGGAATGACTAACTTCTACTGTGGCTCTGAATTTCCTATTTTCACCCTATACTCTTAGATAAGCAATTACACGGCAGTCTTGCAAATTAGCTAAAAGCATGAATACTTTTTTTAAAAATTAAAATGATAACTATCATATGTGTCTGTCTTAGTCTTCTCTATTGCTTCACGGAATACTTGATACTGTGTGATTTATGAGCAGAGCTTTATTTGGCTCATGGTTCTCTGAACTGGAAAGTTTGACAGCATAGTGGCAACATCTGGCAAGGATTCCATGTTGCTTCATCTCATAGAAAAGTAGAAGGGCAAGAAGGGACATGCAGAGGGGACAAAACAAAGAGTGGCAACCTCACTTTCTAACAACTTGTTTTTGTGGTGACTAATCCTGCCTCCAGAGGGCAAGAACTAACTCATTACCTCAAGAATTAAGTCACTTGAGAGAGACAGGGTGCCCTGCATGACCTAATGACCTCCAACGACTCCGCCTCTCAACATCACAGCAGCAGCCGTGTGTCAACAGGGACTTTGAAGATGACACATATTCCAATAATAGCAGTAACATTTTGAGTAACACGTTGTAGTCTGATAGATGAGGAAAACTGTCAGTGCGACTCATCAATATATCATGGGTGAAAAGTCTGTTACACAAAAATTATTCTTTTGCTGGAAAAATTGTTCTCACTAGAGAATCACACTTGATATGGATTTATGTATGGCCTGTACATTTCCTTCTGAAGTTTGGCACAGGCGTAGATTTATTCTGTAGTTTGGGATATTAAAAATGTAATTTTATGTATTTTCATATATGTGTATTCCAAGTGGAAAATTTATACTGATTCTGTTGATTGTACAGTGATAAATATTAAGGAGTGAAGAATTGAGAGTAAGTTGTGAATTCTTTATATAATATTATAAAGTTAAATTTCTAAATCTCAAATGAAATATGAGTGAATCTTTGTCAGAGTGTCCACTGTTATTTATTCCATTGTGTTTTATCACAATGGTAGGTGGAAAGAAAAGATGTTGTTGACTGAAATGTCTTGCAGATGAAAAAAATAAAGATTTCAGACTGAAGGACTTTTAGTCCAAAAAAATAAAAATGTTCCTGAGTGAATATTCCAAAGATGCAGAGCCCATTGTATTCTGTGTAAAGATCATTCTTGATATTATCGCACTTAGATTATTGATTTTTAAAGAGGAAATAAAAGAGGGAAAAATAAAAGAAGGATAGGAGCAGGGCAGGAAAGAGGCCCATAAAATGAACAAAATAAGAGAAAGAAGCTTGATCCTGAAAAGACCAAGCCACAGAACAAGCCATATTCAAACACTGATGCTTAATCTGACCACATTCTCTTTGTTCTTGGTTCCTTTCTGGTTTAGTCATTTTGATAAAATCTTTTAAAATTCTTATACCTTCCATTAACTGATAGCAAAAATTATCAGATTAGGCCTAGAACAAATGACATAAACCTTTTCATCACAACTTCTGAAACATACCCATGAATTAATTGTATATACTTTGGATTCTAAGAAATGAATTATACAGTCTATATCTGTATATTCAATCTAACACTTACTTTATGATATGTATTAACTGAGAGTCAGAAACCAGACCACACTAAACTGGGAAGCTTTGGGAAAAATAGAGAGAGAGAAAAATGAAAACAAAACAAACAAAAAACATAAATAACAAAACAGAACATGAATTGTACTTTAGTGTGGATCTCTTCATTGTTCACATATTAATCTTCTTGGCTACAGTACTTTTTTCCTCCAGCATCGTACAAGTTCCAAATGAAATTTTTATTTTGATCCCCAATCCTTGTTTCTTTCCTCTGTTTCTTGAACAAATACAGGTAGATAAGCACCAATAATATTCATGAAGCCCATTGAGGATTATCCTTCTCTACTCCTTATCTTATCTGGTTATCTTATCTGTGACAAATGCCACACCCTAAAAGATGAAATTAGGTCCATTCATTGTCTCCTTTCATTCACTTCACTCATTAAATTAGTCAGTACCACTTTTGACTGGCTTCCCTGTGCTGCTTTCCATTGGAGACACAGGAAAATATCACAGAACAAAACAAAGAGACTGTCTTTCCTAAAGCTTTGTTACAGAGAGAGGCTGTGGTGGAAATGGTTAGTAGGCAATACACATGGTAAATTGTAGAGAATGCTAGAAAGTGAAATATACAGTGGGAAAAGTCCAACAGTAGGGAACTGTGTGGGGACTGATGGTGAGGTGGCACCGAGCACTTCAGGTCCCAACTCACTTAGGCCCCAGTGAGACTGAGAAATTATGAGACAGGAATAAAGCAGGGAGCATAGATGAGCAATGTGGATCATGGATGAGAGGGAGGAGAGTAAAACCCTCATCTGGGAGCATGACTGGCATGTCAGAAGATTGCAAGGAGTCAGATGAGATGGATAAAGAGACTAGAGTTGAAAAGAAAACAAAATCATGAAGGTAAAAGGATTCTACTCATGGAGCACTGTGTGGATCCCTCTCCTGACATCCGCTTTTGTTCTGAATTAAATGTTGTTTAAAGTAAGTGATGACATATTCCAACTGTGATTTTTCAAAGTCCTCTTCTAACTATTATTTGAAAATCTATTATAGTGAGACAAGGGGATGCAGAAAAATTCTGAGGAGGTTATTGTGGCTCCAGAGAAGACAGAGGAGTTGGATGAAGGTGTTGGTGTTCAACATGGTAAACAGGGACTAGAAGCTGGACTTCTTTTAAAGGAGGGTCAACAGGATCTCCTGAGAATTAGTGTATGAATTGCAAGAGAAAAAGCAGTGATTACAACATGTATCTACTTTTCAGGACCTCACCACAGCCACTGTAGGATGCTTACCAGGAATGATGAAAAGTCTGCTGCTTGGGCTTTCTATTTTCACTGGTACACAGATACATTTCATGCTTACCAGAGAAGCAAGAAATACCTTTATTATTATTAGTGTATTTTTGCAATATATAAAAGTTAAATTTGTTTTGGGGAATTGATACATATATGTATCTTTCCTTAATCATTTTGATCCCTTTACCCTTCCAACCCTCATTAGATTACTAAAAATTTGCACTGAATTCAAATTAAACTTAGAAAAACTATCTAGTCTTTAACTTGGACTTTAAGTATAAAAAAGTGTGGTCAGGATATGGAGCTACCTCTCTGATCTTTTATACCATCTCTTTCCTTACTCTCCTTCAGCAACCACTTCCCTTTTACTATTTCTAGAACTGACAAAACACGTATTTCTTAGGATCAGTGCTGTTTTTTCTGGAAAGTTCTTCCCCCAGCCAAAATTCTCTATGGCTTACTCCTTTCCATGACTGTCATTTCCTTGAGCATCACTTCCACTGAGCTGCCCTTTCTGAAACTGTAACAACTTCCTAAGGTTTGAGTTTTCCTTTTCTTGCTAAACCCAAACTTTTCTGATTTCAGCCTTATAGATCATGAGTAGAAATGTTGAGTACCATTTCCCGTTAAATCCTGCCATGTAGAATACTTCCTAGTCTCTTTGCTTTCCAGATGGCTGGGATACAGGCAGACCAACTAGTGAATTTGCAAGATACACCATAGCCTAAAGTCAAAGAGAAGATAATGAAGACAGTAAGAGAATAAAAACACATATTACAGTCAAAAGAACACTAGCAAAACTGAAAGGTGACCTGTTAACAGAAAGAATGGAAGCAAAGCACAATAAAATCATATCTTCTCCAGGTCCAGATGTTACTTCACTAGGGATAAACATTTTCAAACTTCCAAGAAACTTTTTAGAAGATAAAAAAAAATAGAGGGCATAGTTTCTCTTTATTTAAATAACTTGGTATATCCTTGATTATAAAATATGGCATAAAATCCATGAGAAGGAAATAGAACATCTACCTGTGAGCATAGCCACAAAAATACTGTACTAAGAAAATATTACCAAAATATGTGGACAAAGGATAACTGATTATAAAAATGCTTGCATTTATTCTAAGAGTTTTAGTTATTTGGATATTTGAAAGTTTCAGAAACTAACAACTTGCCACATTAATGGAATAAAGAAAGAAAAATATAGTTTCAAGAACAGTATTTGTTGAAATTCAACATACACAAAATCATTTATCAAAACAAGTATAAAATTTTAATCTGAATTTAGATAATTATAAAATACATACAGATAATATTACAGTTGATGATACATTTTGAAAGAATTCATCTGAAATAGCATGAAAACAAGATGTTTTTCACTACATTCTTCAAAGTGTGTACTGGTGGTTGTATAAGTGTCAAAAGACAAAAAATTAAAAATAAATAAACAGTTAAAAGAAGAAGAAAATTTCTAACAATTGGAAAGGAAGATAAAAATTTTTATTTAAAGATAAGCTGTTTATGTATGGTAAAAAAATTCCAAAGAATCTTTAAATAATGTTATTTTATTCAATAAATGAAATACCTTAACGTCTAGATTTCAGGTAATCATAAAAAAAAATTTGAATTATCTGTGCCAGTAACATAATTAGAAGATGAAACAATATTCATCTTTATTAATATGAAATATTATCTAAGGAAAAATCTAAGAAAAGATACGTAAAAGTCTACACTAAAAATTCATAAAACACTATTTTAAAGAGGTTTTTAAAAATAATCTGAGTAAATAAAAGGTTACAGTTTGGTTATTAGGGAACAAAAACTTAAGGTATCAATTTGTTTTAAGTTCATCTACATATAGTAGATAGAAATCTCCACAGTTTTTTTGTTTGTTTATTTAGTGTGACAGGTATGACAGAGAAAGAAATATTTCTTAAATGTACATAGTCATCAGAGGACCAAGGAAAGCCAAAATGCTTTCAAAAAGCAAGTATAAAACTATAAGAAAGAGAAGATAGTTGTTAAATTTAAGGAGAATGGGTAGGGTATTGGGAGGGACAAACAAGGATTTGGCAATTCTGAGATGCTAATGTATTTGCTGACAAAAGTCACAGTTAAATAATTGAGTTCAATAAGTATTAATTCATTGGCTCTATTTTCATATGTGGTATACAATTCTTTATGGATGTTACATCTCAATTTTTCAAACTTCTTTAAGAGAGTTTACACATGGATGTTATATGTATTCTTTAATTTAGTCTTGATTTGGAAAATGAGAAAAAGAAGCATTTTTATTACTCTTGGAAAAATGTGAATATGGATCTTTGCATTCAATAATATCAAGGGAATACTATTAATTTTGTTCTGTGGCAATGCTCTTATGTTTGGATTGAAAGTGCTTTCATTTTTTTACCCTAGTATAAAAGAAAATATTTAGGATCAGAGCTACACATTGTAGGTAATTTTCTTTGCAATGTTTCTGCAAAATAATTTTTGACACAGCAAATACGGTAAAATATTAACTGCTATTGAAACTAATTTATGCTTTTTATTTATAATATTTGTTATCCTTTTTGGAATGTTTGAAAATTTTTAATACAAGGATTAGTATTAAGTATGCAGATCAAATTATTTTTCTGTAGAATATTTGTCTCATTTAGGTGATTATTATTATTTATTGAATATTTCAGTGAATGCGTGGAAACCAAGTCACCAACTAACAGATAATTATTTCTAAATGCAAAATTAAATTTTATTAATCAACAAATAGGATTAAGAACTTTTAGCACAAAACTTTGTAATCTAGAGGTTAGTGAATAAGATGTGATCCATTCAACTGAGTTTCTACTTTAAGTTTTTATAGTAAAATTTTTATTTTATAAATTTAACATTGTTAAATGTTTTTTCATGATGAATTATTCTACTTTAAAGTGATGGGGTTGTTCATTGTTTACCCTTTAGTTACCAGATCTTCACTGCATAGACACTGTATAGGATTGAATCAATTGAATCCTGGGGTAAATTGGTCTTGTGTTTATATTATTTATTTTTTTAGACCTGATATGTGGTTACTTTTGCTTGATTTGTTCTATTTTTAAAAATTTTAATAGAATCAATCCTGATGTGTATTGAACCAAGAAAATTATCAATTTTCTAGTTACTTACAGTCCTCATGTCTACAGTTGGGGAGTGCTCTCAGGACATTGGAGACACACTGATTGGATCCACACTGGATTTCAAGAAATCTTTAATTCATCTGGTCCTAACTCTCATGATGCCCTTTTATTGGACTACACATTTCATTTCAAATTTTTTAAAACTTCTAACATTTTTACAAAGAATCGAAAACTAAGGGAAATCTTTCAATAACAGAAACTTGTCTGAGGACAACTTTGATGAAATTCTTATAATGGGTCAGTACATAAGAGGAAGACAGACACCCAGTTAATTCTCCTGGCTTGTTTGATAAGATCTACCCATGTTGGTAGAAGCTGTGGAAGAAGATGCCCCAACATCTGTAATTATAATTCACACTAATGTTTAGGGGTCTTTTGAATTAACTTCTTTCTCCAGTAAGGATGTGTCCAAGTCCATTATAATATGTTGTTTTCTGAAGGCTACTCTTGTTACCAGCCAAGAAGCTTTGTACAATATTTACATTTAGCCTCATTCTTATAATTACACCTTTCCTTGAAGCCATCAGCGGTATTGAGAAAGTGATTCTTTCATATGGAATTTTTCTTACAGCTAAGTCCCAAATAGTTTCCACAGAGTAGATTGCATTCTCTCTCCTCCATAAGCAACATATTTAGATCTAGGAATTTAAAGACTAAGAAATCTTGAATGCTACATGAATAAACAGAATCCTCAATTTAGAAACACCTAATTGTCTGTACTAATGGTTTGCATAACCTAGATAAACTGAAGCCAGGAAAAACTGCAAGCTTCTCTTAGCATCTGAATTTAACTCTCAGTTTCTTATCTTTCTCTCTTCCCTCAGGCTAGGTCTCAACAGTTTAAAAAGAGCAGTGGAATTTGGATTATTTGATATTCTCGGTCTTCTTTTCTTTTATTTTCTTTCTTAATTGAGAATAATAATAAAGTGGAGGAAGCATAAGACAGGTGAAACAGAGAATAGTTGTTTCAGACCAGGCATAATTAAATACTAGATAAGGAAATTTTTCTTATTTAATTTATATCAACAGAAAATACTTTTTTGTCTTTTACATTGCAGTATAGTTCTCTGATCAGTAACACTAAGGTGTGCATTCATGTGTGTGAATGAAATGTACTTTTAATATTTTGTCTGCTCAGAGGAAAAAGACCTGTACACAAAGTGGGGTAGTGAGCATTCTGTACTTATCTCCAAGTGCTTTATCCAAACCATGCATTGACATTTTGGTTATATAATAGGTAGTGGGATTTATTATCAGTTATTACTCATAGGATGATGAGTTGTTTTAATGCCTCAATCATAGCTTTTCAAACAATTATTTATGCTGTGCTATTTACATGAGAAGGAACTAGGTAGTGTATTAAATTGATTTTTTTCAGTATTAATAGTGGAATATTCTTGCAAAGATGAATCAAAAAAATTATTCTGAATAGCTGATTTATAGCATGTTATTAAAGCTACTGAAGCAGTCACTGTAAAGTCTCTATGAATAAATTTATATTTTTCAAGATTCTTCACACAGATCTGAACTTATCTTCAGGTTTTTGGACAAAGACACTCCTAGAATGATAAGTACATTTTGTCGTTTTTATCTCTGGTTCATTTTCTGATGCCATGCACAAGGACTTGTACAAGTGACCAGGGATAACTTTGTGGAAAATATAGATAAGATCCAAGTTCCAATGGTGCAGTTACATTTATAGAACACATAATGTATGTTTGCCATTGACTACAGTTAATTCTCATAATAACTCCTTGAGGTAGGTATGAATATTAGAATTATTTTATAGATGATAGAACTAATGCCACAAAAGATATTATAGTGTCCTTTGGTGGGCAGAAGTGATAAACTGTGGATTCAAGCCCTAACAGACTAGACACAGAGTGTACTCTATTTCCTGGTATGACCCCAATGGAACATATATTCTAGTGTGATGACAATGACAATATATAAGAACATAAGTGAAGAAGATAAATAGATGTTTAAGGGGAAAAGGTCTTAATTTTGATTCTTTGGAATGTTTTCAACTTTGCAGATAATTAGAACTAGAAAAATAAACATTAGAGAAAACATTTAAATAAATTTAAGTAGCATATTTTATAGTACAGGAAGGTATAACAGGTAATCTTAGGACACTTGTATTGAGTTGATGAGAGATTTTCTATTTCAGACCCTTAAAAGCACAAGATTTGGTTACCTGGAGGTGAATGTATGTTCGTTCTCCCTCTCTTTTGTAATGTCACATTGGCCAGTTTCTCTGTATAAAGTATGAAGTTTGTGAATAAACATAGTTTCACCTTTCCTTTCTTTGAGGGATATCTATGATACTTTCATTTTCTTCTCATCCCAGATATCTTCAAGGCTGAGGAGTGGATTGTTTTACAAAAATCTTGGAAAATACATTTGTGGAAATATCTGAAAATTACTATCTATAATTCCAAGAACCATGAGAGTCACATAGAAATAGTAGGCTAAGTAGTACTGAAGTGACATGTAACTTCCATATCTCTGTATTTATTTTTTAGAAAAAAATTGCAAAGTTTTAATTTAGAGAGTTCCTCAGAGACCCAGTGTAATAGAGGCTCTACCATTATATAATTACACCATAGGAAACACAGAACTTACTGGCCACCACAAGGAAAAAGAGATCACATTCTTTTATGCTGGACTTGGAAGGTGCATACAACTCTCCCACTTACATGCCTTTGGTCAAACCTAGGTATATTGCCCTGTCTGACTCCAAAAGGGCAACAGAAACTAGGAGGACAGACGGTACTTTTAAGAACTATTGTCTGTGTCACAGTTCTTTCTTCTGGTCACCAAATATTTCTTTGCTCATTTCTACACTGGTACACACTCAGCCCCCTCCAAAGGAACCCATTCAAATCAAAATCAGTATAGACTGACGGTCCGAATCCAAATTCTAGAACTTTGTGCGATGTACAATGCTTTTTACATCAAACTAGGAAGCAATATCTTCAAGTCTAGAAACAAACTCCTATAAAATTATATGTCCATTCAAAAATGAGCTATGAAGAGCTACTAGAAAAGCAAGATCCACAAGTCTTATCACATGGGATGAGGAAGAAGGAGTGCCACAAAGAAGTCACTGGTACAGAGTATTTCTCAAGTCCCATTAGAAAGATGTTGTGAGAATCCTGTACTCTGGTAGTGGGAAATATTTCCTAAAACAAACTTGGTTTTGTCCACTGACACAGTGTTTTTCATGGTCCCTGCCACCAATAATGCAGAAATGTTGTTTCCTTTCATTTACCCTTTGGTTGGATCTAAGATAAGTACTGAAAGAAATGAGATAATTGGGAACTGAGTAGATTTCTTAACTTCCTGTTACATGAGGGTTAAGTTTTGGGGACTTTCGGGTTTGTTTAGTCCATACTTGTGTCTTGTTTCCAAGTCAGCTTTCAAAGACAAATATAAGACATATGCTGTATTTATGATTCCAATCCACTTTAGATGATGGTAAATATCAACCTTATAGTATTTTTGTGGTCGTAATTCTCAGATCAAATCTATTCTGCTTTCCTGCCTTTGTATCTTTCTCTCTTGACATAAAGAGTTACCTTGAAAGTGTCAGAATTTCTCTTAACCATATTTTGCCCTGAGCTAAAAATTTCAAAAACAGGCAAAACTTTGTATGGTATTAAATGATAGAAAAGTGGTTACCTTGGTGAATACAGACAAAGGAAGAATGAAGGGAACTTCTCTAGGGCAAGAAATATTTTATTTATACAAAAATATATTCATTTTGTGAAAGTTAATCATGCTACGTGTGATATTTCAGATTAACACATTGGTCTGTAAAATACCAAAGAGAATACATCATCTTTTACTGATAGACTTAACTAATTCCTACCTATACCCTAAAAATAACTAGAAGAGGGGTCAAACATATGCAAGTAAACGTATGTCCCTTTGAGCAAATAACTTAGTCAACAAGATAATGCAGAATTACAGATGGCTATCCTGGAGAAGAAAATAACCAGAAAGTTGGGTGTATCTCTGAGTGTATTTCCTTTTGAGACTTCTGTTTCCTGAATAGACAGAGGATAAATGAGAAACTGACCAGAACTGGACCCATTAGACAAAGAAGACAAAAACTGGAGTTCAGAGTTAGCAAAAGAAAGGCAACTGGCGCCCATCTCTGATGGAGGGTTTTTTTTGTTTTTTTTTTTCTTTCTGGTAATTTTGACATACAGTATTTGTGCCATATAATATTTAATAGGAACATTATCAAATCAATATATCTATTGGTACATTGTAGGTATACAACACAATTACATTTCTCATTGGGAATTGTACCTTTATATAATGCATCGTGGCTCTTATTTTTTCCCCATTCCTAGCCCTCCCTTCATGCCCTCCACCCTTCCCTATTTGCAAAGACTTTATTTCCATTTTTTCCATTTCTCATCATTTTTC
>NW_004624753.1:13587303-13597508 GCF_000247695.1 Heterocephalus glaber | reverse complement strand
CAAGAGTGGTGATAGTGGACATCCTTGTCTTGTTCCTGATTTGAGTGTGAAGGATTTCAGTTTTTGACCATTTAGTATGATATTGGCTGTTGGCTTTTCATAGATGGCTTCTATCAGTTTGAGGTAGAGACCATCTGATGGAGGTTTAAGAGGGCTGATGGGCTGCATATGAGGCATAAGCAGCTCTCTCAACTAATGAAGCTTGGTTTGGAACCCTCAAAATTCTGATTGTTATATGTGTTATAAAAGGCACATATGTGTCTTCCTAAGTGCATGTGTGAAAACCTAATCTCCAAAATGTTATTTATAGGTGGGCCCTTTGAGAAGTGATTATTAGAAGAGACATCCTAAATGGGACTATTTAAATGCCCTTATAAAAGAGACCCCACAGAGCTCTCTTCCCCTTTGCCATACAAAACACACCAAGAAGATGGCCAGGTTAGTCACAAATCAGAGGTGGACACTCACCAAATACCAAACTTACCAGCTCTTTGATCTTAGACTTCCTAGTTTCCAGAATTTCAGAATTCCTAGTTTCCAGAAACAACTTTGTGTTATTTATAAACCTTCTAGTTTTTGGTATTTCATTATAGCAACTAAAACAGATTAAGGGACCCCCCCCCCACCTCCAGGACTATCTATAAGAGGTAAATTGAATCTTCTTTGGGGGAATTTAAAATTATTTTGGGACAAATTATCTACTGTTTTTCACATGCAATGTCCATCACTTTTAAATAATGTCATAAAAGCAGACAAAACATTATTCTCCAAAATAAAAAAAAAAACAACCAAAAGACTATATAAATGAATCTGTAGAGGATCTAGATAATTACCAGACACAGTTTAAACTGAGTCTGAAAAACTAAATGCCAATAAAGATACAGTGCAATGGGATTTCAGATACATTTTTATCTCACTGGGTGGTATTAAAATTGGAGCAACCACCTTGAAAAACAACTTGGCATTATTTCCTTGACTGAATCATTTAATTACTTACAATAATACTCAAGAGAAATTCAGCCAGGAGGCAATCTAGGATTTGTGGCATTTGATGCTTATGTAATACTGTGCATAGTAATGTACAGAATAAAAATATTATAAACCTAAATTACATATCATTCTTTGGAAAGAGCTATCTGAAGCTATCTGAGCTATGTGTAATTTCATTTTCATGAATTTGCAATAAACCTGCCTATAGCATGTTAAAAGATGTTAGGAGAGAAACAAAAGCCAAATCAGTGAAAAATTAAACCACTGCAGCATAACATGGATGACACGGTCAAAGTGGAAGAGAAACCTGGGAGCCACTGAATTTTGTCTTATAATTTTAAAACAAAATCTGTTTAAGAATAATTAAAACAGTACAGATTGCATGTACTTTTAAATAACGTAAGTTTTTCCATGTGCGCATATATGAAAACAGCACCACAATCAAGTTGAAGAATATATTCATTATCTCCAAAGTTTCTTCCCAGAAATTTGTAATCTCATACTCCTTATACCAGTTCCCGGCAAACCACTGATCTCAATCATTTATTTCACTATAGATTGGTTTTCATTTCTAGACTTTTTAATAAATAGAATGATAAGAGTACATGTACTTTAAATGAATTATTTTACTGAGTGTACTGTTTTGGCATATCAATATTTTATTTCTTATTATTGGTGAATATCATGGCTGATCTCTGAATTTCCAAGGCCAAAATCATATCTACTTAAAGGGTAACCAAGGATATTGCTGAAAGAAACAACATGAAGTAGAAGTGGCCATCAGGCAGCAGTGGCAGAAAAACTAAGTCAGAATTTTTTCTCTCCCAGTAAGTAGAAGCAACAAGCATCAAGGAGAGCAACTTCAGTGGACCAGGTGTCTTGAGAATATGTGCACAGCAGAGCTATGAGAAATTCTAGATTTCTTGTCATAGTGGCCTTGCCATTTCTTGGGGCAATTACAATATAGATATGTATTTGTGTGAGAGAAACCACACCAAATTATGTCTGTGAGATAAAAAGTCCAAGTTCTGTCATGAAATAATCATACTGGCATAGAATGCTTCTCTGTGCCCCAGTTCACCGATATAAAAATTAGAGTAATAATAGTTCCTGCTATGGTTTGGATCTGCTTCGAGCGTGTCCCCAAAGTTGCAGGTTCTTGGTTCCCCATATGACAGAAGGAAGAGCTGGTTGAATGTTTCAGAGGTTGGGCCCATTGTAAGGTAATTATGTCACTGGGGAGGTGTTATACTTGGAAGAGATTGGTGTAGTTTGTTCAGGGCCCAGTTTGTTCCCATGAGAGGGAGTTGTTAAAAAGGAGCAAGCGTGGCCCCTACATCGCTCTCTGTCTTCCTGTCTTCCCATGAGATCGCTCCCATTTGCATGCACTCCTGCCATGATCTCATCCACCATGCAGCATGGCAGCCAAGGGGACTCTCACCAGAGGAGAGGAGGACTATGGGCCTGCCTGATCTTTCACTTTCAGCCTTCTAAACTGTGAGCTGGACAGATGTCTTCCTGTCAAAATTCCTAACTTTGTATATTTCATTATAACAATAAATAACAGACTAAAACATTATTGTATAGGGTTGTGAAAACTAAGAAAGATGATATATGTAATGCACTTAGTGGAGTGATTGGCATACTGTAAGCCCCAGTCAGGGTTTGATATTTCTGTGACAGGAAACAAAACTAAAACTAGTATATATACATATATTATATAATATTTATAACATATTATATAATATATAAATACATATTATAATACATATAATATATAATATATTATATAATATATAAATACATATTATAATACATATTATATATTATATATATATTATCAGAATGTTAATACTAGTGCCTGTTGAAAATTCTTGTTTTGGTCTGTGATTACTTCTATGTTTTCCAAATTTCTTTTCATACTTAAAATACTATTTATTTGTGAATTAACATTAATTAGCATAACATCTAAGCAATATCAGATAACATTTATACATTTTCCACAGGACATAGAAGTTCATTGGCTCATTCATTATGTTAAAGCAAGTAAATAGAGGCATTAGCAAAAGGTTCAATAGTTTATGGTTACTTTAAAAATATTTATGCACATTGCAATCATTATATATATATATATATTTAAAAAGTTATGGAAAGGTATAGTTCACAGGTTACTGTTTCTACATACATTGTAATACAACATAAATGATGTAGAACATAAAATAATCCTCAAATACACAGTTAAGCAATTGAAAGTTTCCACTAAGATGAAAACACTGATTCCAGTACTGTTCCTCCAGTAGAGTTCCAGAGTGATGTCCCAGGCTCCGTGTCAGCTCTGCAGCACACACACAGACAGACAGAATCTCCCCAGAACACACTGCGAGTCGTGCAACATCTTGCATGCTAACTCACCTTTCAGAACACTTTGGATTATTTTTACCCACTGACCATTTGGGATCTTTGATTTTACATTGATTTGCGACATCACTTGCGAAAAAGGGGAAAACTACATGAAGTCTAGGTTTAAATTTGCATTTACATTAGAAAGTTAACTAAAAAGATTAAAAACATTGTAAAAATCAAGAAGTGGTAGTTTTCTTAGGGATTAGACCTACTGATTTCATCTAGTGCTGCCCTCTAAAGATAAACAACTCAGAAGGACTGACCCTTTTAAAACTGAAATATCAACCAAGATATTGATTTTGGCAGAGGAGCAGGATTTTAGAAACTTGGGACATGTTTTCAGTAAGTCATGATATATATTCTATCACAAATAGGATTTATTATCAAACAAGAATTCTTCTTTTCACATCCCATCTTTTGTTCCCTTGGTTTTTCACTTTCTTTTTCATTCTTTTCCTTCTCATTTGGTTACCTTATGAGATTTTTTTCATTCATTAGCAGTGCTAAGAGAAAAATACATTATAAGGTTCAAATATGAATCTAGATAAACCTTTAATATGGCCCTAGCCCCTCTTTGATACCAAGCCCATGTGAGATGACTGAATGGTTTGGGAGGAGCTGGCCGGCCAAGGTCATCATCTTCAAATTGCATCATAGATGGAGGTTTATCCATAACAATTCCAGCAAGCAACTGAGATTGTGATCCTGCTGTTTTCAAGTCATATAGGTTTTGCTCTCGAATTTGTTTCTTTTTTCTAGAACCTCATTTGGGTTTGTGTTTAAAGGAACAAACTGATTGGGATCTTCAATTTTGATAGGTGTTCCACTACTAACTTCAGAAGAATCCTCTGCTTTCATCCATGTGATTTTGGTCCTGGGGCTGGTCTCCCCATTGTGAGACCCCTCAGGCACATTTACTTTCATGTAGATATTGGGTGAGTTCAGCCATCTCGTTTTCTCATGCTGCTATCTCTGTGCCATGTACTTGAAAGCAGAGAGTGGCACTGTGTGGTTTTCAAAGGAAAAAGCAGTCACAGTTGCTGGGATTTCCACATCACTCTTGCGTCGAGGCTTCTCTCGAATGAGAGGATGCCTGTAAGCATAGGCTGTTCTATACCTCACATTATCCAGAGTCCTCATCAGCCCTTCAAATTCAACTTTTCTAACCTTCCATTTCTTCTGGGAATCCATGTTTACCCCTCCTCCTCCAGCTGCTGCTATAGTGTGAGTGAAAGCTTTATAGTTCTGAAGATCTAGGACAAACAGATCGTTTACTCCACCTGAGCTTGCTGATGGCCACACCTGAATCTCACAGGCTATCTGCACATTAAAAATATAATGAAAAGCCTCTTCAACTGTTTCTCCAAGTGCTTTCACTCCATGATTCCTGAGTACCAGCACCTTACAACTTGGTCCCAGAACTTTCTGCAGTTGAATTCTCTCCTCCTGTTCATCAAGTGATCCCTGGTAGTCATAATAGGCGATGTCTCCCAGGATAAGGGACTCCTGGGAAATTGGAAGGATCCCATACTTCATGGAAGACACAGCTGGTGTAGCAAGGGTGTGGATGTATATCACACACTTAACATCAGGATGTGCTGAATAGGTTGCAGCATGGGGATTGAATCCTGTATGGTCAATTTTCAAATTAGTACTTCCCTAGTCAACCACTTCTATTATATTGACTTTTACCAAAGCTGTGGCTTTGGAAAAAGATAGGCCTCTGGGAATTATTATAATGTGGTCTTGCTCCTTACTTATTCTTACTGAGATGTATGTATTTGATGTATGTATTACTTACGATTATTGAGATGCATTTGCCAGGTGAGCCCATCCAAACAAATCTGCAAGTCTGTACAGGCTGGCAAGTTTACAACAAGTAAGTTTTTCTTCTTTCACATATAAGGATGTATCTGTACCCAGAAGGTCATTAATAAGTGTTATGATGTCAAGACTGAGTGGAGGTGAAGAAAAGCCCGAGAAAGAATTGGTCGTGATGTAATCTACAATCTGTTGTAATGCTATTAATCCAATTGGGTTGTGGTCTTTCTTCATCTGTTCTTGAATAAGGCATTCCAGGTCTTCCCCAAAGGCAGGACTCTGTAGAACCTGAGTAACTCGCTTCCTCTGCTCCATCATATTGAAGTCTTGTTATAGATCAGGAGACATGTTTCTCTCCCGAATGTATTCTGGATCATTTTCATTAATTCGGTCAAAAAATCTCTCTTTGTGAGGCATACTAGGAGGAGGAGTAGTGATCACTTTTTGGTTGGTATCCAAAGTCATGTTTCAAGTCTGTGCATTCCCCTTGTTCTAGTTTGAGGTTTCAGCCCATCATTGGCTGGCTCTGGGGCCGGGTGACATGGCAGACAGGCACCGCAGAGGAGAAACAGTTCATGATAGATAGAAAGTAGCAAAGCAACAAGGGCTGTTTTCCAAACTTCTAACAATAAACACACAAAATGAGTGAGTGAAAATATTTTAGGGGAGTACATTATCATCATGATAGTCTAACTAACCTACTTGAATATTTCTCAGAGTAGACATTGCGTGGAGTGATTGGATGTAAGCTCTCAAATAGTGTATGATGTCTCAGTTGTAAAGATGAGACTGCTGGAAAATACTGCTTCTAAGATATCATATCCCATCATGATGTAAAGTAGAAAGTCTCCAGAGCTTACAGATCCACAATCAAGGAAAATTTAGCTCCCATTGGTGCAAATTAGAAAACACTTCTGGCGAGTGGCCAATGTAACCCATCAATCAAGAAAGTGAGGTTAGGTGCTTATTTATTAAACAATGTGAGTATTACTTCCAAACCATAATCTTGTCAAGAGCTTCAGTAATCCACATTTTCCCTGTCACGTTTCATATTTGGAGCTGCTGCTGTTACTACAGCTACTGCTGCTGTGCCCTACTCTTGTTGCTTTCAAACAGAACCATCCCTGTATAATGTAAGGCCATTTAATGATTAATTAGCGCCTCTCTCAAGCATCACATGAGAAGGATGCTCTTGCTGGAGTCATGATTAACTTCAGACCTGCAGATGTTGGAATAGTTACCTTGTAGCAAGGCTGTGTTGTCACTTGATATGTTTAGGCATCTTCATGCTTGGTGATTTAATTGCAAGGCCAGAAAGTGTTTGCTTTCTATTATCCTTAAAACAACACCATCATGGAAATTCCATATACGGTTATGAAAAAAGTAGAAGTAAACACAGTCTATGTAAATGTAACAGTGTGCCAAGTGTTATTTATATTCATACATGTATACATATATATATATATAAGTATGGATCTTTCAAGCTTTTGCTAGAAACCCATTTGTGATATCTATTTGAAAAAAGGCAATCCATGTGCATAAATAGTGTATCTCACAATTTTTTTGGTGGGAACTCAAATGTAGATAAATTAAAAAAAATCAAGACAAGTTTTAAATTTTGTAATTAAAGGAGCTGAGAATATCTAAAAACATGAGTGGATATAATTGTAAGGAATAAAGATCCTCTTCATTAAGGTCGAATATTATTTTTCAGAATGAGCTCAAACATTTGGGTTGCTGTAGACACAAATTCTAATATGATATTGAAAATTGGGCTGGGGATTTAGCTCAGTGGTTTCACCACCTGCTTCAAGGACTTGAGTTCAATCCCCAGTACAACCCCCACCAAAAAAATCTGACATTGAGAAAATGTATCACAATTCATATAGCTTGAGGGATTAGGTCAGCCATAAGTTAGCTCCTAAGTATAGACTTTTGAAAACATACAGCTCCTTGTATTTTTCACCTGGCTTTAGTCATTGCATTATCTTTCAAGTTTTAGTACTTGCTTAGGACAGCACTACTAAATTAACTGCTTTATGCATATTATTTCCTAATTTTCAGTCAAAGTCCAAATACAAGTTCTGTTTTGATGCATAAGTACTTCCCCTTAAGTTGTACAAACACTGAGAGAATAGACATGTTGGTAATAACGCTACATCATTGTTACTGAGTTATAAAATGGAAATGAAGCAATGGAAGCAACATGTAGAATTCCTTTAAACAAATGGTTTAGATTTATACAAATCACCAGAAGTGTGAGAAGAAAAGCAGAAAATAAAAATAAAATGCCTTTGAAACCCATACAATATCACACAACTTTAAGGTGGTATTATTATTATTATCATTGTCACCTTTTGTTTTCATTTTTATTATTTTAATATTATTTTATAAAAGCATGATTCTGGAACTATAGTCAGATGCATAAACTTCTATTTCCTTTTTTCCAGAATATCACATAAATTTAGCTGTAGTCCATGTATACTTTTTTGGGTCTGGCTTTCTTCACTTAGATTGATGCACTTTAGATTAATTCATGTTTTTCTTGAGTGAATCATCTTTTTCTTACCTGTTGAATAATACTCCATTGTTTGAAAACACTACAGTTTATCTATTTGCCAGCTGAATGATATTTATATTGTTCTACCTTTGATAATTACAAATAAAGTCACTTTAAATAACTGCATACAGGTTTTTAAATGTATTTAAGTAATGTCTAAAATTCAGATTGCTGAGCTGTGTGGTGAGCATATGATAACTTTATAAGAAATAACCAAGATATTTTCCAAAGTGACTATCATTTTGCACTACTGGGATCAATGTTTACGAGTTTCGGATGTTTGGTTTTGGGTATTAGCATTTGAAAAATCTATGTAACTTAAAACCTGTATCTATCTGTATCTATATTCTAGATAGAAGACCTTTATCTGTCTCATTTGAAAAGATTTCTCCAGTTTATGGCTTGTCTGTTAATTCTATTATTAGTTTCTTTCCAATAGCACAAGCTCTCTTATTAAAAAAAAAAAAGATGAATCTGTTTTAACTTGTATAGATTTTGCTTTTGGGATCATATCTCAGTCATTTCTGCCTAAATGATGATCACAAGATTTTCTTTTTGTTTTCATCTATAAACTTTATAGTTTCAGTTCTCTCATTGTAGTTTGTTTATAGACCTAAGATTAAGTTTCAGTTTTATTTGCTGATCAACACCCTTAGGAAGCTTTGAAAATAAATTCAGTTCTAAGAATATAGAATCCACAGATTATTTTAGAGAGGATTCCAAGGTGGTCCTTTATAGTGTCATCTGACCTATAAATGCTTATGAGCGTATATTTTGTTTTCAAAAGACTATATGAAATGTTTGGTCTAACTGTGCAACATATTTGATTTTTTTCTAAATTCACAATAAAAATTATTATATTCTTGACATTTAATTCCTCCCAAAGAGTACTATCTTCCCAAGCCATTTATTCCATAATGGTGTTTGATATAGCTAAAATGATGTTATTTCCAAAGACTTACATTGTCAGAAATAAAAATTTGTGACTCTAATTCCCAGTAAGTCACACTAAAAGTACAATTGAGTGAATCAAATTATGAAAATAAACATGCATGGGAAACTAAGCAGTGAAAATGGTTAACTTTTTTTGAAATTTAATGAATTGGACTGTGAATTATGACATATCTACTATCATTATTCATGAGAATCTTCTCTTTCATTTGAATGTGCACATAATATCTAGTAATCAAGAGTCCTACCTGGATTGTATTTTATCACAGTGAGAATGAATTAATTCCATTCTATTTTTACTCATAAAATGTATTCCATTGATATAGCTGAAGACAAGGCCAAAACTTGCTTAATAGTTAATGTACTGCAATACTCTAACTGGTACGGTAAAATACCATGCTCAGAAATAGGAACACTTTTAGATGCTTTGATTTAAAAGCCAAGGATATTTCAGTCACTCACAAAGCATTCTCTTCAGTTGACTGGAAAGAAAAGATGGTTGTTGCTCTTTAATGTAATTTCACAGCCCTCAGAAAAAGCAGTATCTCAGAAAAGGAGATATCTCTATGAAATTTATCAGTTACTCTTTATTTCTAAGGTGTGTAATCTGAAATAAAATCTGCATGCATGTGTGCACGGATTCTCACACACTCCAAATAACAAAAAGGGTAGAGAAGAGATAGTTTTTATTTCCCTTGATACTGTCTTCATAAATGAATGCTCTGGGAATCAATTGTCTCTTCTGAGCCAAATTCCTGTTTTAAAATCTTTCCTTCACATAGGTCATATGATGTTTGTGAACTGTAAGAATGCTCTGACTTATAGCCTCTCTGATAATTTAATTGGAGCTATTTCTATTTTTAGGAAATGGTTTAGTCACAGATTTGAGTTTCTATTATGTTTCAGGAAAGTTTTCTTGTTTCACAATAAAGTGATTTTATCTCTATAAACCATCTTGAATTTTTGATGCTGGGCTTGTCTGTCCTATAATCAATAATTTCATTCTTAAAACAGACTTTTTAAAAACTTTTTTTAGTCTAAAAAGCATTTATATATTGTAACAATTCAAACATTAAATTCATATAATAACAAATATGCTATTATTTAAAATACATTACAATAAGTACAGGAGCAGAGGAAGGATATATGTGAAAAGACATTCTAGCAAATGAATCAGATCTTTTTTTGTAGTTTCAAAAGTTGCAGTGACTATGGCTTTTAAAATAGAATAAAAATATTGTCTGTGCCACATATTTTCTCCTTAGAAGGTCACTGTGAAGGAAGCTAAAACTATTTCTAACGAATAACGTATCATTCTGATGCAAGCATTCAAACCTCTTAAATTCAAGTGCTTTCTGTTTTCCATGGATAAGAAGCTGATGGCTTAATTAGGACTGGAGTCTGATTGGAGACAGAGGAACAAACACTTTGAGAAAGAGTACAACACATGCAGGGCATTTCCTCCTTTCTTGTTTTCAGT
>NW_004624753.1:13524922-13574636 GCF_000247695.1 Heterocephalus glaber | reverse complement strand
ATTCCATCATGTTCCTCAGCTCCTCTCTAGATTTATTAATCATGTCTTGCACTAGGACCACAATTTCTCCTGTTATCTGAGAAATTATTTCTGATTTCATTTTTTCCGGATCCCCTTTTGTTGCCAGTTCTATGGTTCCAGATGTTTGACCATCAGAGTGTTCCATCTCATTTCCCTTTGGGGTTGCTGTAGGTGATGTGGAAGTCTGGTTTTGAGAATTACTTACGTTTTTTCTCATTTCGACTGGGGGGGCAGGGGGGTGCTGTTGGCGTCCATGCCACTCACCTCCTCCGAGCTGGGAGAGTTGGGCCAGGGGCTGGGAGCGGCAGTAGTGATGGTGTCATGGAAGCCCCTTCCTCTGAACTAGGAGCAGTGGGACGTTGGCTCAGCAGCTCCTACCTCCGGGCAGGAATTCTTTAAATGCTGAGAACTTGATTAGCTCCAGTACAATGGTCTGGTGGTCCGGTGTCCTCTGCGTCTTTGTAGTGTGGAACCAGGTGGCTGTACAGAGAGGAGGCCAAAGGAGTAGGGGAGGGCCCAGTGGCTTGCTGCCTGCCGGGACACGGGCTGATTCGGTGTTTTCAGCACGACTGGCAACCTCGGGACCGTGTCTGCAGACCTGCCTGTCAGCAGCGGGCTGATTCGGAGTTTTCTGTGTGGCTCTAAACTATATTTTCAACTGTTTTTCCTTTATTTCTAAAATGCCTATCATGAAGCCCAATCAAGCATATTAAAGTCTAATTCTGAACAAAATCAGATTTTCCTACTTTGGTATCTTATTAATCAGGTTTTCATCCTTGGGACCAAGTACCTGAAATATGCTACTTAAAGGTGGAGAAGTTCAATTTGGCTCATGGTTCCAGAGGATTCAATCCCAAGGCAGGAACATTAAAACAGAAGGGTGTAGTGGAGCAAAGCTGCTCAATGGTAGCTGGGAAGCAAAGTAGGGGAACAATGCCAGACAGGAAGGGGCCCTGGATCAGATCTAGCGCCCCAGGTTATACCTCCATTACCCACCCAGACACACTGAGAAGCGGGCTCTAATAATGCCCTAGGTGGCTCATGGGCCAATCAAGTAGTAACCCAGATTAACTGTCACAATTACAATGAAAAAAAGTATGTATCAAATTATTGTTAAAACAACAGCGAAAGCAACTGTTATAATATTAATTTTTATTCATAACTCAAAAACTATACAATATGCTATTTTTAAAATCAGACTCTTACATTTTCCTATTCTTACCTGAACACTTCTATCTTCCCTTCCTAAGTCACTTTTATTCCCTTTGCAAATCATTTTCCCTTCTTCCAAAATATCTACAACACTACTTACCAGTAAATATTTCTACACTGTTCAATTTTCATATCATAATTTACATAAAGATAATGTCATGTATAAATGTTTTTTCTTTAATATCAGAAGATATTTTATTTCTTGATATATTTGCTGGTCAGCTTGGATATTTTTGCTTAAAGATTTATGTTTTATTTAAGGTATAAATTTATACCTTTAAATAGCTTACTTTATATGAATTTTTGATGTTATTTACAATATTGTACCTTGCTTCACTGTTCTCAGTGTGAATTATATGAGTTAATGATAGTTAGGCTTAAGAAGAATTTCCTATTCTGCATATTTTGCTGCTTTTACAGTATGCCTCTAATTTTTTTTTTTTTAAGTTGTGTGGAAAAAAATATGACCATGTGAAGTTAAGTACCAAAATATCTTTGGAATAAACTATATATCTTGAAAATAATTAAAATATTTTCTTCAAGAAGCAATTATTTAAGAAGCAAGTAAATGTTTATTTGTATTAATAAATAAAGATCACTGCTTTTAGTCATAAAATCAGTAATATCCTTCTGTTACTGCTCAGAGTTCACTTCCTTCAGATTTTCTTCCTCATTGATCAAAATCATAAAGGGAAACCCAGATAAATTAGCCTTGCTATGAAATTTTTGTCTCCTTAGGGTTTTAGTGATAATTGGCCCTCGAGTTACTCAGTCCTGAGCTACAAATCCTTTTACTGCCTGATGTTTCCAGAGATTAAATTCCCTTTGCTTCTTTAAAGCCCCATATACAAATACTTATCCCTTCATTGTCCTGAAATTCACTTTACCTGTTTTCTTTGCTTGAAAAGGTCATGTTTTTCTCTTCTTACCCCACATGCCGCATCAGCTTCTCCATGTCATCTTCAGGAGTCTTCTAGTCTGAACCATCACTCATTTTCTCTGATGTATGGTTCTTTACATTTTATATCAGCTAAGATACAGTGTTTATCTTTTTTAGTTTTAGAAGTAAAATTTGTGCAGTCTATTTTTCTTCTCTGAGAGTGAACTATATGGAATGACTTACTCATAAATATTATGAAATAAAAACAGATGAATCTTAATGTATTTTTCTTTTTTTCCTTCTTTAAACAAATAATATAAAAATAAGAAACTTTTAAGCTAATGAGAAGAGTTAAGATTTCAATTCCTGACTACTATGTACAGTAGGGGGACAGTGAGATTTCAAAACAGGTAGGATGTACTGTCCCTACAGCACATCTGCTCTGGAGAAAGATGGAATCTGTTCATTAAGGTGGAGAAGCATGGGCCGAAGAACATGGATCTCTGGTGTGACTGGTAGTTTTAGAGTGCTCTGAAAGAGTTAAGTAAGTTTCTTCACCTCATGGAGTCTGCCTCTCAGACAAGACACCTGCTCTCTTCAATAGTGGCCAGAGTGTTACTCAGAAATTTACATGTTGAGACTTTCCAAGTAAAAATACCAGCTCTTTTAAAAATCACAAATAAAGCCAAACATGTTTATATTTTCCACCAGCACAAAGAATCTGTATCCAAACTATAGTTTTACAAATGAATTTCATAAGCTACTCAGATGTCATCTACCTTAGGGGCCAGTCCAATAATTCAAAATGAGAAAAATTATTTAAGTGATAATTTTTTGTATTTATGAGAATCACACAAAAAGGGTATTACAAAGGACTTTAAGCAGAACTCCTTTTTGCATTGTATTTTAAATTACTTATTTTGTTGTACATTTCCTCCTCTAAACCAGGAGCTCCTTGGGGTAGAAAGAATGGAATTAAAAACACGTGGACTTTGGTATGAGTTGACCATGTATTTAACGACTAGCTATGTGACCTTGGGCAAGTTATTTAACTTTTTAAGCTTTGTTTTTGTTTAAGCTGTAAAACCTTCTGGAAATTATTTTTCACTAGTCTGTCTCATAGGAGACATATGGTACATATTTGTGAAGTGAATTAATGGCATAATTAATGTATTAGTGTTCTTTGTATAAAAGGATTTACAATGCTATTTATTGGTGTCTTGTGTGGTTAGTATAAATGCAATGCAAATAAACTTAATGTGTTTGATACATTCAAGTGATGATAGAGATGAAGGTTTAGAAACCATTTTGAGTCAGTTAATTTCAATAGTGATGATGAGGGGGTATTCTAGAAACATCTGGTTCCATGCATGCTAAGCTGTCTCACAAGAGGTTCCTGTGGGGTTAGGAATTTCATCACAAGCCATATTATGATATTTCTTTCTTTCTTGATATTTGCATTGCAATATTGTTTACTCTTTTTCTCTAGTCTCTGTATCCAAATTAAGAACCAGTTTCCATTCACAAAAGATGGGACTGTCAGCAGAGGCAGCAAGACTCGTTAGGGCCAGCAGGGCCTAACACCATGCCTTTGATAGGCTGTGCTTTCCTCACTGAATGTTATGGTTTGGGAAATACCCGAGTTAGAAAGATGGGGTGATATGGCAGAAGGAATTAAAGTGTAACGGGAAACAAAATGCAGAGAATTCATTACCTTCAGAAAAAGATTTTGTCTTATTTGAAATCAATGTCTGTTATTACTCAGTGTTTTCTGAGTTAATGAATTGCAGGACAGAAAAATAACAATACTCAGGGTAACTGAAAGTTTTATAGTTAACTGGTGTCCATAGGGTGTTAATTTTTTTTAAAAAAAGGGAACTAACTTCAAGCTTCAAAGATATGTTTGCAGACAGAAGCTTGTGGAAAAAGACTGACTTAGAAGGAGCTACTTGTTTGGAGCAAGGGAAAGTAGCTATAAAGACAAATATTGTCAGAGTGGAAGACCTGTGGTTAAGTTTAGATGAATGAACACATCAATTTTGTAATCATAAGAAGAGAGAAGACTAAGCAGTTTTGTCTGAGAAATAAGAAAAGGATTATTTGTGGAAGGTTTATGAAGTAGGGTAAGTAAGTACTTTTAATAAAATTTCTACTACAAAACTGGGTTTAAACTTTAAGTCCTGAAATACAGAAAATGTTCTCCTTTAACAGTTCCATTCTGTTTCTTTGGGAGAGCTGGTGAAATATTTTAATAAACAAGAACTCCGTGTTTCCCTCAAATTCCATGAAATAGGACAGTTTTCAGAGAATTATAACTACTTCATGTGGATTATAGTATTCCGATTAATAATATATTTTGTTACTGGTTCTGATATATAAGTAGAATAAATTACCTCATTGATAGTTTACAGTCTATACTCTCTCAGGGTAGAGAAAGCACACAAGTACACACAGTGACACACACACAAAACTCAAAAATCTATCTGCAAATTCTCCAAAATTTTACTCTAAAGCTTTCTTTTCCTTTAAAAATTCAGCCTTACTTATTTTTATACATGCAAAGCTGCAAAGGCAATTAACTGAAACCAATTTGATTTCTAAATTTTCATATCTGACATTATATAAGAGCTGCCTCATTATTAAGCATGAAACTTCACCATTTCTTTACATATGATGATAAATATATTACTGAGGGAAAGTGTCATTTTTTTTAACGTTGCAAAATGGGATCAAATTTGAACTTTTATTCCTAAAAATAAAATGATTTGATTACAGTAATTGTCTCATAAATTTTAAATCACATCCTCAAATAGCAAATCTGTCATTGCCTAATACATAGCACCCAAATCCTTCTGGGGAACAAGCAGGAAGCTGGAACTCCTGTATTTTTTCCTGTGTCATCTTCCATGTGATGAAAATTGTAAAAGCACTGAATATAGTATCATATATTGGAAGAGTGCTGAAATAGAAATTATGAGAGTCATATTCTAATACTCCCAGGATTAGACAAGCAGCTGCAAGACCTTGGACAAATCATTTAATATCTATGTACTTTTATCAATCAAAAATAAAGGTGCTGAACTAAAACATCTACTCTAAATTTACAATAAAGTCAATCTTCATTGTTTAGGGCAGATATTCAGGCATCAAACTCAGGATTCTGGATATTATTCAAATAAAATATATCACTAAGACTTTCTGGCCCTACTCCCTTCCGTAATTCTCTCTGTGTTATCTTCTCTTGGTTTCCACACATAATTGATGTAAACCTTTGTATCTGGCCTAAAGTTCTGCAATCTTCCCTTACCTGCTTTTCTTCTGCTTCCTTAAAGTTACTGATTTCAAATATACTTAGTTTACACCGAAGGACTGTGATCTCTCAAAAACAAAAATCTCATGATGACATTATCTTACTTAAAATACTTTAATAATTCCATTTAAAATCCTAGCATGCTATGCAAGGCTCTTCATAATCAGTTTTCCTTTTGCTTCTCTTTGTAGCCACAATTCTACTACCACTTTTGTCCATTAATTGATCACCTTAACTTTCTTTCCCTTTTCTGAAAACACCAAGGAGGCTGTATCTTGACATTTTATCTTAGATTAAGTTGCCTTTACTGTCTGAGGTATCTTGCCCTCTTTTGTGAATCTTGGCAGACAACATGCCTTTAGAGTCACGTCATGCATCATTTTCATAAGCAAGGCATTCCTTCCTGTCTCTTCACTCCCTGTTACCTCTTCAAAGTATAACTGATGAGTCTATTGTGCCCACCGTTCTATGTATATGTTACCTATTTCATTTTATTGTTATATATGTAGTTTTATGTGTCTTATATAAATTTATTCCAGTTTTATATTTATTTTCAACACCTTAAAGTTAGAGCTACTATAGTTGCATTTGCATTTCCATTAAAATTCATGAAAATTACCTTTATAAAATGTAAACTATTCTAAAATTTATTGACAGCTTTTAAAAACCCCATAACTTTATTAATTAAGTGATTTAAACAATTTACAGAAAAATGAATTGTTGGGGACATGTCAGTAGGGAATATATGAGGTCCCTTCGCCCAAACAATCTCACAAGGAGAATAGGAGACCAGGAACAGTGGGTTTTAGTCTCCCTTGCCCCACTTCATGTTTAAGGCATAGGTTTTATCATGGGACATGAAGGCTCAGAGTGTCATAGACGGCTACCTCAGCCCAAAGTTCTCTTGAAGCAGAGGCATTGCTCAAACATAAATGAGCTGCAGACTCATGTCCAGTTCTAGAGCACTGAGTGACTCAGAGAATTTGCTTAAAGAGAGAGCTGGACCCCAGGAACAGAGAGTAACAAAGGTCTTTCTTGGGTAACAGGCAGAAAGTTCAAGTCTGGAGTTGGTCCTGAAAATGAGCTATTTGTTGGTAAACAATTAAGAAGGGCCAAGTAACTCCATGATAGGCCAAATAGTTTAACAGGACAGAAAGAAACCATCAAGAAAAGCCATCTTAGAGTCAAAACAAGTCTCAGAGACTAACATCAAATAGTAATTTACATGAGATCCTACATTTGACTGGATCTGATTTTGAGCACTATATGTTGTAAGACATTACCCAAAACAATAAGGCTATAAGTGGGCAGTGAGTAGAAGCTAACATTAAGCGGAATGCAACAAATGAATTAAGGCAATGAGATAAAGATGACTCTGCTATAAAAATCACTGTCTTCCTGGATAATTTGACACCAGAGCTTTCCAACTTTCAGAGAAATAAAGTTCATTAAAGCAGTCCAGTAAAATCACTGAGTACATATGCAAGCGAGCAACAACAAAAAGTACTGGAGAAACCGAACTATTGTACCATGAAAAAAAAGGAAGCCATAGAAACTGCTTATGAGAGGGACTATGTGATAAACTTACTGAGTACAGATTTCAAAGCATCAATTATTGGTATCTTCAAAGAAATACAAACATGTTTAGAAGATAAGGGTATGATGACCCTGTGTCACCAAATTTAAAATATGAACATGAAAATATACACTGAGAAAAATAACCACAGACACAGACACAGAACTGAAAAATTACTGTAATATGAGTGAAAATTTTATGAGAAGTGAACAAAAATATATTTGACCTAGAAGAATCTGCAAACTTGAAGATGAATTAATGAAAATTAGACAATATGAAGAACAAAGAGAAAAGTGAAGAAAAATGAAAAAGCCTTAAGGATATGTGAGACACTATTAAATGTAAGGGAATTAAGGAAAAAAGAAAGGAACAGGAGAATATATTATGGGTGATATCACCCCTCATTTGATAAGCACATTAACTTACATAGCCGAGGTTCTCAATGAATTTCAAACATGATAAATACATCTTAAAAGCAGAATTAAAAATGTACTGATTTTCAAACTAAGATTAAAAACTTATTTCTCATCAAATCAACTTACTCATCATATCAGTGGAATCAATGAAGTCAGTTTGATGACTTACTAAATGCTAAAAGAAAATTTCAATCAAGAATCATATTTCAGTAAAGCCACATTTCAATGTGAAGCTAGATAAATGACAGAAAATATTTGTTTGTAACAGACCTGGCACATAAAAGCACAAAAATAACTTCCTGATGAAATTATGTATTTCTAGATTCACATGAAACAAACCAAAGAACAAAGCTCTGGTCAAGGTAATTTTATATTACAATAGTTTAGTTTTTTTTGTCTTTGCAGCTTTAAAATAATTTTATAAAACAATGCCTATCTAAGTATATTTTATGGCTTACAGTATATAAAAACATGCATAAGTGTGTGGTATGCAGTTGAAAATAAAATGATAAAGATGATAAAGCAGGTAGACAGATAAAAACTTACATTAGATTAAAAAATGATATATTCAAGATGGTACTTAAATCCCCAGGAAAATTGGAGAATCAGATATGGTAAATAAAAAGGTTCACATGACAAACTCCTTTTAGCTACAGTACAGTAAAATTTATACTAAATAAAATTATAATAATGAGTTGATGAGTTTTAACACGTAAATGCAATAAATATAACAAAGACACAAATATGGGCAGAAAATAGAGCTATAGACACATGTGATAGAACAACATGGTGAACTCTGCTGCCTAGTGCCATCCAACAGGAATTAAAGAGATCTTTAGTATAACATTAAACCCTATGAACATTGTGTGGCAAACTTCAACTTGTTCAGTGCAGTTGTGAGCTAAAGTTGAGAAAAAGGTGTGTTTTAAAGCATACCATAAATCATGGATCATGAATAATGTGCTGACATGAAACTTTGTCAATTTTATTGGAATTTCTCAATCATATCACTTTACATTCCAGCTTTTTCATCAAGGAGATGATACTTGAGTCTGTGGTTATGATTCTGATAACAAGATTCAGAATTCTCAATGGAAATCACTTGGTTCTCCTCATGGGGCAAAAAAAGAAAAATGTGTCAATCAAGATGATTTTTTACCTTGATGGAATTTTGTGAGCTATGTTGGTACTCTGGAACACTATTGTGAACTTGAATATTATAAGGGTTTATTAGAGTATTTAAGAAATGATAGCCTTAGAAAACAACCTGAGAAATGGTCAAAGGGCTTCATGACAACTCTGCATCAGACATCACTTCTCTCAAATAGAAACATTATCGTGTGCCCCCAATCCACTTATTTACTCACTGGATCTGCCACATGTGACTCTGGCTCTTCTCCCATATCACAATAACCATGAAATGTTAATATTTTGAATGGACTCAGAACATCAAGGCAGCTACAGGGAGATAGATCTTTTGCAAAGTAAGAGATGGAGAGGTAAGAGAGGAAAAGGAGGTAAAGAGAATGAAGACGTGTTATGTGAATGTACCAACTCCCCATGATTAATGTCATCACTATGTACAGTATGTACTAATAAAAATAAGAAATGTTGAAAAAACAGAAACAAATCAGCAAACAAACAAAACTACAGTATAACTACAGACACGAAGGAGAACTACCAGAACTGCTTCAGAAAGTGGCAAGCACCGTTAAGTAAATATGTGTGAAGGGAGGGGATGTATTTTTAGGGAAAGGAAGTGTCTTTTACTATGCAATTAAAAATTTTAAATATTCATTATTTTTATTATACTTCATATAACTAACATTTCTATGTCATATTAAAGTTGATAATATAAATCTGAAATTCTGAAAAGCTAAGATACTGTATATTGTAATTCTAGGAAATATCACTAGTAAAATAAATAAGAAAAGAGTGAAAAATCATTAAATAATTGAAATTTTTATTTAGAAATATTCAATGCAAAGGAAAATAAGGAAAAGAGCAATAAGCAGATAAAAATTCATCTTTATTATTAATTAGTTCTAAATACATATTAGCTATATCACAGCCTTATAATTAGTAGAATACCTAGAGAGAAGATGAACAAGAATAGAGAATATTTGAACAAGACCATGGAAGTGTAAAATGAAAGGACTTGATATATATCAAAACACTCCATCAAACAACTGAACGGACATTCTTCTGAACTGTACAGAAAAAAGTCCAGACAGACAATTTCCTAAGCTATAAAATCAACCTTTACACATATAAATGAACTGATATAGTTCAACTAATAATCTCTTATCACGATGAAATTGTTAGAAGTCAGCAGCTGAAAGACAATTAGAAAATTCACAAATATGTAAAAAATTAAATAATATACTTCTAAATAACAAATGAGTCAAAAACAATCAGAAGGGAAATCAAAATATATTTTGAGAAGAATGAAAATGAAGACACAACAATGCATATTTTACAGAATGCAGCTAAAATAATTCTTAGAATATATATATATATATATATATATATATATGAAGAATAGCTTCAAATCAGTAATTTTTGCCTACTGGCAAAAGAAAGAAAAAAATCAAACCAATTGTAAAAGAAGCAAGAGAAATTCAGTAATAAAAATTAGAGTGGAATAAATAAAAAAATAAGAGAATAGGAAAATCATACAGAAAAGCAACAAAACTAAAAGTTGAAAATTAGTTTATATATTATACCATAAGAAGAAAATAAAAGACAAAAACTAATGACCATCTCAATCTACTCAGGAAAACATTTGATAATACTCAACCTATTTTCATGATAAAAATTCTCAATAAACTAAGACTTGAAAGAAATTTCTTTAACCTCATAAGAGGCATCTACAAAATCCCAGTAAATATCGTTTATAATAATAGTGAAGTCTGAATGTTTTTACCCTAGATTCAGGGAACAAGACAGGGATTTACATTCTCTAAACTTCTAACTGCAAATATGTTCTAATAAAAATTTAAATTTAAATTAAGAAAAGACAGAAAACATCTAGCTGTTCCATCAATGAATAAATGAATAAAAAACTTCTCTTCTGTTTCTAAAAGGTAAGGTAGGAAATTTCGGCAAATGAATGAAATACAGAACATGTAACTTGGAATGGACATAGTAAAGCTGTCTCTATTTGAAGATATTTTGTGTATAGAATATTCTAAGTAATTGGGCAAAAAGAATCAAACTAGAACTAATAAATGAGTTCAGTAAGATTGCAGAGCACATAATAAATATAAATATTAACAGTATTTCTATATTCTGATAATGAACACTCCAAAAATAAAATTAACAAAGTAAATCCATTAACAATAGCACCAAAATAATCATCATGAATATTTTGTTTTTAGGAGATGTACAATTTTATGCTCTTAAAACAATAAAACATTGTAAATAATAAAATGAGACTTAGGTAATAATAAAAATTCTGGTTTCATGATTAGAAGATAATAATACTAGTACGGCAATACTCGCTAAATCAATCTACAGATTCAACACAAACCCTGCCTATCAAAATTTGAGGTTGCTTTTTGCTGAAAATGCTCTAAAATTCATCTGGAATTCAAAGGACTTTGTATAACTAAACATATGGAGAAGACAATTGGAAGATGTAAATTTCACAATCTCAAAGCATTGCAAAGCTACAGTAATCAAAACAGGAAGTTACTGACATAAGGGTAGATATAGAATGATGAAATACAATTGAGTATCCATAGATAAATCATTACATTTGCATCCACTTGATGTATAGCAGGATTTTCCAAAATAATTTGTTTGGAGAAATGAGGCTCACATCACTGAGTATCCACATGTTAAAAAATAAAGTGAAATTGGGCCTTTCCTTGTATTGGCTACAAAAATTAATTTATAAAGAATCAAATACCTAAATATATGAACTAAAACTTTAGAAGTAAATTTTTGGAGTGAATTTTTGTGACCTAAGATGAGGAAAATCTTCTAAGATAACACATAGAATCTATAAGTAAGAAAAATAAATAACTAGATCACATCAAAATTTAAAATTTTTTTACTTAAAAGGACATGTAAAAAAATAAAAAGACAACTCATAGAATGTGAGAAAATATTTTCAACACATATTTGCTAAAGAACCTGTATCTAAAATATATAAAAAAATTCTCACAATTAAAAAATTGGAGAAGGATATTGTTTTAGGGGTCTGCAAGAGCCATTGTATTTATATTTTACTAAGAGGAATCACAGAATTCAGAAAAGCTATTACACTCACAGTTGTGATTTATTACAAGTAAAGAATACAGATTAAAATAATAAAAGGATAAGTGCATATAAATAGAATCGCCAAGGTATCAGACATGAGTTTTTAATTGTCCTCTCTCATTGTCACCTTATAGACAATGGTTAATTGTTTCAGCAGTGATGTGTAACATAGCACAAATTATTGCCAACTACAAAAGCTCACTTGATCCCTGATATCCAGGGTTTTATTGGGGGGCCAGGGAAATAGACATAAAATACACACCTGATTGATCTTAGTTATTTAGTGCTCAGATTCTGTAGAGGACAAATTGATATGAGTTGTCCCTCTATTTCCACTAAATGTCGTATTGTTAACATAAATTACACGGCACACACAAAATCTTGGGCATAAATAGTAGCATTACTTAGCCTGAAAGTGGAAATGACCCAGATGTTTTTTAACTGGTGAATAGGTAAGTAAAATATAGTTTAGATAGATATGATCACAATTATCATAAGGAACTGGTACCTGTGCACAATATACCTTGTTTCTACTTTTCCCCCATTCCCCTCCCCTCCCTTAAACCCTTCTTCCCATCATTTACAACAGCTTTGTTTCTATTTTTTCCTTCTGTTCTCCTTTTTTTTTTCTTTTCCCTTCCTTCTTTCCCCCTCCCCTATTCCTTTTTCCCCTTCCCATGTGAGCATTTTCTTCCCATTTCTCAAAATCTATTATACATTTTGGCCCTTATTTACACTTTCAGTTTCTCACATAAGAGGAACAATGCCCAAATTCAGATTAATTCCATTAATTCAATTAATCCCATTAAGCACGTAAACAAACTAAAAGCATTTGATGCCCTGTCCTTTATCTCTATAGAATAAATTTAGAGTTACTGAGTGAATTTTAAAAATATAACCAGAATTTTAGAAGTACAAAAGTCCTTTACCAGATCTGAATTTTTAATTTTACCAAGGAAAACATACTTCACATTGCATTTTCAAGGTTGTTTTGAAAGAAAGTGGTCAAATCAGAACCAAAAGTTCCAATATTCAATCCATTCTTCCTAATTGTATATAAAGGGGAATTAAGAATTCAAGTAACCATTTCAAGGGGGAACAATACAGCAAAACATGTTAAAAGCGGGTGATTCTCTTTCTGTACATAAATGATAAAAATAAAAGTTGATTCTAAAAAGAAAAATAATCAGCCCCTGTTTCGACATCTTACATACTCAGTTTCCTTAACCTTCAAATTCTGTTTTCTTCCCACATCTAAATGTTGCTTTTTTGTACTTTCATTGGAAATTTGTTAATTTGCATGAGTTATGAATATTTGAGTAACTTTATGTAACTAAAGATTCCAAGTTCTTTAATGGAAATGACTATACCCTCATTTGTATTTCTACATCTAAACTTGCATAAGGAAGGGGTTTAAAATATCAGATTGAATTTTAGTGATCTATAATTGAGAAGTATCATATATATTTCTTGAATATAATTATGCATTAATACCTTGCATTATAGCAATACTCACAACAAAATGTTTCAATGCAACACAAACAGTCTTTAAAAGGAGAAGACCATGAGAACATAAGAGTACGGGGTGGGGACAGATGGGCACCAAGGGAATAGACAGAATTCAGTGGATGGGTGCAACATACAAAAGCAACCTCATGAGAGACAAATTCAGTCTGATCACCCTATTTGAACTCACGAGGTTTTCAGAGCTCTGTTCATTTTCAAAACGAAAGACATCCAAACATGGGCTGCTGCCACATTTAAGGAATAAAATATGCATCTCTGTGAGAGGATAGAGCAGCTTTGAACAAAATCAACCACTTGTGGTTAACGGAGAGGATGCTGAGGTCTTGACCTTGTTTGCTTTAGGTACCATGTTCAGCTTTCCAAACATCAAGAACAGGAAAATTGTCAATTATGTGTAATTGATATCTGTCTCCTGGGAACCAATATTATATCCAGTATTTTTCCTGCTATTCAACGTTTTTAAAATGATATACAGCAGACTAACTTTTCAAAAAAGTTAGTATTTTTCCTTGCTCACCTTGCTGCTAAAATTCACATCTGGAAAGCTATAGGATGATGGAAATCTTCAAATATTAGTTGTTCAAAAGAAAAACACCTAGCTGGCTAATGCACTTATAACACTATATTGCTCTTTTGAAATATGGAAAGGAAAGAAACAGTTTAAAGTCATATACCAGGTTATTATTTTGGTTAATGTAAAATGTTCATCTGATAAGTTTGCTGAATTTGACTTGTGGCAGAACTGCACAACAAATATACACTTTATCTGATGTCCCTTTCCCCATCCAAACTGACATCAACAAATGAGCCATCTGAAAAACACAAAACACAAAATAACAACAACAACAACAACAACAAAACACCTGGAGAATTAAAGCACTTTAACCAGCATGATTTATGTTAATGGTACAGAAGAGAATATTTTTTGTTTCTCAGAATCATAACAGGCAATTGATGTGCCATATTGCAGTATGGTTTTAGCTATCAACACGTCAAGATTTAGTTTTGCTGTTAACATTTTAAGATTTAGAAGGCTGTAAGAATATGTGCAGTGTAGCAACAACACAACCTTCATTCCCTCAGCTATATTTATTGAGCTTTCATTTTTTCCCATTTTACAGAAGAAATTGAAAAAGAAAGCGAATAGGAGAGACAGTCAGGCAACCACTCAGTATATTTCATTTTTTGTAGTATGTCAAGTAATGAGAAATAAAGAAACAGAAAAGCAAGTTCTTAATAGCTTGTGCTCAGACCAGAGATGATTCTAGACAGGAGAATCTACAATATATTTTTATTGGTTCTTTATGTCCAACAAATAACTTAACTATGTCAAAGAATGTCCCACTTGATCCCCGACCTTCATCAATTACAAGAGTCTGAAGGTTAAGGATGCATTGCGTATGCTACTGGATTGGGAGTTCCTGGCAATGTTACTCTACAGAAAGCCAACATCGTGAGTGAGAGGCTGAGGGACATTACCAGAATGCTCCCTATTGTACTTTAATTTTACCAGACTATGGCTTCAAATGCAAGGGAAAAGATGCAAGACTGCTGCAAATAGAAATAGGTTGATGCATAGTGTATTCAGATAAAAATAATAGCCTATTATACAACCAAGACTTAATTTGCAACACCAAGTACAAAGCCACCTCTGGTTGCTCACCATTTTCTGGCTCCTTGCAGGTAGCATATATCCATCCTGAGGGCACTGTCAATATCAATACTTATGTAATCATTGATTTTTTCAAGCCAAATAATCAGACACAAATGTTGAAACAATGAGATAGGAAGTATTTATGCATATATTTACTTCATGACCAAATACGACATTTTCAATTTATCATGTTTTTTCAATGTTGTTACACAACAAACCAGTTGTAGTTATTCCTAAAATAATTCTACTTTACAGTTTTTGAAAGGAAGAATTTTCCTCTTAAGATGGAATAAGCTATTCTTAAGAAGACAAGTAATTATTTTCTTAGCGTATTTCTTGAAAGTACAGATATAAACAGAAGAAAGAAATGCTGAAATGTATGTTTTGTTTCCCATGCATGTACAATAAATAGAGAAAGAGGATTTTTAAAAGTGTGTGGATATGTGTATTTAATGATATTTTTACAACATTCTCTCATATGAAATTAATACCTTTCTTATCAACAAAATAACATCTATACATCTTATTTTCTCAACATATAAGAAAATGTACTTTAGAACATTTACTTTAAGGTAAATGGTAGCTGCTTTGGTAATCATTATGTTAGCCTTGGAAACACCCTGACAGCAAGCAGGAAAATGTGTGTGTGTGTGTATGTGTGTGTGTGTGTGTGTGTGTGTGTCCTTGGTGGAGCAAGGTTAGGGGATGAGAGAAGAGGAAATTGAAAAGGGGATGGGCAAAGCAAGAGGATGTTTAGAATCTGGGGTACAGATATATAAATATATATATATATATATTTATTTATCATATGACTGCACTTTAAACATTCATAAGCTTTCCTCATTATTCATTTTGCCATCAGCATTGTGCACTCATTATAATTGCTAAACTTATATTAACTCATCATAATTACCCAATGTCTGTATTTTATATTAGGGTTCACTCTTAGTGTTATACATTACATGGGTTTGGAAAATTCTGGAATGGCAGGTATCTATTATTATAATATCATGAAAAGCATCCTTACTAACATACATAACATACTTTTAAAACATGAATGGAATATTTTCTTCTACACAGGAAACAGAATAAACACTACAAAGTGCCACTTCATATGACCAGCCATTTAGCCAAGAATATTACTGGATTTTAGATACAGATGTTTCAAACTTTTAAATTTTACTTGGAAGTTTTTAATTTTCAAATAATATTATCCTAAGAATTTGCATGGTTATGTTGCTTGATTGCTTGTTCTAGTAAGTAAAAAATTCAAAATAATTTAAAAACTAGTTTACACATGTGTGTACTATTTATTTCACTTAAGAGTATGGCCTCAACGTGCATCCATTTAGCTATAAATGTCTCTAGTTTCTCTTTCTTTATGGTGGAGTAGTACTCCTTTTATAAAAAAAAACCACATCTTTTTTCAGTCACCAGTTGGTGGGCATTTGGGCTACCACAGGTTTAGCTACCACACAAACCGTGCTGCTATACACATGGGTGTGCATATATTACTGTGATGTGATGCTTTCAATTTTGGGAAGATACCCAGCAGGGAAATAGCTGGGTCAAATGAGATCTCTAATACTAGGTTTTTGAGGTATCTCTATACTAATTTCTACAGTGGTTTCACCAGTCTACACTCCCACTAACAGTGGAGAAGTGTTCCTTTTTACCCATGATGTCACCAGCATTTGTTATTGGTTGATTTCATGATAGCAGCCATTGTTTCTGGAGTGAGGTGGAATCTCAGCATTGTTTTTGTTTGCATCTCTTGGATGACCAGTGGTGTTGATCATTTTTTCATATATTTATTCACTGTTTCTACTTCTTTGTCTGAAAAATTCTATTCATTTCAAATGAGGAACTGAAAGTGTAAATGAAGACCAAAATGTATAATAGATAATGTGAAATAGGAAGAAAAGGTTCAAAGAGGAAGAGGAAGGAGAAATTAGAGGGATAGGAGAAAGGAAAAGGAGGGAAAGGAAAAAATAGGAGGAAATAAACCCATGGAAACAAAGTCTTTGTAAATAAGGAGGGGTAAAGGGGTTGAAGGGAGGGCAGAGGAATGGGAAAAAAATAAGAACCAAGATATATCATGTAAGGGTAAAAATTCCCAATTATGAATCTCATCATACATACGTAAAATGTACCAATAAACTGAATAAAAAAATTTGAAGAGCATAACCACTGTGTATTTCAATCATCAGGACCTGACCAGGCCCAGCCTGTTCAAGTACACTGTTACAAATGAAGGCAGAAATCTTCAACCTCTTGGACAGTGTTGGTTTTCTTCTCAAGAACACCAGGATATTTCCTTTCTGTTAATATGGAAAAGTTTACATTCTTGTTCCAAATATCACCTTGAGTTTGGGTGGTCCAAGTAGTTTATGACCTGGTATTTGGGACCAGATAATTTTCATTCTTACATAAATAAGATGATAAATGAAAAAGTGTCTGGCATTTATCAAGGACCAAGAAAATATTGTACTTCAAAATCATCATGACAGCAGGTTGGGTATAAATAAATAAAACAAAACACTAACATTGATCTTATATTTTGAACTCAATTAAAATGATGGCAAACGATACAAAGACCTTAAAATACTAACTTCTGGGTTTCAGAATGCAGGCATCTATAAGCAAAATCATCTCTCAAGTGTGGAGATTAAATACATACTTGAACAGATTTGATATATTTTGTAGAGTGCTCCATACTGCAGCACATAAAACAGGTCATTGTTAAATTATTTGCAAACGATAAGCCATTAGAAAACCAATGTGGTGTAAGAAAATATTATTCCAATGTAAAACAAAATTTTTCAAAGTGGCTATAATGAAAGGCTTGGATATAGCCATTTCATAAAATGAATTCTATCTAGCAGCATTACATCTCATAAAATGAAATTATGTTCTCTCTGTATATATCAGCACTGATCATACCTAATCAATAATTCTGCTGGCTGTCAAGCTCAGGTAAAATTTGTAGAGAGGAAAAACATATTTCATAGTCTATCTGTATGATTTCATGTTGAAACATTCATTTATTTTAAGCAAACCATCGTTTCAAAAAAGTTAAAGAGAAGCAGTTATACTTTTAAGTGACTTACACTTTTAGTTATTTGAAATATTTCTAATTTATCTTTAAACAGGCTGAATGGAGAATTGAAATATTTGTATTTATGTCTCAAGATCATTTTAACAAATGTTTGTTTAGTTTATTTGTTGTTTTTATCTAGTAAGAAAGAAGGAGTAGGAAGAATTTCCATTTAATATATAAAACTTGAGGTCAGTTAAAAACACCAATTTTAGTATTTCTTGAAATTTGGGAGCACTAAATGTTTAGAAGTGTGTGGTCTTCTATTAGAACCAAATAAATATCTTTAATATGTTAATGGCAATATCACTCTCTGTTACTTGTTCGGAATTTTAGTCTGCAGTGCTTTTTCACAATTATGATTCAAGCACTTACCCAGGGCTTACCATGCCCCCTGTATTAGGTACATATTCCTGATCTTGTGGATGTGTTGGTAAATCAACATTTTAAGATTTCAAAACTATTACCCAATTTTTAAAATCATAGGAAATAAAATCAAAAATTTTCCAAAACCTACATACCATAAGTTCAATATTATATTTCATAAATATTACTTTGATAATTTTGACAATGACATAATTATGACAATGACTCGCTATCACACAAACAGGTATTCTAGCTCCTGTCATCACACACTTGTTAACTATAACTCATTGACCTTGACATCTCATTCAGTGTTGAAGGTCTAATATTCACTTTTTTGCTTAAGAAATTAAAAAAGATGTTTTCAATAAGTGGCTTTTAACTCTTCTGTCAGATATTTTGAAACAAAAGAAACATTTTATACTCAAATGTTTTTTCTTTGCTAAGAGTATTTGTACTCTGCTTATTTGAAGCATTTCTCAGACAGTTGGCATACATCTAAAAATTCAAAATATGAAGGCACTACTCTTGAATGTCTCTTGAACATTCACTCTAATCCTTCTCTTCTTACAGCTCTAATTCCACCAAATTTGTTCATTCTCTTCTATTTCTGAGAAACTGCAAGGAGAAACTGACTATAGTCTCATTTTTGGGGTACTTTTTAAATCCCTAAAACAGCATGATGTAATTTTTATTATTGGTACATATTTGTGGTGCATAGTGTTTACTTTTCTTGTGGGGAACTGGTATGTGTACAAAACATGTCTTAATGCTTTTTTCATTCCCTTTCCCTCTCCCCTTCCCTCTTATCCTCTTCTCATTTGTAGAAGATTGATCTCCCCACTTCCTATTATCTAATTTTTATTGTGCTCTTTATTTATAAATTGGATTTCTCAAATAAGAGAAGACATATTACATTTAATTAGGTACACCTGATTTATTGCACTTAATATTATGGTCTCAAGGTGCATCCATGACTCAAGTTTATCTTCTTTATTACAAAGTAGTACTCCATTTTGTGTAAATGCCATATTTTCTTTACTTATTCATCTTTTGATGGACATATGGGTTGTTTCCAAGAATTAGCCATTATAAATTATGCTGCTATAAATATGGCTATGTATGTATCACTATACTATATTTGATGCCTTTAACTCTCTTGGGAAGATACTTAGAAAGGGAATAGCCAGATCAAATCACATTTCTGGTTTTAGGTTTTTGAAGAATTTTCATACTGATTTTCGTAGTGGTAGTACTAGTTTACATTCCCACCAGTATAGAAGACTTCCTTTTACCCTACAGCCTTGACAGTGTTTGTTATTATTTGATTTCTGGATGATAGCCATTCTTTCTGGGGTAAGATGGAATTGCAGTGTAGTTTTAATTTGCATTTCTCTAATGGTCAGCAATGTTGAGCATTTCTTCATGTATTTATTTGTCATTTGTACTTCTGTGAATGTCTTCATTTCACTTACTGTTCCAATTGATTGTAGATTTACTATTGGAAATTGCTACCACACCACAGAACAAAAATGTTCAGATCTGTACTATTTTCAGAAAATTCCAAGACATAATATGACATTTGGAGTCCATTGTAAAATGGCCGCTGTGTTGTTCATCACCGCTTTCCCACTTTTTCTTTGTTCTTTTCCTTGTACAGTTTCATCACAGAATAAGCCAATTCAGTTTTTAGTTTTAAAAAATAAATAGCCTTTTCCCAGAAACCCCAGTAGAGCAGCCATTTCAAACAAAGAAACATGAGTGAAAGTGATTTGAAATACCACAGTGTACACAGATATTTATCATGGTTCAGTAATATAAGATTGTGAAAGGTAAGGGTTGTTCTTTTCTTAAGAATTCCTTGATTTTGCTTTGATGAAAGAGTTACTCTTCCTTTGTACAATTAAATGTGCCAGATTGAATTATGTATTTAGCTTTCAAAAACCTCTTTGAGAGTGAACTTGTTTTATAACTATCTTTGCAAAATTAGAACCAAATATAGTGCTTAATTCATTATAGGTGCTTATAGATTTGCTAAATGATTAAAATTTTGAGAAATGAGTTAAGAATTATGAACCAATCAGGATTTCATATTACTGAATATTTTAGTAAAAAGCTTTAATTATACATCAGAAGGAAGTGTGTCCTTATATTTCAATGTTAGTCCTATGGCTATTAAATGTTTATTTTGTATTTTGTGAACATAGTGACTACATATAAATGGTTTCCAATAAATATTCATTTTTAAAAAGTCAATTAAAGTTAATCAAAGGCTTCTCTTGGCTTGTCACTGTGTGGAGAAGCTACAGAAGGAACCAAACTTACTTGGTAGTCAAAAGTCAATAACCCAGGCCAAATTGTTTTTTATTAGAATAGAGGAGGAGTAGTCACTTTAATAAAAAATACTATTTTGTTTTCCTTTTTCTGTGATTTTAGTTTTTTGCATTTTCATAAAACTTGAACATTTGTGGTCAAATAGAAAGACAGACATTAAGAGGCAAGATAAAATTGTAAAAAAACAACCAAACATCATCAATTATAGATTTTGAACCTCATTTACACTCTTAGTTTTTCACACCACAGAAAGTGGGCAGGGTTGGGGAAAGGAAAGAAGAGAATGGAATTAATATGAGAAAAAGAAAAAATGGAAACAAAGTCTTTGGGAATAGGGAAGGGTGGAGGGGGTGAACGGAGGGCAGGGGAATGGGGAAAAAACAAGAGTCAAGATATATCATGTAAAAGTACATGATCCCAGTGTTGAATGTAACTGTATTATATACCTAAAATTTACTAATAAACTTAATGAAAAATAAATAAATAAAACAACCAAATAATGCAACAAGGACTGGGCATAAGTGTGACTCGTGGGTAAGTCCATTTGGACAGTGGTACAGCATAATCATGGGTCAGGCATAATTAGACAACCAAAATCAAGAAATTTGCAGGAGATAGGAGTATATAGGAAGGTCAATCCATAAAATTTTGGTAGATCACGTTGTGAAATATTGCATACATTTATGGTTTATACAAAACTATTTTATTGATTGAAATTATTTATCCTATGCCTAGAAATGTAGCTTAATGCTACAGCACTTGTCTAGCTTATGTAAGTTCCTGGTTTAGATTCCTAGCACCTGTCAAAAATTTGCCCTAATCTATGTATTTTTAATTTATAATTAAAATGCCAACTGTGACTAGAGTTTTATTTTGTACAATATTGAATCTTTATTCAAATATAATTATTTAACATGATAATATCATGGGGGAATAACATTGGCTTATTTAGAAATTATTTCTAATCTTACATATTTCAGGAATATTACCTTTGAATAATACAGTTAAATAATGTAAAACCAAGAGATGCATTGATGCCTCAAGAATTAAATTGATGTTTCATGTATATTATTTGTATAAAAAAAGATTCAAAGCTTCAAGATCAAGAAGTGAGCTTGTCTAAAATCATGCAGGATTCATTTCTGGGTTACAAAGATAGTTCAACATATACAAACATGTGCAAATCAATGAATGTGATACACCACATTAGCAGAATGAAAGGTAAAAATTACGTTGTCTCAGTAGGTCCAGAAAAATTTGACAAAACTAAATATTTTTTCATTATAAAAAATCTTAACAGAGGAAGTATAGAGAAAATGCACCTTATACAATAAAAGCCATAGATGACAAATCACTCTTTAACAGTGAAAAGTTGAAAATATAAGAACAAGGCAAGGATGCCCACTTTCACCCTTTATCCAAAACATATAAAAAAACACAAGCAACCTAGTATCAAGAAAACAATCTAACTAAGAAAATGGACAAAGCATCTGAACAAATATTTCCCAAGAGAAAACATACAAATGGCAAATGGGCTCATAAAATATGCTCAGCATCACCATTAATTATTAGGGGAATATGAACCAAAACTACAATGATGTATCACCTGCCTCTAGCGAGAATTGAAATAGTTGAAAAGATGAAACATAGCAAGTGTTGGTAAAGGTGTAGTGAGAAAGGAATCCTCATACAATGTTGATGGGAATACAAATTAGTACAGTCATTAGAATATAATAAATTTTCCTCAAAGAACTAAAAATAGAACTACTATTTGATCCAGCAATCCTACTTCTGGGTGTATACATAAGGGAATTGAAATCAAAATGTCTAAGGAAAACAGTCTTGTTCAACAGGTTGGGGAAAACACTCCTATGATAAATGGCTTAAGAAATGGATACAGATAAAGAAAATGTAGGATATATAAACAACGGAACACTATTCAGCTCTAAAGAAGAAGGAAATTTCGTCATTTGCAACAACATGGATGAGCTTTGGGGACATTATACTAAAGCAATGAAAGCAAAATACTACATGATTTCAGGTATATGTGGAATCTAAAACACTCAAACAGATTAGTGATTACCAGATCCTGAGGGGTTAGTGGAGACGGAATGAAGAAATGTTGTTGATGAGATACAAAGTTTCAGTTAAATAGAAGAATATTATTTTGAGATCTATTGCATAGCCTAGTGATATTGTTAATAATAATGTATATTTCAAAGTTGTTAAGAGTAAATTTCTTCTCATCAAAAATAAGTCAGGTGGTGAGTATGTTAATGAGATGATTTAGTCATTCTTATATAAATACATAAAACTATCACATTGTATACAAAAATTATACATAACTGATTTCTCAATTAAAATAGTAATAATAAGATAAAGGAGGAAATTTAAATTCTTACTTAGACAAATAAAAAATCATTTTGGGTTTTATCTAATAATTTCTTTTTATGCCATCTCCTAATAAGCTTAATTTCACAAAAAGTACCACTACTTGTAATTCAGCTAATTTGTTTAATAGTATTTTACTATAAAAATTAATGAGTCTAAATAATAACTAAAATGTCAAATAAATCAACTCATTTTTGCTCCATTTCATCTTATCCCATGTCCTATTTCTTGGTAGATTTTAAATGGTTAAAATTCTTTTCTTTTGTTAATTATGTAATATTATTAAAATAATGTTAATATGACATTTTAATTTTATAAATTATCTGTACTTCTTATTTTGATGCTTAGCAAGATAATGTTCTCTATTGTCAGCCTAATTATCAAATATAGGTGTTTCAGTGTCTTTCCAGAATGCTTATTGTGAACAAGGCTATTCTAAGCACATACATTTAGCAGTGATGTATCATAGCTCTGTGAGTTAGACATTATTACTATACCTTTAAAATGAGGTATAGAGAAGCTAATGACCTGCTGAATATCAACAGGCAGTAAGTTATGAGGTTAATACGTTCAGTATAAAAGCTCTTTGTTAGTTAGCTTCACATTGCTGTGACAAAATAACAGAGAAAATAAAATTAAAGGAGGAAAGATTTATTTTGGCTCATGGTTTTAGAAGTTTCAGTACATGGTTGCTTGCCATCATCACCATCACTATGGGCCTGTGGGGAGGCAGAATATCTTGGCTTAAGAGCAGGGTGTAGGAAAACTGCTGAGAAACAGAGAGAGAGAGAGAGAGAGAGGAGGAGAAAGGGGCCAAGGACAAAATCTACACCAACAGCATGTCTCAGTGACCTACCTTATTCAAATAAGCCCTAGCTCATAAAGTTTTCATCACCTCCTAATATCCCATTAAGTTATGCAGCTTCATGCTCCAATCATCCCTATTAGTCCTGGCTCTGAACACTGCTGCACTGAGGTTTAAGCTCCATATGAGCTTTCTGGGGACATTTCAGATCCAAACCATAACAAGCCCTTATCATTATCTCTTAATCCATGTTAATCTTTGTTATCTATTAACTTTTTACTTTGCAGAGGACAATTTTTGTCCATTCTGTAAGATTTGTCTCCAAATTTATTACTTGTCTAACACTGTTCTGAATTATAATGGCCAAAGCCCTTACTATCAGCTATTTTTATTGTAGTTGGTGAAGAAAAGTAATAGACATTCTTTTAAAAGACCAAGAGTATTAAGAGGAATGGTAGTAGTGAGTAATATTTTAGCTACTTTAAAAGGGACTCTCTAGAGACTGAATATTTAATCAGAGATCTGGACAGGAAGAAATGAAAAAGTCTTTTGAAGAGAAATGTGCTAATCCTTAGTCAAGATCAAAATAGCATCTGATGTGTTATGAACAGCAAAAGTCAGGGGACATGGAAAGGAGAGAAACAAAATTGAGGCCCAAGAGTTAGTGAAGAGGACAGGCTATACTACTCTGTATAAGCCACATGTAGCAGATAACATTAAATTCTACATCCCTTTCCACACTCAGACTCCATAGTGACATACCTAAAGTTTTTCTTTCTTTGGAATATTGATTTTTTTTTTTTGGTACCGGCGATTGAACTCGGGTCCTTTCGCTTGCAAAGCAGGAGGCAAAACCACTGAGCTAAATCCCCAGCCCCAAGTTTTTCTTTCTTAACAGGTTTCTATCTCTTGTGAGCTCAGCAATCTGAAGTCACATTAGTGCAGCCTTTGGTCACAAACTGATAGAAGTTGAACACATACATGCTAATGAGTGATGAAAGATTTACAGCCATGTAAGTATTCATTCCAATTTTCTTGTCCTTCAGAAAGACAATTTGAGCCATATTCCATCTTGGAGTAGTCCAGGATCTGTTTCTGGAGAAATTCAGTTGTATTGGTAAGATTTCATTGATAGGACAAAATAACCATATATACAACTTAAAGAAGGAGGAATTTATTTTTGTTCCTAGTTTCAGCCTGTGGTTGGTTGGCTCCAAGGTTCCCATTACTCTCCAGTAGATTCATGTCTTGTAAATCTCTAATCTGTTTTGAGTTGCTATTTCTAACTGGTGAGAGGCAGAGTTCTAGTTTCATTCTTCTGCACATGAATGTCAAATTTTCTCAGCACTGTTTCTTCAAGACTGTTCTTTCTCCAATGCATGTTATTATCAACTTTGTGGAAAATTGGTTCACTGTGAGTGCATGAGTTTGTTTCTAGAATCTTGATTTTGTTCTACTAGCTCATAAATATGTCTGTTTTTATGCCAGTTCCTCCTGTTTTGATTACTATAACTTTGGGGTGTATTACTGTATGTCTCTGACTTCATTTCTTTTATTCAAGATGGCTTTGACTATTTAGGACTTTTTGTAGTTCCATACAAATTTTATGATTTTGCAGATGGGGGAGGGGTGAAAAGACTGTCAAAGGTTTTGTTTTTTTTTTTTTTTTTTTTGGTTCCGGGGATCAAACTCGGGACCTTGCGCTTGCAAGACAGGCACCGGAACCACTAAGCTAAATCCCCGGCCCTGTCAAAGGCATTTTGATTGATATTGCATTGAATGTGTAGGTTGCTTTAGGTAGTATAGACATTCTAGCAATATTGATCGTTCCAATCTATGAACATGACATGCCTTTCCAATTATTTGTATGTGTTTGTGTCTTCTTCAATTTTTTTTATCATATTTTACAGTTTTCATTGTCAACTCATTTACTGATCTGGTTAAACTTAGTCCAAAAATTATAATATCTATATCATATATATATTATATATGTTGCTTTCCTATTTTCTGTATCAGATAAATAACTATTGTATGTATGGTTTGTATCCTGAAACTTTGATGAATTTCTTTATTCATCAATATATATCTGTATGTGTGTGTGTTTATGGAATATTTGGGGATTTCTATAGGTACGACCATGTTATCTGCACACACAGAAAAATTGAATGTCCTTTATTTCTTCCTTTTGCCTGGTTGCTCTGGCTTGGAGTTTCAGTAGTATGCTGAATGAAACTGGTAAAAGGTGAATCCTTTGCACATGCACTTTTAACTTATGTGAATAAATATGGGGGAGTATTGCTGTATCTTATAGTAAGGGTATGTTTATATATGCAGTAAAATTTCGGCCATCTTCCAAAGTAGCAACTCCATTTTGTATTTCCACTGTCAATAAATATGAATTCTTGTTGCTCTATGCCTTTACCATTAGTAGGGTTTTATAAATTTTGGATATTCTAATAGTTGTGTAATGTTACCTCATTGATCTTTTAATATGACATTCTCAAATGAAATTTGATATCGAGCATGTCTTCTAATACTTCATATTTTTAAACTTTATTTGGAAATGTGAGTGTTGAGAACTTTTACTATTTTTTTCAATGTTATATTTTTGAAAAGAAATTGGAGGTAAAGAAACTTTTAGTGCTATTCTCTTTAAATTGGTAAAGTTATTTCTGGTAATTTTATTGCTTCATTCAATCTTTTATATAATCTCATTAAATTCCCTAAATACATATACATATTTCCTTTATGAACAACTGTATTTTATTACTCTTTTTAGAAAATAGTTCCCAATACTATTCTAGTATTTTACTGTCTTCACTGTGCTGAAAAATCATATTGAGTGTTTGTACCTTTGGTTTAAAACTATACTTTTTATGACATATCTCATTTTCTTTGTTTTACTTTTAAAGCAATTCTCTTAAGTTTTTCTTCTTGCTTTATTTTTTCCAGCAATTATTATATATCATGACTGTGATATTATTCACAATATTTTGTTCTTGCTTCTTGTAAATTCAATATCTTTCTGAATAACTTAATATATAATACTTAAATTGCTTTTCTTTAAATATCCATTATTTTATTTACTGTATAATTAGTTTTTTGCTTAATCTTGCTCTATTTTCTCCACATTATAAGATTTGTTAAAATCCTTGATGATATTGTTTTTCTATCTTGGAAAAAAACTAGATCTTATAAAGTTCATGAAATTTTTGGTATACTTGTGGAAATATCCAAATGGGAAATTTAATTTTATATTAATGAAAAAGTACTTACTAGAAAGAAACCCTAAGTGTCAGAATATGAAGCCCGTTTACTGAGATGTTCTTCAAGTATTGATAGTAGTTGTGGAAAGGAATTTATATGATCAGAATTTAATTATTTTCTAGTTTTTGCCATTACTTCAATATAGTACCTGGGTTGACTAGAGTGTGTAAGTTTGAACCTCTCCAGAGTCCGACAGCCTGGTTATTGAAACTATAATCACCTTGAATCAGTCAATGCTTACTAGAGAAACATTTAATGCAAGATATACAAAGATATAGAAGTTATGAGATTGGCTTATAATGACTGCCCACAGAATCAGGTGTGGAAGAATCCAAAAGTGCTGTGTGCATCCAGTTGAAGGCTGGAGCTCACGGGATTCCCCTGAGAATCAGTATCAAGAGGCCGACTGTCTGCAATGGGAAGGCTGAAGGGCCTGTGCTGGCTGCTGCCGAGTCTGTGCTGCAAGCTGGGAGATGCTGTCAAAGGTGAAGGCGAAGACTGGAGCTCCTCTGAAGAACCCGAGGAAGCCTTCTTTCTTTGTTTCCCTTTATACCATTCTAGTGACAATCCTCCCTACAGTGGGTCTTCCACACCCAGAACTATGGTGATCCAATTTAGTTGGATATTTCTTACTCAAATTGATACAATCAGTTAACTATTACATACCTCCATTCTTCTCATTGCTCGCTGATACTGTTACACGTATCTATATCATCTATATCTATATCTATTTATATCTATATATTCACATCTATATCCATATCGCTCTGTCTATCCATCTGTCCATAGATTTCTTTCTCTATCCATGAAAATTTGGAGTCGGAGAAATAAATGAGTGATTTAAAAAAAATGTAAGCTAATAAATTTCTTAATTTTCTGTGTAAATTTCTAAGACTAATGAGTAGAAAGGAAATAAAATTGATTGCAAGAAAAAAAAGAACAAAAAGTAAAATGGAAGTAAGAGTTTATTCATTTTAGAAAACTAGTCTCTTATTTTGCACATTAAAAGAAAGATTATTCCACCATTCACTGCGAAAGCACTAAGGATGTTGAAAAATTTATTGGAGCTTCAGAAATAAGGAAAAGTGATGTCTCTACTATTCAAGTAGATATTTTGCCAGAAAGTTATATTGTTTTCTGGAGAGGATGCAGTGTTTGTAAGTTGAAAAGAAAACCTAAGAAGGTTATAGGAGAAAAAACAGTGGACTTATTGACAAAATTTTCTTGTGAGAGGTTTGCTTAGGTATTGCAGTGACCTTGGTCTTTCACCACATGCACCATCACCCAAACTATGAATGCCTTCGGTCTTTAACTCCACTGTGCACATTTTCACATCCCACTTGAACCATGAACAGGCAAAGTGAAGACATCTCTTAGGATTGTGTCAGAACAGAGGTCTAATGTAGATTAAGAAAAATGTTCTTCCTGTCAACTGGAACGTTTAGGCAAGCCTTGATCATGATTTAATGAAGAGGAATAAATGTTTATCTGGGAAAAGTTTCATATCTGAAAAACAGAGACTCCTTAATGAATACCATCTTGAGAGTTCATCTCCTCCCACTCTGCCGGCTGTGACCGGTGCCTCATTTCAATCCACCCAACATCAACATTCTTGTCCTACATTTCAGCTCTTTCCAGGCCACTTGGCAGCACTTAAAAATATTAATTGATATAACGAATTTCCCTCAGGAGGTAGCATTTCATCGGGCTATTTCTGTCAACAAATTGTACACATTTTCAAGAATCTCAGGAGTCATGTATTTTTCACAAAAGGGGTGTATTAAAATAAAAAGAAGATACTTCTACTGCACACTGGCAAAAAAGATATTATAATTTCTCTGAAAAGATTTTTGAAGGCCCTGGGATTTGAGTTGGTTGGATTTCTCAGCTGTAACTTGAAAAGTGTATTGCATAGCAATTAACAGAAGTCTGGCCTTGACTAGAGGGGCTACAAGCTAAATATTACCAATTCACATCTCACTTTTTCTTACACCTTCCTTCTTCCTACTATGTTCAAAACAATAATTACAACAAAAATTAAGAGAAACAGTAGAACTAATGACCATGAATAGAACTTCTATATGTCAACAAAAATTGTAAGATTTTAGATGACTTTGTGGAACCTCAGTGTGCATGTTAAGAAAACTTATACTTAAGAAACTGTGAATTATAATTAATATGTTGACTTTGAACTTCAACCTCTAATTTAGAACATTTGTACAAGAAGCTTACGTCAAAGGGAACTTGGAAATGGATGTCAATTCAAAGTAGTTAGAAGTAGCACATTTATAGGGCTATAGTGCTTTATGAGTTTCTGACCCATGAATGAAGGAACCTGAAGACGGAGATCCAGGTAGAGTTGTAGAAGCAGCAGAATTGCTGCCACAGGCCAACAATATGGTGTGTGAGCTGAGCAACCAGGGCACTTGGTAACTACTGGTTTGCTTCCATGTCTAAGTTATACATCTTGTGCAAATGTCTTGTGCCCCACCCTAATCAATTGGCAACAATGAAAGTTTGCAAAATTGCACCTGTGCATTCTTTCCTATTTATGAAGTTGCTATACTGAGCAGTAGCTGAGTAATTAAGATCTCACTACCATAGATGTCATTATTAGAACCTTCTTGGTGCTCTCTAATGGGAAGTCAACTATGACGTTTTATTGAAGAGCATCTTATGAATTTGTGCACCTTATCAGCAGCTAGTAGTTTTTTTGATAGCATGGCAATAAACAGTATACTTTATAGCTATAAAATGAAAAATACACTTATGCTTATAAAAGCTTCTATCCTTTTCTCCGGTCTTTCTCTATTGCATTTATGTGTGTGTGCACACACACAATGCACACACAGCACATATCCTGAGGTAACAATATATATTACTTCAACATTAAAGAGAAAAACTGTTCTGGGTGAGTGTATTTAAAAAAAGTACTATGAATGTGCACAGAGATGATACATGTGCAAATAAAATGAAAGGAATGAAAGGAATTTGGTTTTGATCTAATAGTTTCATTGATTTTTTTCTAAGCAAGATTATAATTACCTGCACAAGAGCTTAAAATAATATGAGCAGTTATCTTATTAGATGAATATGTTATTTGTACTCTATATGGAAATTAGCTTGTGTGTTTTGACTTTATGCATGAGGCTTGGACCCCCTGGGTATCCTTGGGGACCAAGCACAGCTGATTTCTTCATCTGTAAGGCAGAAGTCTGACAGCCACAGATGTGAGCCACTCCAGCTTTAGGTGTGAAAGCTGCTTTGTGAAGCCAGAATTCAGGCAATTAAGGCAGCTCCCTCCTGGTAAGCTGGTAGTTAGCCAGGGCACCATCAATGCTGCCCACACGGCTTCAGGCAGAGGGCTTGGTGAGATAGAACACCTGAAGCCACTTGCTGGAAAAGAACAAAGACTTAAAAAATAAAATGTTAAGGAGCTTTGTTTTAAAAATAGTTTTAGCTTTTAACTCTGTATTCTACAAACAGGGCAAGATAAAATGTAAAGAACCCAAACAGTAGCATCAGTAATCATGTATAACTTCTTAGAATTACTAAACACATCAATTGTGCATTGTATATGATATATTATATATTAATCATGGATTTTATCACATCTTAGTTTTGACAAAAATAATCAAGTAAATTCTATATTACAATTGCTATTAGAAGTTAGGAAACTGGGCTCAGAACATATCTGTTTTTTTTGGGTTTTTTGGTACCAGGGATTGAACTTGGGTCCTTGAGCTTGCTCAGCAAGCAGCAAAATAACTGAGCTAAATCCCTGGCTAACATATTTGTATTTTACTGTAGATTATATACCTAGTGAGTGGACAAAATCCTAGATGGAAACCAGAGTTCTATCACTTCAATCCCATGGCTTTCAAGGTTCAAAGCAGACAAAACACAAAGGAATTAGTAAAAGAAATGGTGCATTTAACTTTCCTCTCTAGTACAGTGTTTCTTAAAATTTGCCATGGCTTTAGCATATCACTTATAAAACTAGTAGCATTATGTCTTTATTTATTAGTTAAGAGTTCCTAGTAATTATGAATCTACATTTAGCAGTTTGCCAGACTTTGGAAGATAAATTAAAATTGTGATTAGTCCCGCTAATAGAAATATTATCTTGTGTTCTAGATCAGGAGAAAGTAAATGGGAAATGAATTCTGAGTAACGTTATTATTAGGAATTTTGCTAAATGCTGGTACATTTTGTCACTGAAGAATTCTAATAAGGTTAGACAGATAGGATGTTGTTGCCTTTATGAGTCACAGTTCCACATAACAAAATGAATGTTAAGGAACCTCCTCCAAGGTCATGGAGAAAGTAAGTGGTTCAGGGGGAAACGGACTATTGTCCAGTCAGAGTATAAAGATGAAAAAGAAGACCAGCTGTTGTGGCTTGTGTCTAGATGTCTCCCCACAGGCTCTTGCAGGGTTTTTCCAAGGTAGCTGAATTTTAAATGTGTGATGCTAGGACTAAGGGTGTGTGATTACTACACCACTACACGTGATTGATTTGGCGTCACCCTAATCCCGGTTATCTGAATAAGATAAAAGGAGCAGAAAGTCACTGTGAAGGTCCCTCCTTACCTTTGCTACCTTGTGCACACCGTGTTGTTTCTCCTCTGCTTGTTTTTCCTGTTTGCCATGCCTGTCTTGGAGCCAGCTGATTACGAACGGAAACCCCTACAAACTGTAAGCCAAATAAACCCTTTCCCCTTTAACTTTTGGTGCTGGGTATTTTGTCTCAGCAATGAGAGAAAAGTTACTAACACGCCAACAAAATATACTGTGTCTACTCTTTGTCATGTGCCCTACTCTGTCCTTTTCATGTATCATTATGTTTTCTATAACAATTCTGGAAATTTAGTAACTATGCAACTCTACATTTTTAAAGATTCCACATTTAAGGGAGATCCTGAAATAGTTTTCTTTCTGCGCCTGGATTATTTCTCTTAGCGCAAATGCCCTTCAAGATAATCCATATTCTGGCAAATGGCAGGAAAAACTCTTTATTTTTAAGACTGAATAATATTCATATACATGCACATGTGCATGTATGTATACCACTGTTTCATTATCTATTCATCCCCTGGCAATTATTTAGGTTGTTTCATGTCATAAGTATTGTGAATAATACTACAATGAATATAGGAGTGCACTGTACAATTAACAGGTATTCATTTTCTTTGTAGTTCCATTTTTAATTTCTTTTGCAACTGCTATTGTATTTTCCATAATGGCTGCACTGATCTGCATGTCCACCGGTGCAGATCAAAGATCCTCTTTTCTCCACAACTTTGCTAACCATTGTACATAGCTCATTTAGCAAGTAAAGAAAAAAACCATATTAACTTAGTTTGTTTAAAATTCCAAGGCTAGTATTTGACAAGTAAAGAAAATGAGTATTTGACTTCAAGGTTTTTGCTTGTTCCACAAATAGGTACCTCAGATTCCTTACTGTACACATAAAAATTTAAACAACACACAGTAAATAAATTGCATTTTCAGGACAATAGAGTAAAAAGAATTCTTAGAGCAGTAAAAAACTACTAAGTCGTCCACTACTTGCTACTAAAGTAGGATAAGTTTTATGGGCTTTCCATTAAGGCTAAAATAACACTGCACTTTGAGTTTTCACTCATTCTTTGACAATTTTCTTGTAAACTTAAGTTTACATGAAATATTCATCAGAAAAAAATTTTTTTGTACCAAGCAGGAAATGTATTCATTACATCATATTAGGTATGATATATGATGGATTCCAAGATGTGTTACTCTAAATGAAAGAGAAAAAAAAATGCATCAGGAGAATTGAATCAAATATGCACATCACTACACACAAAAGTAAATCAAACAATAACAAGTTTACATAAAATGCCTTTCGTTCAAAAATTTCTACATTCATAAAATCAATTATTGTATCTAGTCATATGACAATGTTTAATATTCTACTACTTCACTTCCTAAAGATTGAAACTTGGATAAATACTATTAATTTAATACATTAATACTATTGATGATAACAAAGTTTAACTACTAGTAATAAAGTTCTCAGTTTCACCATGTGATGATATGGTTGCTTTAATTTTATTTCTTTCTGAAGAGGAATTATGCATTTGCAGTCACCTTTATCTCCAAAAGGTGGAGCTTAATTCCTTGCACACACAAGCTTTCCTCACCTTCAGACCTGGAGAATAAGATTTATAGGCTCTTCACATCTAAAGAACAGAGCATGGAAAATGAAAAAAAACCTAACTTTAAAGCTGTGGGAAACTATGAGAAACATTTCTAACCATGGGATGAACCAAGTATGTGAATCAGTGATGTTGTGAGTGTGATGTAGTCTTGATGTACGGTGAAATCAGAGCACTTCACCTCTATGATATTCTTTCTAAACCCATAGCCCTGTACTAAGCAAAAGAAAAGCAACTGACTAATCTAGATTGTAGGTTTTGTAGAGAGGATACTCTACCAGTCCTCCTGAAAACTGTCAAGATTATTTTTTAAAAAACAGAGAAGACTGAGAAATTGTGACTTTAAAGACCAAGGAGAGGGGACAAGTAAGAGTTGTAAACCATTTGAGTTAAGATCCCCCAAGAGAAAAAAATCATTATAGACAATCTAGAAAAATTTTAAAAAATATTGAGTTTAATGAATATTAATGTACCAATTTCATATTCCTAATTTTGATAACATAATCTTTTTTTTTCTAATACCAGGGATTGATCTCAGGACCTTGCTACTTGAGAGGCAGATCTGACATCACTGAGCTAAATCCCCAGCCTGATAGATAATATAATCATATTTAACAGAGCTATTCAAAACACTATGTTTTCCTCCCTAATAGGGATCTTTCTTGATTTCATAGTAATAAATGATAAAATTAAGTGTATTGCTTCCATGCATACTTTTTTGCCTTCATTGGAAGTACATGTATCTGGTCAAATAGTTTGGTATTCCATGCTTTTTAACTGCATATAAATGGCAAAATGTTTCCAAAACTTTTTTTGCACGGTTTACATTATTAAAATTTCATCTGTATTTTTATGCAAAGTTTTCACTGCTTATCGTATTCACTGCTTATAGTATCTACTATAATAATATGTTTTGTATTCTACTTCTGTGTTAATTAATATTTAGGGAGACTCCTGCTTTTCACTATTTATAAAAAGTAATGTTTCTGTACATTTCTGTACAAATTTCTCTAGATATGAGTTTCTGCAGAGCAATGTTTAACAAACCTTTTTAATTTTTTTCCTAAGAGACTAAATACTTAAGTTTCAGGTATTCCTGGCTAAGAAGCAACATCAAAGATATATATATATATATATATATATATATATTTATTAGAATAATGACTTAAAGTGTAACTATTTGAAAACATAAAAACTATTCTTAGCTCACAGGTCATACATGAGCAAACAGTTTCCGTTTGACCCAAGTGCCAAACATAATTTATGTGCTCTGGCTTTAGAATGGAGAGTGCATATGGAACTGCTAAATCATAGGTTATGTACAGATCAGTTATAGAAGACATTGCTCCAAATCTCCAGAATAGATGAAGTAATATATTATTCTAAGTACATTAGGTATAATCTCAGGGTTTTCTACAACTTCTAAAACATATGATGATAAGATAGTTGACAATCTAAGGGGTATGAGGAATTATCATTGGGGATTTACTTAGCATTGCCCTCATTACCATGGAGATTGACTATATTTTAATATATTTATTGACCTTTAGTATTTTCTCTATGTAAAATTATCTAGTCATACTTTTGTCCATTTTTAAAGGGGATATCTCTTTACCTTATTTATTTGGAGTTCTTTATTCCATGTATTAACTATCTTTTCATTATGATTATGTGAATGTTATCTTTTCCCTATTTATCTTCTTTCTACATTTTATGAGAATCTTTTCTGAATATATGTTTTACATTTTCATGTAACGTAATTTAGTAATCTTTCCAATGTTAATGTCACAAGGTTATCATTTTTCCTGAAAGTTGTTTCACGTATACATAGTTCATCTATCTTAGATTAGTTTACATGTATGGTACAAGGAATAAATCCAATTATATTTTTTACTGTACTTTGCAAATGTAACCACATTTTTTCTTTGTACCAGGGATCAAACTCAGGACCTTGTGCTTACAAAGTAGGCATGGTGCCATTGAGCTAAATCCCTGGCCCTTTGCAACCACATTTTATAGCACCTCTACACTACAGTTTTTCATTAATCTACAATGTAAACTTTTAATAAATCAAGTTCCATAAAGTACAAATGTTTTATTCTGGTAATTTTGTGTTATTTGCTTGTTCCTATTGTTTTGCCTTATCCAGCTCCACAGTGTAATAATTACATTAATTTTATTGTAGGTGTTGATATTAAGCAAATATTTTTTCACTGTTTTCTTCCTCAAAGTTTGAATTGGTTGTTCTTTTTGCTATTTCATGTATAAGGACATGATTGAAAAATACAGTGTATGTTTAAATTTAAAGAAATGTAGTACAGTAAAAGATACACTCCCATTAATCTCCATCAAATTACTCTTTCTTGCTTTGAACAAACTTATCATTTCTGCTATTTTCTGAGAAGGTCTGGAAGTTCTCTTGTGTGAGATTCTTTTTACTAATCTAAGTCTACTTTCAAATAATCTTACTGTGCTTCATGTATAGTGCAGGTATCTTATATGAGTATGTCTAATCCCTGTCTCCAAGCCCTGGGAGATTATTGTCATTATTTTACTCTTTCATATGTTAAAATCATATGTTTAGCTGAATTAAGAATAAAAACTTCAAAACAGAAAAATTTATTGTATTTTCATTTATTTTTTTCTCTAAAGTTTGTGGACACGATCTATATCATTTTTCTTCTTCCCAAAGAATAAATTTTAACATTTCTTGTATATCAGGTCTGCTGGTGATGCATTCTCTCATTTTCACATCTTTATTTATCCTTCAGTTTTGAAGAATAACTTTATTGGGGATAGAATTGTATGTTTGTGCTTTGTTTCTTTCAACAGTTACGTTGTCCACAGTTAAAATTTTTACCCCTCTCCTTTGGCTACATAATTTACATCCTGCAGTTGAGTGTAATTTCTACCCTGTTCCTTTATAGGAATAGTGTTTTCTCTCTCTGATTCCTCCAATATTTACACTTTGTCAATGATTTAGTGAAGCTTAAAGGTAGTATCCTCAGCATAGATTTGTTCATGTTTACTTTATTTGATGCTTTCTGAAATTACTGGATGTGTAGTTTTGTGTTTGTCATTAATATTGGACAGTTTAAAGTCATTATTACTTCATGTTTCTTTTGCTTTTCTCTTTAGTTTCCTTCTTTTATTTCAGTTGCATGTATATCTTTTGAAATTTTTCTTAGGATTTTTGATGCTCTGGTCTGTTGTTTTCATTTTTTTATTTCATTTTTCCATTTCAATTTTGGAGGAAACTATAGATGTATTCAAACTCACTGATTCTTAACTCTGTTATGAGCTCATAAATGTAATTATTTATGTTAATACACTTTAAAATTTCTACCATTTATTTATTTTTTATATTTATCTACTATTTATTTTTGATACTGTCAGAGTTCTATTACCATCTTTTCTTGCATGTTGTCTAATGCTTGTGTTAAACTTTTAAAGTATAAATCTAACATTCTAGCTGTAGACACTCTAAATTATATAATAATTTCAATATCTTTGACATGTCTGTAATGTTTTCTTTCATTCTCCAGAGAAGGCTTATTTCTGTTTGACATGTCACTTTTTTATAACCTTGGAGATATATATATATATATATATATATATATATATACACACACACACACACATATATATATACACACATATATATACACACACATACACACACACACACACACACATATATATATATTTTGGTACCAGGGATTGAACTCATGACCTTGCGCTTGCAAGGCAGGTACGATGCCACTGAGCTAAATCCCTGGCTCTCAGGATGCACATTTTTAGTAGCAGAAAATGAAGTAAATAAGATTTTAATGTGAGAACTTATGTTTATGTAGATACTGATTGGATTTTTCTCAGTGTTTGCTGTAGTTGTATGTGTCAGAGCCTTCAAAGTCTTCTGTCCTTGCTTTTGTCTCTCCTTTTCACTGAATTTCTCTAAGTACTTCTTAGAGAGTTTGTGTTTTGCAGCTCTGTAATCCACCACTTTGTTATAAATGAAGTAAGGTGAGGGAAAGGATTGTTTACTCTTTCAATTAACCTGTCTTTTAATGCTCACTGTCCCTGGCCTGTGTCGTTCACAATGTTTCTTCTTGTATTTGTTTTTCTTTTCTCCCTCTTAAATGAGACTGGGACGCCAGGGGAGTGAGAAGAATGCCTTTACCCACAGCTCTGGGAAAAGGCTTTGGAAGGGTCTTTCCCTTTGGAGGCAGTAGGAACTTTTTCTTTAATGCAGAAGGGTTTCAGTCCATTTCACATGGATTACTTCTTCTCCCTGCTAGAAACAAAAGGAAATTTTTGCTGGATTTTTACCTTGAGAAATTGGTGGATGTTCTGGAGGAAAAGTCTACAAAAAGCATTCAAGTCCCTTAAGTCTATGAACCTTAGAAGAATCTTACTCTGAAGTTTGTCCACACTTAGCATCCAACAATGTGTCAAGACGATCACGATCATTTAAGTGCTAGAGATGTGAGATGTAGCTCAGTGGCAGAGTGCTTGAGCAGCAGGTGTGAAGCTCTGAGTTTAATCCAATTTATGGCTCCACTAGCTTCTGATCTAGATAAGAATATTTTCCAGTGACTCCAGATTCAATTGTTTCTCTGGGTTTGTGGCAGAAGTTTGGCCAGTACTTTCGGTTTCTTAATGAGTCCATGAAAAGTTATGGTATTTTCAAATTGGTTGAGGTTTTCTTGTCGAAGAGGCAGGAGTGACGACTTCCAGAGGCAGGAGGTCTTCATATGCTGCAACTGAAACTGGAGGTTCTCATTAATGTTGTTTGTTTTCTGTATTCTGTCAAGAGTATTTCTCCCAATAATCCTTCATTTGTAAAATAGTGAGGACATTGTAGAAACTTCTTAGCTCACTTATTGTATCACTCCTCACCAAATTTTGATCTTTTCCAAACAGAATGGATGATTTTTTCAGAAATGTTGATCTGTGATGACCATCTTGGTTATAATCTTGAGTGGATTGAAAAATACTTTGAAAACTGATGTGGGGTAAATCTCCTCACAAGTTCTGTTTCTCTGCACACTGATACAAGAAGTTATGAACAGTTTTCTGGCATGGAGCCTGAAACTGAAAGCCAGAGTCCAGAGGAAGCTATGATACCATGAGGAAATGTGGGAAAACCAGGAGAACTGAATCGCAGAGAATGCGGAAGTCGCCTAAATCTTAAGTTATGGCTAGAGATAAGATCCTGTGGTGTATGGTAGAGATGTGAGATAGTACCTGTTTCTCAGAATTTTATTTTTTGAGGAGAAGGTGGAGTGTTTTTATCAATATAAATTTTGATAAGAGAATCCACAATTTTAAAATATGGTCATATTAAAAGAAATAAATTCAAAAGGATATATATTAAAATAAGGGGCTGTAAAGATAATCTGGAAATATTTCCTTTCAATAATTAGTTCTTCAAAAGAGCATTTTTAATATTAACTGATTAAATATGTAAATAATATTTTTAACTTTCAAGGTTTTAATTAATATCACATACCCACAATCTTCAAATATTAATGTTTTATCTGTTTGGTAATTTATTCTTCCTTGGAATCTATAAAAGTAATATTATTCAGAGCTGTTTGAAAGTATGTTGAAAACCTGAGAGCACTTTATTCTTATAAACTTCAGTGTATATTTACTAAAAATACAAATGTCATATTTCTCCCCAGGATAATTAGCATTATCAGAAAATAAATACGGTTACAGTGTTATCACCTATCTATAAACTTGAATCATATTTCGTCACCTAGAGTACAGCCCATGGCGGTGTGGAATTTCATTTTGTGTTCTTTTATCTTCTTCAATCTGAAGCAGTTCTTCAGGCTTTGTCTTTTATAATCTTGTGAGTTTAAAGACTATAATATACGTATTTGGTAGTTTAGCTCTCAACTTGTATTTTTCTGTTAGCGTATCCTTTAGAATGTGTTCTGTCAGTTCGTATATGATAGTGGTTCTTAAATTACTATTTTTGGTGGTATGAACATTGGTTTCTTGGTCGACAATGTTTCTGAAAAGTTTCTTCAGTCCAGATATTCTCTTTGTAAGCACAGTGTGCACCTTAAGTGAAGATGCCCTGACAAATCTCCACTTCTCCCATCCTTAGTTCTCACTACTCCCCACATTATTCTTTCAAAGTTATGCAGTCATTGTCTGCAACTTAATCTCTCCTACAGGCATGCAAATGACTTCTTTGAACCTTAGACTAAGTTGTAATTTTTTGTTAATAACACCAGCTTACAGCATGATCTCAAGTGTTTCAAGCCTGGTTGATGTTGCAGAAGCAGGAGAGAGAGAGAGAGAGAGAGAGAGAGTTAGTTTTACATTCACAGGAGGTGGCTGAGGAAATCCTGAGTGTCCTGACTTTTGTGACATGTTTTTCCTATCTATTATCTTCAGAGGAATCATACTTTAATGTTTTTTTTTCTTTTAAGTGCAGGGTGCCAGGGGCATTTATGCAGAAGAAAAGGCTGACGTAAAAGTCAAAGAATGTAAGTGAGGTTGTGTATTTAGAGGGAGCAACATGCTGTGTGATATGAGACCCAAGTCACTATCATGTTTCAGCCATTTGATGAGCAGCATCTGGTATGTGACCTCTAACAAGTCCTGACAGGGTCAGGTCTCAGGGCTTGAGCGCGAAGAGCTCTACCCTTGTGAGGCATATAGACTGTGGAGCTGAATTTTCTGAAGGAACTTGGGAATGGAGAGTTTTAGGGAACATTGTTGCAGTACTTGTGCTTGAGACCTCTGAATTCCACCCAAATTAGATAAAATCAGATTTGATTAGAGCCAAATTCAAGCTCTTCATGGCATCCGTTGAGGAAAGCCGTATTTAGTCATTGTTCTTATAGCACAATCTGTGACAGTGGACATCAAAGAGGATTTTGGAGGTAAAAACAAGAGATTTTCTGGGAACAGTGCCCTAACTCCACCTCTGCCAGGCACAAAGAAGCTCAGTTACAGAAAGAGGAGGTGGAGAGTGAGCCTATTTCACAATCTTTAGCAAAGTGACAGATCTTATCTTCCTGACAGAAAGTCAGAGCTCTGAATTGCAGAAAATACACACTCACTAGAGTTTAGAGCATGTTAGACAGTGTCAAGAACAGAGCAGGACAGCAAGCAATAGATTATCTCATGCAATGTGACTGAGGGTCATATTGACACTTTCATGTTGTGAGGCATGTTTTTCAGAGAGCAGAAATCATCAAACATGGCTGTCCTCTTAACAAAAAAATTGAACAGTGCTTCTTTCGAACTACTGTTTGTTTTCATTTCTCTGGAGTTCTCTACCAGGATTGTGTTTGTCTCTGTGCTTTTTATAATTCAAAACATCGAGCTAAAAATCAAGATTTACCTGCTATAGTATAGCTATAGGACTATAACTTTAGACGGAGAGCTCCTCCCTGATTTTCTGCTTCTATTTATGTTTTCCTGTTTATTTCACTTTGAAGTTTTCTAACTATATAAGGCAGAGATTTTGTGTTGTGAAACATGTTTCATAAAAGAATAAGATGTCCTTGATTTGAGTATCTTAAAATTTTGAATGATTCCTCTCATTTAAATTTTTAGAGAATTTGATGCTTTTGAAAGGATATAAGTAATAAGTTAATTCAATCCAAGACAGTTGCATATGCTCATTCAGATAACTTAAAAGAACAAATTCCTTACAAGAAAATTAAAGGTCAGAAATTTAATAAACATATCCAATTGTATCATAAAATGGAACTAAACATTAGATAATATCCCAAAAGGTAACTTTCTAAAATAGTGTCATTGTTCATAATGACATTCTTGATGTTTAGGAGGAAATTTCTATGAGAACATCATAATTAAATTTGAAAAGTATCGCATCTTAAATAAACATGGACAGCAGTGAACATGTGCTGTCTGACAGATGACTTAATAAATGTCTGGTGGGATGGTGGCTAAACATATGCTAATTCTCAAGATATATGGCTTTTGAAATGTGAAGAACAAAAACGTATGTCTGAAGTACTCTATTTGTAGTGCATGATTATAAACAAGCCCATATACTAGTCTTAAAATATATAAAATATGTGAAATCAGCCCAAAACATTGTTTATTGATTATGACATTAGGAAAATAGTGAACACTTCATATCTTTCACTTTTTATGTTTTATGTTTTTATATTTTACATTAAATTGATTGCAGAATGCAATAAAGACATCAAAGTGAATATTGAAATAACTATCATGTAGAATTTAATTGCATACACTTTCATAATGGGTATTATAGTTCAATGTAATGCTACAAGTTACTTTACTTAATACACAAAAATATAGTTATCGAATGGTAATTTATATTGTGCTTGTGTGTATAATGTCATCTTTCATGAGGATAAGACTGAGACATTTATTTTAAAATCCACACATTTATTTTCAATAAATAGTCTAGTATTTGGTTCATGATAGCAAAGTGGACATGCAGCAACATGAAATAATTAATATCTGCTTTTTATGCATTTTAAAGTAATTTTTAAGATAAAGTGTTTAAATGTTTTATTTATTACATGTCTGTATTCAAACAAAATAACCTATAAAGTAACTTTGCAATCAGTAATGTAGACAGGGTCATAACTGACTTTTTATCCCTTCCTGCCTCCTTCTTTTTCCCCCTTTCTTTTTATCTTTCCTTTCATTTTTTTCTTTTTAATGTCTCACCTTCCACTGTTGATAGTTACTATACACTGTTTCCCAACATCTCAGTAGTTAAATTACTTTCTCCTCATTTTATTCTTTGCAGCAACAGCATCAGACCAGTGAAAATGAAATGTTACAGCTGACAGTGTTTAATATTATTTGTTCCTATCACTGTTAACACTTCTATTATTATCGAAACGTTTAGATCAGCACTGTCAGTTCCTAAGGACCTGCTGACATACCAAGGAAAACTTTGATAAGCAGTTCTGCTGTATTTTTTCTATATTCTTCATAGTTGTTGTTTGAAAATTCTTTCTGTTCCTCAGGATATTTATTTTGAAAAAAAAAATCTTGGTTTATTAAGAGCTTCTTATTTTCCACTTGAAGTTTTAATCCTCTGTTTCCAACCTCACAATTGGTTGCTGTGGAGGTGATTAAGATGTCACAAATATAGGATTATCGTAATTCTGGGCAGAGAATAAGCCAGAGATGATTTTCTAAAGAACAAAAATGTCATTTTCATGGAAATATTTCAAATGTTTCAAAGTGAGGGAATGGAATGAAATACATAAATATGAGATCAGATAGTACCGATTATAAAAGAAATGTTTAAAGATCAAAATTTCACATAAAAAATTAATAGCTCTGAAAAATTTACATATACATTTTATGCTTTTATTTCTTTTGAGTTCTGAAGTTCATTGAATGTATGTGTGTGAATCTGAAAGCTTAGTGCTCATGTGCATGAGGTCACCTCCTAAATACCAGCACCTAATGAAAGTGATGTGTGACTTTGAACAGAGAAGACCAATTTCTCTTTTGTTTTGTAGAAACCAGAGTCTTTTCATAACTGTATTTTCAATCTTCCTTTGCAGTTTAAAGATGGTATTTAAACACATTACAGTTCTCATGTACATTTATATCCTACATTGATTACATATTAGATGGCAGACTCTGTATTGATTACTTTTTCTAAGTAATTTAAATCTGAGGAATTATTGAGTGAATTGTCGATACCTTCTGAGAACCTCCCCTTCCTCTAACACTGAATACAGGAAGACATTTCTCAGTGTGAGAAACAGAGTAGGATTTTAGTTCATACTTGTTAAATTACAACAGAGGACAGAGTCTTGCCTCTGAAGAAAGATGCTGCCTTGACAAACAGAATGGTCACAATGAAAAGAAACTTTTCTCCCTGACGCTCATGACATGCCTTTTTTTTTCTTTAGCTCTACTGATGAGCATACAGCTCCATCTGGGGGCAAGGCCAGAGGGAGCATTTTCTGATAGTCTCTTGGTCCTGGGCCACAGGGCTCTCATCCATGTATGTCTGTTGGGCAGCTTCCTATGTCACCAGCAATGAGCTGCTCATAGAAGAAGCTCCACTAGCTTGCTAGGGCAGTATCTCCAGCTACTGCCTGTCAGGGTATCCCTTAAGGTCCACAGTATTAAAATCATGCCCATTCCAAAGGGGTATTCACCAGGGGCCTCAGAACCTTAGACCTATGATCAACTAATCTCCTCCTCCTCTCTTCTTTTTGAGGGGCATCCTCTTCCTCTGCCTCCTTTTCTAAATTTCTCTATTCTTGCACTTCTGATTTCCAGAAGATTTTGTCTTCATTGTTCTATGATCTACATTTTTGCATTGTTTTCATTCTTCACCTTGTTTCAAGTGAAACTATGTCTATGTTTGTATCTTCAAATGCCTACTCCACTCCAATTAGTTTTGAATCTGCACACTAACTGCTCTCTCTAGAGACTTATCCTAGTCCCTAATTGTGTCCTTTCGAGTTTTGTTCCAGTCCACTCACAGATAGCATGCTGAACATTCTTTCTCTGGTCCCACCAAGCCATATCTGTATACATTTGTTTTCTGCTTTGGAATTTAATTTGCACCCTCTTTTCCTTTTGTTCGTCAACACAAATACACCCCCATCCAGAAGTTCTGGTTTCTGAGAAAAGTCTCAAATTTGTCCCATATTTCTTTATTGTCACTCTAATAATCACAGTGACGTTCTTATGTCTGAGTAGGTGGGGTACTGGAATGGTTTGCTAACAACCTCTTCTGAATGCTTGATCCATTCTTTGAACTGTTTATTTCTTGTTCCAAATAGCCAATTCAATTAAGTTGCTTTATTCTTAAAATCTCTAAAGCCTTAATATCCATCAGGCTCTGTCTGATTGGCTAGTATGACAAATTGATGTGGCTCAAATGCTGATCTCTCCCATAAAATTGGATGAATTTAAATAATTTATTTAACTTCTCTGTGCCTCATCTGCCTTATCTCTAAATTAGTGTTAACATTGGACTTATTTCATAGACTGAGAAATTGATTTCTATAGATCCGTAGCAGAGTAACTATTGGCACATGGTAAGTACTTAATAAACACTGATTAAAATCATCTCCATTATTATCTTCAAAATCAATATTATCACCATAATTATCAAGGTGCTATGGTTTGAATATGTTCACATAATTTGTGTGTTGAAATTTAATCACTATTGTGAAAGTGGTAAGAGGTAAGTAGGGCTCTTAGGAAGAAATCAAGTCATGAGAGCAGCTTCTTGAATGGAATTAGGGAACTTATGTAAAAGAGCTTGAAGGGAGCACCCTTTTGTCCTTTCTCCTGTATGCCAAGGTGCAGTAAAAGCCTATCTTCTTGAAAAGCAGACAACAGCCCCCAGCGTATATTGAATCTTCCAGATCCTTGAGCTTGGGATTCCCAGTTCCCAAACTGTGAGAAAATTGATTTTCATTGTTCATAAATTTCCCAGTTCAGATTTTTTTTTGCAGCAGTACATAGCGACTGAAATGATAAGAACAAATAAAAAAAAAAAAGAAAAAAACAGTGGCATGGCATTCGAAGCTCCTCATATCTACCTGATTTGACCTTATAGCTTTACCTAGCCCTGATATTTCTCCTCAAGGAAATCCTTCCAAAGCTTGCTATCCTCCAGCCTTCAAAGGCATTTTGGTGTTCAACTGGAGTGTCTACTTTCCCTGATATTCCCGTCACACCTGCCCTTTGTAGTTCTATAAAAACTACATTTTATTCTACAGCCATCATTCAGCTCCATATCTGAGAATGCTTTCTTCATCCACATAGGCAGTTAGGCCCGTTCTTTGTGTTTTCATGCTACCAAATCCATATTTCTCCTGTTAGCTTTAATGGATCATTTTGTTCTTATTTATTGCATTAGGTATTCCTAGAAAGCAGTAGTGATATTAAGAAAATGGAATTGAACTATATTCATGTCTCCAGTGCATTATACAGTGTCTAGAATATCATAGCCTCTATGTTTTACTTAAAACATTTTTAAGTAAAGTTTTACATTGGGAATTAACTGTTTGAAATGAGCATATTTTATGTAAGCAGACAGTCCAGGTGGGCTTTAGAAGAAGTCTTATTTTATTATATTCCTTCAAAATTTCCTTTCTTCTGTTATAGTCATGGTCCATTGATCTTTTTCTATGCAACACACATTTGCCCAGTTATGAAATGTAGATCCTATCTCAAAAGATGCTGTGAGAATCTAGCTTTTGTTCTCAATCTAAACTCATCAATTCTTGTCTAACTGCTGGCATTATAGTTTTAAAAGGAATCTGATATTGTTCTTTGCCTGCTTAAAGATTCTTTCATACCCAAGAAGATATTCATTCCCTAGTTCTAATTGCAAAGTTCTTTACAATCTATCTTGAGAAACTTTCTTCAGTCTTTTTTTCAATTACCCTAAACTATACTCAACTCTGCATCTGACTCCACTGAGCAAAAACAGGGAAAATCTTTCTCTCTTCTACATTTTTCCATTCACTTTTAGATTTGCATAAAAAGTCCTCTATTCATTTACTGGAAATGCTAGTTGTGTAAATCTCCAGTTTAAGTACCACTTCATTCCTTCTTTCAGTCACTCACTCCTTTAAATTCCTTCATGGAGAAAAGATCATCAATTCCCTGTATTGTTATGCAGATCCATTTCTCAATATGTTTATCAGGTGCAACTTATTACAGAGCCATCCCCAAATCTATAGGCAGGCCCAGTCTATCTAGTAAACCACAATCTCTACAGTCCATCTTTATTTCTTTCATCTATGGTGTTATTTTGGAGTTCTCTCTGCTTGTTTATGGGCTCTCTCTATCCACTATATTTTTTCTTTCCCAAATTTTCCTACTGGATCTTTCTCAGCAGCAAAAAAATATACATATCTCTCACATTAGTATCTCTCACATTGAGCAAACAAAAATCCAACACCAAAATCTTTCTGTGCTAGGCCCTCAAGCCACCACCCTGTATTACATTCTCTGACAAACTATTGATCTATCAGCAATGTCTTCATTTCTGACATCATGCCCATATGCTGGAATCTAATAGGAACATCTTTTTATCAAAACAGCTTTCATTGAGAATAACAAAGACAACTTTATTGCAAATACAACAGTTTCTTATTTATTCTTTTTAAAAATGACTCTGCTAAACATAATAGTGATTATTCCTTCCTTTAGCCATGCTTTCTTCTCCCTAATAAAACTTAAGGTTGTGTTGGCACTTTGAGTGCCTTCTCTTGCCCCTTTCTTTATCTTACTGTTCTCATCTTGCATATTCACCCTATTATACCTCAGGCACATACATGAGTTTTTGTAGAAAATTTGTAAAATTTTTAAAACATCATCTCCTGCCTTACACTTTAAATTACCTATGGAGTTTTTCTACTTACACAAATCAAAGTATTCAAAGTCTAGTATTACTCAAACAGAACCCAATATCTTTTTTTTTTTCTACCCAAACTTGTTCCTTTTCTTGTTCTTCCTATTTTGGTGATTGACCTCATTCTTCATTCTTCCTCTCAAGAGACAACCTGGAATTCAGCCTATCATTCTCCATGCCCATATCCTGCTAACTCTGTGATACTGGTCATTTTTTTCCCTTCTCATCTCTGTCTTTACACCTCAGTTTTGGCTCTCATTTTTCTTTTGTAAATGACACTCGTAGCACCTTACCTTATTTACCTGACTGCATTTTTGGAGGGTCTCATTCATTCCTCAATCAAAAGGATAATTCTCTTTCAAAAGCCACTTTGTTCTTCCTCTGCATCACAATCTTTTACTTTTATCCTCCAAAGGCAGGGTATTTTGTAAAAAACAAGAAAGACATTTATTTTGGCTCATATCTCTAGAGTTACAAGGTCTAGAGGCCTCATTCGGTGATGGTCTTTTGCTGGAAGAGAGATGGGTCAGTTTATCATATGTCAATAGACAGGAAATGCATTTGTGTGTGTCTGCCTGATCTCTCTCTCTCCTCTAATCACCCTAACAACTATATCTGAGCCTAATCAGTTCTCAGAAACTCAAAGACTATATTCAGATTAAGTTTCCACCCTCTTTATGCCTCACAACATTGGCAATTAAATTTCAACACGTGAAGCCTTGGGGAGCATTGAAACCATATCTAAACCCTAGCTGTTCTCTAATAGTTGAGGGCAAAATGCCAATTTCACATACCCTTTGAAGTGATCCATTTATCTACCCTTTCTCAAGTCAGTTGCTTCGTTTGTGTTGTTCTCACCTATGCTGTAGCCCTCTTTATCCATTTGTTCTGCTTTTCTTCATTTTGCTATCAGTGAGGAGCTCCGTGTGGTAGCAGAGTGTCTTCCAGAAGCTCGCGGTCTACTGTATAATAGATTCAAGCTTGTTTTTTTCTGACAACACCTGTGAACATTTTGAGAGTCATTGTACATGAATTAATATTATTCTTATGTCCATTCTTGAATCAGTCAGTTTCTTGGGCTGCTGCAACTATAAGTATAACTACTGGATTATATGCTTACTGCTGAAGTGTCATTGGAGCTAGGAGAATTCAATGTTGTGTTTGGCCTGGTTTAAGGAATCTATGTATGGAGTATAGGATGGAAAACTGCTTGGATCATGGATTGACAGGGCAGAAGAGAATGCTGGGGTGATGAAGTAGAAACTCTTAAATATAGTCCCATCTTTGGTCACTCAGACAAAAATAACAAAGTTTGTTGTACTTCCCCTGCCTTCTGACTCAGTTTAAGTCATGTGATCCAAATCTAAGTGTACAGCAACTTATATATATATATATATAATATATAATCTGTTAGTGTTAGTTATAGGCCATGAACACCTAATGGTAGAGGTATGTTTGCAGTCAGTTTTCCATCCCTCTTTCATGTCCTAGCACCTATCATGAATTTGTCAGTCAATAAATGCTTTGTTTATAAGATGAAATAATAAATTAATAGCATTTTCTGGATCCTAAGTTAAACTTTCAGGCAGAATCCTTCTCTAACTGCTTCAGAGTTCTTGTTTCATCCTTTATGAGACATATATTTGCGTATGTGTCATTAGATGGTATCTTATTAATCTTTGAGCAAATATACGTTGCTCAATAATGTTTGGTGAACAAATGAATGAAAATGTTAATGAATGAAAAATTGAATGAAGAATCGAGAGTAATTTACTTTCTCAGTGCTCTTGTGCCTCATTAAATCCTACAGAGTCAAACAGGAAAGATTAAGCAAAAATTCCATCATTGTGTAATCAAGAAGCGAGGAGCCCTGGAAAGCCAAATTATATTTGCCATGGAAATTTCTTTGTGACCTTGAGGATAATGGAATAGAATTTAGGTCACTGATTCTCATATGAACAATTCCTTTTGCTGAGTTGCATTGTCTGAATTTATATTCAAGCTTCTCAGCTTTCACTCACAGACACTGGAAAATTTTGGCTGCTTGTGTAGGAGAATCAGCATGCATAGTTAATTTTTTACAGGACAGAACATTTAGCACCTAATAAAATTCCCTTAAATTTTACATCATGTATTTTCACTTTAAAAATAGAAAGATAATTATATTTGCTAGACTCTAAGTAGGACACATCAAAGTTTTGGCTATTAGCTTTTAAATTGCATAAAACTGTTCTCTACTGTGTATCCTCAGAGACACCAACCTATGTGCAGAATTTCTTTTTCTTTATAGAAATAGAAAACATAGAGATAAATAACCAGCACTTATTTCCAATGAAATGTCAGTAGTTTAACCATCTTTTTCCCCAAGTTTGCACACGCTATAAAATCATTTTTTACTAGCTCACTAGTATAATTCCTGCCTGTTTAAATTTTTCATATTTCTAAATTCAAAAGACAAGGCAAGAAACAAATTGATTTGCATATCATAAACAGTAAATGCGTACCTTTTGTTGTTTCTTTTTTTGTTTTTGGTACCGGGGATTAAACTCAGGACCTTGCACTTGCAAGGCAGGTGGCGGAACCACTGAGCTAAATCCCCAGCCCTTGTTTCTTTTTCAGTCTTATTTTTATCTTCTTTTTTTATCTTCACTTTAAAACCCTTCTACTACTTAATAGTTTGTGATCTTGAGCAAGAATTTCTTCAACTAAAGAGTCACAGTTTATTTTATCAGCAAAAAGGAAAAACAGCTTGTTCTATTAATACTGAGTATATATTTCCAGTACAGAGTGTTAAGAAAGAGGAATTAGCAATTAATGAAACATATATTTAGATCTATATATGGATCCATTGGTAAATAGAGATGTATCTATTTATCTCAAGGCACTTGGAGTTAATTGAGGGCAGACTTTAATTATGTATTTTTTGTCCCCATTAACTTCATTGGTACATTTTAGGTATAAAATACAGTTACATTCATCATTGGGATCTTGTACCATTACATGAGTCTCTTGGTT
>NW_004624753.1:13499127-13521234 GCF_000247695.1 Heterocephalus glaber | reverse complement strand
AATAAGATACTGGCAAACAGAATGCAGAAGATCATCAAGAAGATCATACACCCTGATCAAGTGGGAATCATCCCAGGGATGCAGGGACGGTTCAACATATGCAAATCAATAAATGTAATACACCATATTAATAGAGTCAAGGATAAAAACCATATGATCATCTCAATAGATGCAGAAAAAGCATTTAACAAAAATCCAACACACATTCATGATAAAAACCCTACAGAAAATTAGAATAGACAGTTTCTATCTCAACCTGATAAAAGTCATCTATGAAAACCCAACAGCCAATATCATACTAAATGGTCAGAAACTAAAAGCCTTCACATTAAAATCAGAAACAAGATGAGGATGTCCACTATCACCACTCCTGTTCAATATAGTTTTGGAAATATTAGCCACAGCAATTAGACAAGAGAAAGAAATAAAAGGAATAAAAATAGGAAACGAAGAAATTAAATTGTCTCTCATCTTTTTTTTCTTCCAGAAGAGCCCTACATTTTAAATCTACATGTTTTACATGTAAATCCTAGAGATCTTTGAGAGACCCTGCCTTTACTACCTTATTAATGCTTTTTTCAAATGTTTCCCTGGGATATTAAGGATGGCTAATCTTGCAATATTTTTCAAACTCTAAGATTAACTTCTTTTTGAAACATATGATTTATAGACATTAAGAAAAAAATTTCTATTGAAATAATTATAGTTTTATGTGAAGTTGTAAAAAAAATCACCACAGAGGGGTACAGGTACCCTTCAACTCATTTCCCCCAGTGCTTACATCTGACACATCTCTAGTAAAATAACAAAACCAGGAAATTGGTATTAGCATAATGGATACATATAATTGTATACTAGGTCATTTTACCACAGATGTATATTGAGTAACCCATACTTCATAAAAATACAGAGCTATTCCTTTACCCCAGCCGTCTCTATCTCTGACATGCTAGCCCTTTGCAGTCAAATTTTCTGCCCTTTTCCACTCCTGAACCCTGGTAACCATTAATCTGTTTTCCATGTCTATTATGTTTTCATTTAAAGACTGTTATATAAATGGAATCACATATTATCTGACCTTTGAAGATAGTTTTTTCTTAGTCACCATACTGCCCTTGCGATCTTCCTGGAACTTAATGAACGTTTGTACCCCTTAAGAAACCCTACTCATCAAAGGATGGTATTACGAGTTGGGACCTTTGAGAGGTGGCTGGTCCACCAGTGTGACACTCTCATGTTGGGGATGAGGGCTGTTATAAGAAAGACCCCGAAAAGCAGTAAGCTCCTCCCACCATGTGAGGACATAGAGACACCATCTGTGAGTCAGGAAATGGGCTTTTGCCAGCGCTACATCTGCCAGCCCTTTAATCTTGCATTTCCCAGCCTCCAGGAGTGTGATAAATAATTTTTGCTGTTTATAAGCCACCCAGTTCATGGTATTTTGTTATAGTAGACTCAGTCTTTTCAGACAAGATCGTTGAGTACATTGATGCTTTGCTCCCTTCCATTGACTAGAATTTCATGCTATTTAGCACAGTTTGTTCAGGTATAATTGAAAGACATTTTGGTTGCTTTTAACTCTTAGTCATTGAAAATAAATTACTGTGGCTGGGTACAGTGGCATACACCTATTATTTCAGTCACTGAGGAGGGTGAGACAGGAGGATCACAAGTTCAAGGTTATCCTGAACTTACCAAGACAGTGTCTCAAAACAAATTAAAACCAAAATGGGTGGAAGTGTATCTCAATACTCTCTGTGTTCCATCTCCGGTACCAAAAAGGAAAAAAATGGTGTTATAAATAACTGTGCACAGGTGTTAGTGTGCTTTTTATTTTTATTTTATTTTACTTGGATAAGTGCAAGTGGAAGCAGTTATTAAATTATGTCATAGGAAATGACATTGCCAAACTATTTTCAAGAGTGACTTTATTGTTTTACATTCCAACCAGCAATGTATGAGAGAGCCAGTTTCTCTGTATCCTCATAGACCTTTGTGGTCTTAATTTGGGCTTCTCTATTGCTAGTGATGTTAAACATTTTTTAAAACTCACCAATTAATTATATAATCTCTTGAGTGAAGTGTCTTATTTTTTGTCCATTGTATACTTTCTTTATGTTTTGGGGGGGTTGATTTGCTTTGTTTTCTGTTTGTTTGTATTGAGACAGTGTTTCACTATATATTTTAGGCTGGCCTTGAACTCAAAATGTAGACCAGCCTAGCCTTGAAGTCACAGAGATCTCCTGAGTACTGGGCTTTCGGACATCATGACCAACCTTGGCTTGTATATTTTCATTTTATTTTTGAAATTTGTAGAATTTGTTACATTTTCCAGTTATAGTTCTTTTGTTGAAGATGTGTTTAAAAATACTTTACCCCTGCCTATAAATTCTCTTTTTATCCCCTAAACTTGGTCTATCATAGAAAATGTTTTTAATTTTGATAAATCTTGCATATATATTTTCATTATTATTATGTTTATAGTATTATCTCTAGAGATTCTTCATCAAGGCTTATGTCTCAAAGATTTTTTTAATACAGGCTTTCTCTAAAAGTTTTGTAGTTTTAAGTTTACATTTAAATATGTAATCTATTTTGTATTATTTTTTGTACAAATTCTGAAGTGTAAGTTGACATTGATTGTTTCATCTAGGAATATTCATTGTTCCTGCACTATTCTTGAAAACACTATCTTTCCTTCGTTGAGTTGTCTCCACACTTTTGTCAAAAATCTTTTGGTTGTACATATGTGGAGCTATTTTTGAATTATCTATTCTGTTCTATTAATCTATTTGACTGTCTTTCTGCTCTTATTGTGAAATATTTTTAATATAACCATATAATATATATAGAATTTGAGTGGAATAATTTCAAACTTTATTCTTTATTTTTTACTCTCTCAAACTTTATTCTTCTTTTCCAAAATGATTTTAGCAATTTTTATTCTTATGTAATTCATATATATTTTAGAATAATCTCATCTACATGTACAATACAAAACTGAACTGAAAACCAAAATCAAAATTCTTTCTGGGATTTTGATAGGAATTACTTTTCACTAACATATCAGTGTGGCATAAATTACATCTCATGCTGTCAAGACTTTCTACCCATGCACTCATTATGTCTCTCAGTTTATGCTTCTTTGATGTAGTATTTAGTTTTCTAGTTTTCAGGAAGAAAGTTCTGTAAATATTTTGTTACATTTACTCATAAGTGTTTCATCTTTTAAGTGATTGTAAATGTTTTGCATGTTTAATTTTAGTTTCTGCATTATCATTTGTAGCATATAAAATACAATTTTTTTGGATGTTGCTAGTATATCCTCTTACATGACAAACTTTACTTCAAGGTGTTTCTTTAGAGATTCTTTAGGATATTCTAGGTAATCATGTAATCTACAGATATGCATACTCTCTTTATTTTCATTTTACATGGATTATACCATTGCTTCACCATACTATTCAGGATTTCCATTATTAAATTAATAGCATCCTTGGCTTATTTGAAATTTTAGAAAAAACTCCAATCTTTAATATTTAAATGTGATGGGGCCTGGAAGTTTTGTAGAAATTTGGCCTCAAGTTAAGGATTATATTCTCAGGTTATTAAGAATTTTTAATCACAAATGAATGTTAAATGTTTGAAAATATTTTTTTCTGTGAGGAATGATATTATCTTTTGAATTATCTTATATAGCCTGTGGATATAATAATTACATAGATTACATTTTGAATAATGAAGAAACTTTGCTTTCCTGGAATAAATCCCACTCTGTCATGCTTCATAATTCTTTTTATATATTGCTAGATTTTATTGGATAATACCTTGGTAAGGCTATTTCCATCTACTTGTACAATATTGATCTATAAGTTTATTTTTTTCTCTCTTCCTGACTTTGGTATCAGAACTACATTGAATATTTAAAATGAATTCCTAAGATTTTCCATTTACATTTAAGGAAATATTAAAAGATTGAGTAGAATTATTGTCAGTTCTTCTTTAAATATTTGACATAATTCTACAGTAAAATCATCTAATTTTGGAGATTTCTTTCTATATAGTGCTTTTTGGAGTGCTGGTCCATATCACCTAAGTTCTCAAATTTATGTATAACACTGTTCCTAGTATTCTCATAATTTTCTTTTGACTTATGCAGAATCTTTAGCTATTTTCTTAATATTGTTATTCTCTCTCTCTCCCTCCCTCCTTCCCTCCCTCCTTCCCTTCCTCTGTCTTCCTAGAGGCTACTCAATTTTATTGATCTTTTCAGAGACAAATTTGAATCTCATTGCTTTTCTACCTTGTTTTTATCTTTTTAATACACTGATTTCTGCTGCCATCTTCATAGAATCCTTCTCTGTTTCCATTGAGTTTTCTTTGATCTTTACTTCCTAGATTCTTGAGGTAGGGGTCTATATAATTGACATGAAACATTTTTTTCTTTGCTAATATCAGCATTTAGTGGTCAAAATGGCACTCTACACATACTTTAGTTGCATGCAACATATGATATGTTGTTTTCATCTTCATTCAATTCAAAGCATTTTCTTATTTTATTTGAGAACTTTTTATGACTCGTGGTTTATTTAGACAAATTAGTTAAAAGTAAATGAAGGTTTTACCTTTTGCCCTTTTGTTATTGTTTATTATTTCATTATTTTTACCTTTTGGGGGGTGGCAGAGGGGCTTTTACTATGGGCCTTGAGCTCATTATATGATCCAGGCTGGCCTCAAACTCCCAGCAATCCTCCTGCTTCAGCCTCTTAGTGCTGGGATGATAGGCATGCACCATTACATCTGGATGTTATTGATTTCTAATTTCATTCCATCATGCTTTCAACACGTCTGGATGATTTATTTATTTTAAATGTTTTCATGTTTTTCTTTAGGTGCAGGATATGGCTTATCTTGGTGTACATTCCATAGGCAATAGAAAAAAAAATAAAGGTTTTCTGTCATAGATTGGAGTATTCTACGAATAGCTATTAGGGTCTATGGCTTTATGATGTTTTCTTTTATTGGAAGATTTTCTATCTAATGGCTCTGTCAGTTACTGAGAGAAAGAGGTATTACAATCTCCAATTATAACTGTGGATTCATTTCTATTTTCAGCACTATCGTTTTTTGCTTTACATGTTTCACATCTGTTGTTTAGGGCATACATATTTAAGATTTTTATGTATTCTTGCTAGAACCGAAAGCTTTTTATATCCCTTATAAATTTTTAAGTTGATGGCTATTTTCTGTACTATCAGTGTAGCCATCCTTGCTGTTTTTCAGTAATTATGGCCTAATATTTCCATTATTTTACTTTCAACCTACATAAATTATTTATATTTGATTTAGATCTTTTTGACAGCATATAGTTGGGTTATTATTTTTTTCTCCACTATGCCAATATCAGTCTTTAATAGTATATTTGTGTCATTTATGACTATAATTATGGAGATATATGGGCTTACATATGTAATTTTATCTTTTGTTTTTAATTTTGGTTCATCTATTTTGTGCTTTTCATTGCGTCCCTTCGCATGATTTTTTTAGTAACTTCTCATGATAGTAATATATATATATTTATATCAGTGTGCTGGGTGTTGGTAATCAGTTCAAGTCAAATATAAAAACCTTAACTTACTATGTATCCCTTTCTCTTCCCTGTTATATTATGAAGTCTTATATATTTCTTTTATATATAGGAAGAATCAAATCAGACAGTGTTAAGATTCTCACTTCAACCATTACATATGAATTTGGAAACTCGAGAATTAAATATACTGTATTTTCTTCATTTTCACTCAAATTTTTCCTTCCTGATATTCCAGGATTACATATTTCATCATTTTTTTTGTTTGGGGAACTTCTTTAAGCTTTTCATTTAGGACTTGTCTAATGTCATTAGATACATTTAATGTTCTTTCATCAGAGAATGTTTTGATTTTTCCTTTATGATTGAAAGATTTTTTATATGGATACAGATTTTTGGATCCACATTTTTTTCCTTACATTATTTGGAATGGTAAGTCACACTGGATTACATTATTTCTAGTGTAAAATTTATTTTTTCCTTCCTCTTTTCAGGATTTTTCTCTTTCTCTTTAGTTTTGACACATCTGCTTATTTTGAATCTTAACATGGATTTCTCTCACTGTAATCTTGTTGATACCAGTTATTTGAATCCATAACTTTATACCAGTCCTTAAATTTGGGAACAATTTATCCATTCTTCTTCAAATATGTTTTTATCCTTGCCCTCTTTCTCCTTCTCTCTGTGTACTATAAGTATGTAAATGTTAGACACTGAATTATAGTCTTTTTGGTGCTCAAAGGAGTCTTTTAAAAAATGTTTGTCTTCTCTCTGCATAACATATATTTTTATCACTCTATATTCTAGTGCGTTATTTCCTTGCTATTCTGCATTGTGTTGTTGAACCAAGCCACTTAGCTTTTTTTCTTTTTTTTCAGTCACCTTATTTTCAGTTCTTTTCCAATGAGTTGTTCTTGGCATCTTCTATTTATTTACTAATACTTTATATTTCTTTGCTGAAAATTTTTATTCTTTTAGGTATGTTTATAATTGCCTGTTAAAGAATTTGTATGATGGATGGCTACTTTAAAATCCTTGTCAGATAGTATTAACATGTCTGTAATTTTGGTATTGATACTCATTGATTAAATTTTCTCTTTAAAATTTGAGATTTTCCTGTTTGTTGGTGTGATGAAAGATCAAGCATTGGGCTATTTTATTATGAGAGCCTGGGTCTGTGTCTTATTTGAATCCTATTTTCCTTGGTTTCCTCTAACTCTAGGGAAGAAGAACAGTTCTACTTTTCCACTCCAGGTTTGTATGAAATCCAGGTTCCCCAACCAGCCACCACTGGCATCTGAGAAGGAAGGAATCTTTTAAGTTTCTGGATGGGAAAATATAAGAATTCTCACTTACAATAGGTTCCCATTGATACCACCCTGTCTGAAAGGGATGGGTTACCTCACTACTGCTTCCAGGTAACTTCTATGATTGACAGGGACATTTTCCCTGCTTTTTAGTAGTGAAAACCTGACCTTTGTCTAGGCCCCTTTGACATCAGCCAGTGGGGAAGAGGAGGGTGCCCCACTATCATACATTGGGGGGTTCTTATATTCTTTCCAGTGACACCAGTGCTCTGAGGAAGAGGATGACTCAGAGCTTAGCCACCAATAATATCATTGTATTAGTTTGCTAAAACTTCCATTGCAAAGTACCACAGAGTGTGTGGATTAAATAGCACATTTGTGTTCTCACGGTTCTGGGGGCTAAACGTCCAAGGTCAGGATGACTGTAGGGTTGTTTCTTTTGAGTCTTCTTCTTATGCTTGTAGATGAGTTTCTTCTCTCTCTGTCATCACCTTTGTCACTTTGGAAGCCTATGTCTGGTGTCTCAGTGTGTCTTCAACTTTTCTTCTTATAAGGACATCAGTAATACTGGAGTAGAGCCTACACTAATGACCATATTTTATTTATATCTTTGAACTTCCTGTTTTGAAATACAACCACTTTCTGAAGTGCTTGGCATTAGGGCTTCAACATATGAATTTTGGGGCATACATCTCAGCCCACAGCCCCTTTTTTGCCCTTCTCTGATAAGACTGCAGCCTCAGAGTTAGTTTAGCTGGCAAAGTAGGAGTGCAGACTCTCCTCTTAGGGTTTACTGCTGGCACTGGTATGAGAAAACAGTTGCTGCCACCTGCTCCAGTGGTGCTTGACTGGAGTAGAGTTTATCTAAGAGTTTTCTGTCTTGCTAGGCTGGTGGAAGCATTTTTTGTCTGTGCTTGGTCTTATATCTGGTCAATGATTTTTCTGACATCAAATCTTAGACATTTGGAGCTACGAGAAAACTCAGTGAACTCATGGCTGTGTTGTTCCCAGGAGCCTGTGGTGTCCTATCCATCTTCTTTCTTCTCTTCAAATTTCAGAGTATTCTTCAAAAAGTTCTGTCATATACCTGAGTGGTTTAGTTGCACACCATGGAAATAATTGGAAATAGAATTCTACTCCATTTTCCCAGAACTAGCACTACAGAGGGCTAAATGAACCAATTGCTAAATGATATGTTTCTACTATTAAAGTTATTGTTTAAAACTTAATAAATATGCTGCTTTTATTATAATACTGGAAAAGAATGATGATTTTTATATGTAAATTATTTTCTCAATACTATGAAATTTATTTGTTTATAAATCACATTAGTTTTATTACATTATTGAACCCTATATTCATGATTATCTATTTTATAAAAACCAAGTTGTCAAATTGTAATGATTATAAGCAGCACAAGGCAGGGTTAATGGGATATTTAAAAATTTATTTCTTTATACTGTATTTCAATTCATCTTTTTACTTCTCATTACATAATAAGTTTTCACATATATATATATATATATGAAGAAAAATTTATTGAAGAAAAACTATGTTGAAGTTATAGAGAAAAGTTAGCATGAAGAACATTTTGCCAGGTCTAAGAAAGCTACGCTTACACTGGCTCCAGTCACCATCTGTCAGATCTCATGTTCAAATTCTTGGAGTGCCTTTCATAAGTAGTTGTTCGGTAATTATTTCCTCTTTCCCTTCCTTGTACACACATTGCAACAAATATACATAATTTTATGATCTACCACTGATGAAGCCAAAATACCAAACATTCCACCTGGGAGAAATCAAAATGACATTAACAACTGCAGCAGAGTCAATAACTTACCACAGAAGGAGAGAGAACCAGGCTTTCAGGCACTAAGCATTTTACATACATTATTCAATACTCAAAACTCTAAAGCCAACTAAGGTTATGTTAGAAACTCAGAAGATTTAGTTGTGACCTATTTCTATTTTTTTTTTTTTTTAGTATATTTAGATCGTTAAATGTTGGCTACATATTTTCTGCTTGTTCTTCTAGATTTCTTTTCATTTGTCTCTGTGCCCTGAGGAGACCTGGCCCTGTGAGTCCAGTGACAATGTATTCTTTTGCCAATGAGAGACCTGGACAGGACATACAAGAATGGGAGGAAAATGATGTTGGTGTATTTATTCCCATGATCCTCTCTTGTCCAGTTGCTGCCTAGCATTTGTGTCTCTGAACCTAATGTTGCAATCCTAGTTGCCATAGCATTTTATAAAACCCCTTTAATGATATGTCTTTATTAGCTCATTTGAAGCTGACATGTATTTCTAGTCTTATTCCATGTAGATTCATCCATATATGAAATTTCATTTTGATCTTTTATAAATAGAATTTCAAAAGTGACTTTCAATGGCTTCTATATAGTATATTTTACAATTCCTTGCAAAATGCATGTGTTTCTACCAAAATATTGTAGAAAATGTTCTAACAATTTTTTTTTTAAGAATATAGTTTTCAAATATGGTTCCTATCTCAAACACTTTTCTTGGTCTAATTTAGAGAATTGCATTTTGGAAATCTGGAATCCAACACTTTTGTAATAACTGAAGTCAATTTTGGATGTTAAACATAACAAAGTCTGATAGCTAAATAAATAAAAACAAAACAAATAATTTGAATGATTATAATATATTTCTTGTATGATTCTTGCTGTTATCTTTCCTATTAATTTCCAATATTCAGCCCTGTATGCTTTCAGGCAAAATTGGAAAGTTGTAATTAATTTAACCACCTGTGTGAGGCACCTTTGTTGACTTATCATGAGGTTTCTTTGGTAAGGCATGGAGGGTGTAGATCCTGGCTCTGTTTTAAATTCATAATGTTCTGTGTTTGATATTTAGCTTTGTGTAATTTGGCTTACATAGAATTCTTTGAGATTATTCCAAAAGTTAATTTGTTTTGTTCTTTCTTTTTTTCCCAGAAATCAAGAGTTACTTTGCAAATTGTGCTTCTGGGTGTTTTTAAAACAGATAGTGTGTTTTTTGACCAGCCTCATTTCAGTTTCCTACATGGCCAGCTGCTCAAGTGTACTGCCGTCATCCATCAACTCCACATGTCCAAACTAACAAACCTGAATTGCTCTCGGCATTGCTTCCAAACTGGTAGCTGGCGGACATCCAGCTGCTCTTTGTTGGTGAGTTTGTGTGCTAATATCCCATAGGTAAAAACTGTTTAAACTGGTTAAGAAGCACCTTGTAGTGAAGATTGGAAAATTTTTGACCTCAAATATGGTCAGAGATAAATCTAAACATGGCTGTTGTTACTGAGGATCAAGGTCTTTTAAAGAACAAAGTTTCAGAACTTCTGACTGTGGATGAATAATGGAACTAATGAGTATTAGTGCCCTTTGTAGTATCATGTATGTACAATGATATGGACATCATCCCCACCCTTCTCCAGACCCATAAACAAATAGCTTGACACTAAAAGAACCTCAGAACTTAGTCCTTCCATAGTCCTCTTTTCTGTTATTGTTCTGCAGTCAGGCAGCAAAGATGATTGAGACGTAAGTCATGGACAGTGATGTGGGTTTGGAATTCTAAAGCAATGCAACAGCAACCAGTGTAGGTGAATGTTCATTTCTGATAAGTATTTGTAATGTATCACAGCATTTCATATTTCCTATTAATAAAGTTCTTAAGCTTGAATAGTCTGTACATACCTTTTTCAACCATAATTTACATTTTCATAAGCATTTCTACAAGAATAGCAACTATTATTCATTCATCTTTGAATCTCCCCTGCCAATTTGTTCTAGTGGTAGTAGTTTATAACCAGACATAGTCTGGGTTCTCAGTCCAAAATTTTATTAGACAGAAAACTAAAAATGCATAAACAATAAACATTTATTATTTCCAGAGAATCTTTTATTGATGGTGTGGCATTTCCATCATCAAATCATTTTCTTTCTTAATCTATTGTGTTGCCAACAGTCATCACAATTATTGAAACAGATTCTAAAAATTCTTTGCTATTCAAGGTTAACTGCATTGCATTTGATTGCTGGTGATTTGAGAAATAATTGTGGCTCTCTTTGAAAATGACTAATAAATACAAAGATAGAAAGTATTTTGTGGAGTAGAATTTTTAGACTATTAAACTAATTAAATTGAATGAAAGGAACATATAAATATTTTTGAGATTAGAGCCATATACTACCCATGGATGAAATGATCTATGAATCACTATAGTCGAGTGGACAATAAACTATAGAAAGGGAGATTGAAGCAAATAACTAGTTAAAGGAAAGTACAACAGTCTAAGCAAGAGATTAGCATGCCTTGGGCTAGATGATGCTCCTAGATTATGGACCATACTGGCAGAAGATTTTGACAAATCTCAGAAAGAGAGGTGAGCAAGCTACAGAATGTGTATGTAAACACTTCTGGAAGGATCTGAGGAAACTACGTCATACAAACTTGTTCTGCTACCAAATAGTTATGTTCCTTTAGGCAGAAATTTAAAAATTCTTTCATGCAATTTTCCATTTCAACCCTCAGTGTTAGAACTCAATTATCACCACAATAACATCCATCTCTGACCGTCTGTGTTTCTCAACAGACTAGGGCAAAGGAAAATACGTGAACATCAGGACTCCACTACAGAAATGGAATGTCTTATGCCATCTTCTTATTAATTCCCAGGGAAACATTAAGAAACTAGTGTAACATTACTGTTACACAAAACACAGAAGAAGAAAGTTAAAAGATATTTTTTAAAGAATGAAAAATTAAAGCACAAAACGATGCAAAAAAACCCCACCAAAAACAACTACTCCTAGGAGCATATTCTTGATTTTTGTTCGAGTGTCTATAATTATGCAATCTAGAGTCTCCAAATGAATTAAACATACCTTAACCATTTTAATGAATCAGAAAAGAAAGGAAAAAATGCAGCATTTAAATTCTTTTTTAATATGATGACTCCTGAGAATTTTATTGACTTCAGTGCACTTTTTGGAATTTGAGTTCATTTATAATCAAACTAAAAAAATGTTTTGAAATCCTATTTAGGAGCTCAAAAGAATTATTGGACCCTGAATAACTTTCATTACATGACATTTTGATAAGGTCATTGTAAATGAGTCAGAAACATGGATTACATTTCTTTAAAAACACACATCACTTCAAAACAGATTTGGCCCAAATTCGTTTTCACTTTTGCTGAACCCCAAAGGCTTTTCCTTCTATTTTTTTCCCCTCTAAATTCTCCAGTAAACTAGCTAAACCCATAATCTAGGTGAGCTCACCTGCTTCTTCCATACACTTCCCTGTTGAGTTTAGCCTCAGGCTTTTCTTTAATACCATGTGCCCTGAAAGCAGAGAGTCCTATAGCAAGAATCAAGAGGAGTGCAAAGTCTAATGAAAGCCTGGGAATATTTTGTTATTCTTTTAAAAAGGAGCACTCTAAGGGAATGATATTGTTGCAGAGTACTGACTCAAATCTGTTCTGTATTCGAGCTCTGATTATGAAATTTCAATTAATGCTATAAAAAGCAAAGCTAACAGACACCAGAGCATGCCGAAGAAAAACAGGATGTTCTCTTTTGATTGGGAAATAATTATCTAAACTCCATGTTTAGGCCCAGGTAGCTGAGTTCACATTTGCTAGACTCATTACAGAAACAGCTGAATTATGTTTAGTTTTTCCCAAGCATCCAAGCTGTCATTCAAAGTGGTGATTTTATTGGGGTGCAAATCCCTTTAGTTACTGCTTCAGTCCATTTTGAAAATGGATTTGAAGCCTGCGGGGAAGTACAAATAAAGACAGAATCTGCTCTCTCTGCAACATCCCGGGTCTGTTCTGCCCGTCTAGCCCAAGGCAGCCGCTGGGGGCACCGCCTCATCAGCGAGGGTATGCATTATCTCCATGGTTCCAGCAGTGAGATGCGAGTGCAGACCTTAGCTTTCTTACTCAAAAACCACTAAGCTGATTGGATTATGTCTTTAGCACCAGAATGAATCTCCCAGAATCTTCATGACTTAGTCATTGAAACACAAGGCTTGGGTGTGAGGGAAAGTAGAGATATTGAAAACTTTTAGGTTAGCAGATAAGCAGAAACATTGGTAATTTCTTTCCATCTCTTCATCCTGAGGGCAAAGGAGAGAGGGAGCAACTTTTTAAAATATGAGGAATTACCTTCTTTTCCCCAGTTTTTAGAATTTGAGCATCATTTGTAAAGAGCTAGGTGTGGTGGCACATGTGTGTAATTCCACCTACTTGCTACGAGGGAAGCTGAGACTGGAGAATCCTAAGTTTGAGGCCCATCTGTACAATTATCGGAAACTTGGCTCAAAATAAAAATAAATATGTAAAAGAGCTAGGAGTGTAGTTCAGTCATAGAGTGCCTTTTTGCTGCAGGTTGAATTGCCGATATCTAAATCAATTAATCAATAAACAGATAACTAAATCTATGAAAATTAAGTTGCAAATGGTTCTCAAGGAATATTTACATAAGCACCATTTGAACTAGAAATATAGTGGAAAGGATGAACAAAATTAGACAAGGTTACTCTCTTCTCTACTCACTAGAAATTGACATAATCTGCTTAAGAGAAATGGAAATATTCTTTATCTCTGTCCCCTGCCCCCTCCCTTCCTCCCTCCCTCCCTCTTTTCCTTTCTTCCACCTTCTTCCTTTCTTCCTTTCTTTTGTCAATAGAGTAATAACATCTCAAGATATACTTGAGAAATAGATGCCTTATTGTTAAAAATTGTTACTTTTAAATATAAATACCATCAAGATATAGTTTAGAAGAAAATTTTGAGATAAATAAGAATGCTAATGTGTATGCTATTTACATATATGTGTACAGATGATAAACTTGTGAACACACATGCACAAACACATATTACTTTTAGAATATAAATGACTTCTCAGAAGATCATTAATTCTATCCATTTGCTTCATGGCAACATTAATATAAATAATTTCAGGTATCAGATTTTGTATTATCTCGATACCTCATGATATATTGAGAGATATGAGAGGAGATATATACAAACATTCTTCATTCCACATCATCTAACCTAAATTCTTCCTATTTTAATCTTAGACTTTTTTTCCCTTGGTCATTCATTAGCAGAAATAGTCATGAGACTCTGAACAGTAGTATTGATATAAATCCTTGAAATCAGCTATCACCATCCATTAGAAATCTCTTTTCTGCTCAAATCATTCTTGTAAATGTCTCTAGATAAACCTTATGATCCAAGCTTTCCATAAATATCATTGTTCTTCCTGGATACCCCTTTCATGTTGTAAAATCCATGTTAAGTCACAGACATGTTAGCTAATGTCTAAAGATGAAAATTATGTTGGTTTCCATTTTATTCTTTCCTGAATTCAGCATGGCTATTGCCCAACAGTGAAATACTGCTGAATCTCCTTTAAGTTGTATCCTATTTGAACCAGAAAATCAATTAAATTTCATGAAGAGTAATTACTGAATGTCTAGTACAGATGTATACTAGGCATTCTTTTCTGTAAATGCCTACTATATCTTTTGTGCTCATGCCAATCAATTCTGATTTTAAGAAAGAAAAGTTTTGAATCATAACATAGAAATTAGTTAACTACAGTCTTGACATATGCTGTTAAAGTAAGTTCAAAATTCACCTTTTTTAAAGAAAAGTTCTACAGTATATCCTCTTCTTTTAGATAGATAGTGTATATTTGATTATTAACTTAACAAGCCTGATAGTAAATAAATCTGTTTAATTATGATGCAATCCATTATAAAATTATCCAAAAATTTCTTATAAATATATGAAATAATTGAGTGAAATTTTATTTATAGGAAATTGAACTCAGACTAAAGAGAATTTGAAAGTGGATAATTACAAAATGAAGGAATAGATAAGCTTTATTAAGCATGGACCACTAAGAGAAAAATCAACAAATTAATGACACTATGCAATAAAAGAAAACCTTACTGTTTTAGTTTGTATAAAATTCAGAAATCTGAAACTCCAGGGAGGTTACTTAGGAATAGAATAAATTGCAATTGTTCCAGTTTAGAAAAACACAGAAGTCAGGTGACATCTATACATAGAATTTCTTTAGATGCTCCAAAGCTCTAAAACTGGCCCCATAGCTGATTCCAGGAGAGTTCTATTTACCTGTGTTCTTCCCTGATTCTCTCCATTGAGCTGAATTTCTTCAAGCTGTTACCCGATTGCCTGTTGCATCTTCTAAAAATTGTTCACTACCAATGAGTTCATTTTATTTTTTCAGTGTCCATAGATTCTATTCCAAATAAAGTAATTATCTTTAGGGCAAATGATGGATCTCTGTTTTTATAGCTTGCTTTTTCCATTGTGAAAGAGACATGTGCAGTACTGTACCAAGGTGTGTGGCTGGACTGACTTCTGCTTTCCTCAGAGTAATGGTCTTGGGTGACTTAAGGGAGTGCTGGGCTGGAGCAGTAACCATAGTCTTCTCTGCTTGCAGCTTTTGGGGACAATTTTAAGCCATTTTGGTTAAGTGCTTTCTAATTTATGTTTTTAAAGGCAAAAAATATTCTGTATGATTAAAATTATTTAAATTTATTGGGGTTTGGTTTATGGCTTTAAAATGGCTTATATTCATATTGTATTCACAAAGAGAAGAATGTGTATCTTGCCATTTTGCAGTGAAGGCCAGAATAATATCAACTGAGTCAATAGGTAGAGATTTTCTTAATGTTTGTATCTATGCTGATTTTATGTCTATTTTATCAATTTTTGAGAGAATTACAGTTTTCCAGCCACTTGATTTTTTTTTTTTTTTTGGTACCAGGGATCAAACTCGGGACCTTTCACTTATGAGGCAAGCTTCAGAACCACTGAGCTAAATCCCCGGCAAGAATTACAATTTTATAATGTAATATACAACTATATAATAGCATATGCAACTTAATTATAATTATGGAATATTTACTTATTCTTTGTTTTCTATTATGTTTTGATTTGGCTACTTAAACCATTTATATTTAATACAATATTTCATTTTTAAAATTAAAAGCATCTTTATGTTAGTGTTTGTGCACTTATTATTTTATCTGTTCTATTTTTTCTTCTTTTTCTATTTCTTTTGGATGTAGGAAGTACTTTAAGATTCTAATTTTTTTGTATTGTCTCATTATATATAGTCTTAGGTTTATAAATTAATTTTTAAATTATCAGTCTATCTTCAAATCTTCATCCCTTTTTGTAGTATGCTGAACATTATAATATAATTCATCTTTTTTATCTTTGTTTTATTATTTCTATACACTTAATATACATACATGTTTTAAACTATAACTTGCTATACTACTTTGAACAGTTAATGGTATAATAATGAATAAAAGAGTAAAATTAGCTTTTAGATACATCCAGATACTGTACATGATTTTTTTCTATAGTTCATGACTGAGTGTGAATCAAAATTTCCACCTGGGTTAATTTTTCTATTGCCTGAAGGATTTTTATAAACATTTCTTACAATACAGGCATAATTTTAATGGAAAATATATGTTGTTTTCCTGGAAAAATAACGTGTCCATGTTTTTAAAATATTGTTTGAGAGAGAAGCAGTTTTGTTTTTCCAGTAATATATAAAAGCTTCTTCATTTTCTGCAGTCTCCAAGTTTCAACAATAAATCTCCTGTCATTGTTTTTCTTTTGTATGAAATGTGTCTTTTACCCCTCTGGCTGCATTTTAAAATTTCTATTTATTGTTATTTCAAGTAATTGTAATATGAAGATTTATATACTTCAACATATTAAAAAATGAACAGTCATCATTTCTTCAAAGCATTTCCCTCATTCTTTCTTTTATCTCTTTGGGAATCAAATTGCATGGATTTTACAACATTGTAATTTTTCTACATGTCACTGAAGTTTTTTTTCACTTCCTTTAGTCCTTTTTACCTTTTTTTTTCTTTAATTTGGAATATTTTTATTGTTATGTGCTCAAATTTATTATCTTCTCTACTGAATGACATGATGTGTAGTTAATGTCATTTGGTTGATTTTAAATTGACACTATTCTTACTGTTAATTTTTATCTCTAAAAATATAATTAAATCTTTAATGTCTTCCATTTTTATCCTTACCATGATTTCTCCTATTATTTTGTTCAGAGTATGCATATTTATAGTTACTATTTGTGTTTTATTTCATATTAAATATTTATCTTTTAAGTAGTAATTTATTTCTGGATTCAACAAAATTAATGTGAATATATTACTGTCTAAGAACATGACATTAATTAGTGATTCTGAAACTATATACATTTTATTTTTATGTTTAATTTAACTTTGCTCTATGTAATGTAATCTATTAAAAAATAAAAACAGACAAAATACAATTCATTTAAAAATACTAGATGCATCAGATTCATTACTATTTGGTTAGTTGCTTATAAAAGCTTCTAAATAAATTTCTAAACATTTATTCTTAGTTTCGAAATGTATCTCACCCTAAAATAATCAGACTTTACAAAGCAGCCCAGGTCCATAGTTCATGCTTTGGGTTATTCTGATGTAGAGCTTAGACCTACACACTGAACAATGGGTGATGAGGAGGTATTGTTTGTGTGGAAAAACATGTTTGTTTGTTTTTTTAAACATGATAGTAATAATCAACTGGAAAAAATATCTGTCCTCTGTAGGCATTCCAAATATCTGTCCTCTATAGTCCTTCCTTGTGTTTAAGTATTTACTTTTTCTCAGGAGATAAAAAAAATTGTACATAATTGTTTATGTGAAGGAAAATAACAAAACCACTTCAAGGTAATCTGATAGATATGTTTTTTTGCTTTGAATCTTGTTCATCTATTGGCCTTGGTTTTTTCCTAGTGATTAATGAGTCAAGTTCTGTACAGAGTTTAAGTCATTGTTTGGTAAGCACTTTAAAAAAAGAATGGCAGATTTGTCTTTTAGGCTACTGAAGTTTCTAACTGCTCAAAAAGATTTAGTCTTATGATCTGATTGTTCTTATATTGGACTTGAATTGTGGTTTCTCCTGACAAAAGGAAATTATACATGATAAAATAGATGGTTCTTTATTAAAACTTGAGTATTTTTTTGAAATATCACTAATCAAATAAACAAGCAAGTTAAGCCACAAAATACACCACTATTGTATTCTTTATTTTCCAACTGATAGAAAATGTATTGGAGCTACATAATTTATTGTCTTTGGCTTAGAAAAGCTAAACACAAAGCATAACTACAAAAGTTCATATTAGAAGATGAGATCATAGCAGAATGTGGTGGGGTTTTTCTTTAACTTTTATAAGAAAAAACATAAATCACTATGTTATATCCTTGGGCTCTTTTGTAGTATTTATAAGTAAATTACAGGATTCCATCTTAAATTTGAATTTTACAAAAATAAGAAATAATTGTTGATGCAAATATGTCCTATCAAGTATTTTTATTTACTAAACTGTCAAGTCTACTTTTCTTAAAACCTAATTTTTAGGAACTTGATGACTGATAAAAATTTAATCCCTATGAGACCTGCATCATTACTGAGAAGAAACTCTTAATTTTTGATCAAATAAGGAGGTTGCCTTGTTTATATTGTGTAGGGATAACATGCTGGAGATTTAATTAGCCTGAATGGCCTCTCCCTGATTTGGTGAGGTTACAGGGGACATCGCCTATGGAGCAGATCAAATGCAAACTAAACTTTCCATTAGCCAGAAATAAGCTTTTGAAGTATTAAGTGCCGCTATTTGGTGATGAGTAATATTATAACATTCTAACTGATGGGGACACATTTCAAAGGTTTTACTATGAAAGTGAAATATTTAGTACGTTGCAAATATTCAAGCTAAGTCTCATTAGAGATCCCAGTGAGAAGCCCGTGTGGACCAGAACTGCATGTGGGCACACAGATACCAGCCAGGGCCCCACCCAGACACCAGCAGCTTGGGCCACAGGCCCCAGCCAAAGACCCACCTCAAAAAGAGCTATGCAGGAAGACAAACAACAGCCAGAGGCCCATCCAGATACCATTGGTAAGTGCATGGAGACCCCAGCTGGAAGTCCACTCAGACATCAGCAACTCAGGTGCTCAGTCCCCAGCCAAAGGCCCTCCCAGACAACAGCTATGTAAGGGGGCAGGCCCCAGCCAGAGGTATGCCCACATACCATACCAAGTGTGTACAGGCCCCAGCCAGAACCCTGCCCATACAACAGGGCAGTGCAGGGATCCAGAGATCACCACTCTGAACCCAGGAATCAGCACAGTGTTGAGCAGCAGAGAAAAGGCCTCTCAGTGGCTTGGTGAGAATTGAAGACCACTGGGCAAGCAAAAAGTTACCTCAACAAAGGTGCCGCAGGCTGCATCTGTTGAAATGAGAAGACACATAAACAAGTCTCAAAACCAGACTTACAGATCACCTAAGGTACCCCCAAAGGGCAACAAGATAGAACAATCTGATACTCAACCACCTATACTCCTGAACTGACAACAAAAGAGGATCTGGAAAAAATGAAATCAGAAATAATTTCTCAGATAACAACAGAGATTTTGTCCACAGTGCAAGAAATGATTAATAACCCTAGAGCAGACACAAACAAAATTAGTTTTATTATATTAGATAAAAACATAAAAGTAAAGTAATACAAAATTATCACATTTTTGAGTCTATGTAAACCCATTAGTGATATTTCCATATGAACTAGATGAAAAAGTATATATTTAAAATTTTTTCATGTAATTCTTGTGGCAGCATCCAAAATATAGAATTGAACTTGTGTATTCTATTGCCATATATGTGAAGACAATTCCTGACTCCTGTTTAGCAACTTCATCAAATAGTGTGTCAGATCCTTGGAAAAATACTACTGCCCAAGTAAATTACTCATATGGGTGGAAATTAGGTTTCCCCATGGGAGGAAGAGTTGTTGTCATTATTTTTTCTTTAGAGATGTTCTATGGTTAATAACTTTCTACTGGCCTGTCCAAAATGGAGCAATTGGTCTTTATGATGAAGAAATAATCTGAAACTATCTAACTTTTCCCCAAAAGAATACACTGAGTATCCAAATGGCAAGTGACTACCACTGTAGGTGACAAATTAGCAGAAAATAGACTGATGGAGGATCAAGGAGATGTGGGTGCAATACTAAGGAGGAGCTGGGCTCAGTGTTGAGCTATTGAAATAAAACAACTTAGAATTCTTTGTAAGTTTTGTTGATAATAAGTGTACAAAGGCAACAACATTATCATAGTCAGTTATGGTAGTTATCATCAAATCTGTCCAGGTGTTCAGGCTTCTCACATGAAAATTACAATTAAACTTGAGAATTAAACATTTTGAAGGTTTCACTATTGATTTTCATAAACATATTAGTCACGGTATAAATTCTTTATGGTTTGGTTAATATATCATTTGCACATCTCTGGTTTATGAGAGCAGAAATTTGCCAAGTACATTTCTTACTAAAATAAATTTAGAAGCATGAAAGTAACATAGGCTTTCCCTTATTTCTACTTCATCATATTCCTAAAACATAGAAATCAAACAGAAAAATGAAAAAGAGGAAATATAAAGAGAAGGTGGCAAGAAAGAAAAGAATTAAAAAGCACAAGGCTTTATTTCTTCTGAATATGTCATTTTTGGAAAGTGGCAGTAGTATAATACCTAATAAACAGATGTCATTATAGCAGCCTAGCCACAGAGAATGACAATCCTTGAATCAACTCTTCCATTTGTCACACTGGAATAATTGCCTTATATTCTTTAATTTTATCATTTTATGTCATGTGTCCATGATATATTCTCTTACTCTAAAACATATTTATATACTAACAGTAACTTTATGTGTAATCACTCACAAAAAGGAAGGAAGGAAGGAAAGAAAGAAGGGAAAGAGGCCAGGTGGGAGGAAATGAAGGAAGGAAGAAAAGAAGGAAGACAGAAAAAGACTGAAAGCAAGCAAGCAAGCTAATTTAACAATTAATTAAAGATATAGTCAACATATATTTTAGTTATCAAATATCACCACTATAAGGGAACAGAAATTTCTTTTTTAAAAGATGATAACAAAGATAATTTTTTTTTTTCCCCGCACTGGGGATCGAATTCAGGACCTTGCTTTTGTAAGGCAGGTGGCAGAACCACTGAGCCAAATCCCCGCCCAACAAAGATAATTTGAATCACTTGATTCTGAAAGTAATTGCTTGCTTTATTAACATTTCAGATGTTTAAATATTGAAGTTCTTTGGAATCATTGAAATTTACTGATAAATAGAAATTAATTCTTTGGAATATTTCAAAATACCATGGGGTCATTTTATTGCAGAATAAACTTTCAGTCAGTAATTCTGGCTAGGGTAAATATGCTATTGATTGTAATTTCGAAGGTATGTTCATTTAGACTGACAGTTTTGAACCTAAAAAGTACTGAAAAATACATATTAATTATATAGTTGTTTACATTCCTTATTTTAATTGACAAAATATTTTAAATTATCATAGGAGCCATTTTACTGAAGAAAAAACATCTTTCAATCAGTAATTCTGGTGAGAGTAAATATGGTATCCAATGTGATTTCAAAATATGTTTATTTAGAATAATATTTTTGAACCCAAACAGCACTAAAAAATATGTCTTAATTATATAGGTGTTTATGATTATTTTAACAGGCAGATATTTAATTTTTTCATAAAACATTATTAAACTATTTGGATTCAATTGAAAAGACATTTATATAACCATTAAAATCATAAAACTATTAAATATTGTCTGCATTCTTCACCACTTTCTAATATTTATGAGTAGAAATTATTTTCAAATAGTGGTGATCTACAATCAAAATCTATCCATAATATTTAATCAGGGGTCACATTCATTTTATTGTGGACCCTCTTACACCTTAATGTACTCAAGTATCCACAGTGACAACTTACGATTTCCCTCAATAAATTCAACTACATTGTTAGATATTTCCATATTTTGTTATTAACAGTTTTTGGATTTCCTTCTTACTACTCTAATTTCAAGACAATTTCATACACAAAGATTTTCTACTTTTTACTATTAGCCACATAAATATGTCAATAAAATTTGTGCTTGAAAAGATAATATATGTATTTTTTTGGTACCAGGGATCGAACTCCGGTCCTTGAGCTTGCAAGGCAGGCGGTGGAACCACTGAGCTAAATCCCCAGCCCAAATAGCTTTTTTTTT
>NW_004624753.1:13450173-13463780 GCF_000247695.1 Heterocephalus glaber | reverse complement strand
AATTGCAACTCATATAATATAAATTGTTTTTATTGTCTGAAAATAGAACTTTAACTATGAAATCATCTTCAATTTATCCTTTGAATATCTACCCAATCAACAGAGAGACCTAAATACTGCTGGTCTTTTCCTTTATTCTCTATCAATATAGCTATCTTCTTTTTGTACTGTTAAAGTTACGTTTTAATGGAATTTTAAAACTCCATTCTCCATCATTTTTTACTGTCCTCTTGCTTTTTCTATATAATTTTATTAAAAGGAGAAGAAAGTTCACTTGTCATTAATAGTCCAAAGAAGAATGGAGAAAAATCATTGATCTAGGTAAACCCCAAATTTATTGTAGACACAGAGAAGAGGGAGGAGAGAAAGGGAGGCAGACAGACAGAGAAATTAAACATTTGTATTCAGATTTTAAACAATGAATAGAAGTATGATGAGAAGTATAGGAAATAAGATGACAGTATCACTTGAGAATAAGATGTTACAGAAAAACACACTGGCAAATCAACCCACCAGATTAATTTTTCATGGCCAAGAATAATTTATTCCAAGAACTAAACAATTTTTTACCTTTAGAATAATTCATTTATTCATTTTATTGTGTTAATTGCTTAAATAAAAATTATGTAATGATTAAAGAGAACAAAAATATCAAATTCAGTACTATTCTTATTGAAAAAAGTCTGCAGTGAGCTAGATGTATGAAGGAAGTATTTTGCATGTAGAAAACTTGTGCCTGAAGCCATTAGCAAACACCATTTCTTATTCAGTAATTTTGAAATTGGAAAGCCAAATGGAAGGAAAGGGAATTATAATTTATGTTAGTGAGTTTTCTATTACTCTTAACAAAATACCAATGATAATAAATTTCCAAAAATGAAAGGTTTATTTTTTAATGTTTTGAAGTTTCCAGCCCATGATTGATTGGCCCCTTTGCTTTGGGCCTGTGGCAGTACAGTACATCATGGTGGGGAGTATGTGGTGAAGGAAGGCCCTGCACCTGGGAAGAAGAGGAACTACAGCCTCAGTATCCTCTTCAAGGAAACACGCCCAGTGGTGAGAAGGCCTCCAAGTAGGCCTCATCTATTAAAGATTCTGATGCCTTCCAAATGCCAGATACAAACTATAGCATAATTTTGAGAATTACAATGAACATTTAGGTATACCTCCAGTTTCATTATCATTGAATATTTATCACCTGTTTCCCTTTTTTTGGGGGGGGAGTCCTTTTATTGGAACAGTTGTTCCTTGTTAAATTGAGTCTGTTTGACTCTTCTGTGTTTAACTTTTTTTGTTTGTTTGGTTGGTTTTTTTTGGTACCAGGGATCGAACTTGGGAGCTTGTGCTTGCGAGGCAGGCACCAGAACCACTGAGCTAAATCCCCGGCCCACTGTGTTTAACTTTTGTTCTCAACAATTTGAGAGATATTTCATAAATGGAATACTAATTTACTTTTTAATTTTTTATTAGTACATGTGTGAAGTAATAATGTTTACATTCTTTGTGTGCAGTTGTTACATGTACATAACGTATCTTAATTCCTTTTTTTATTCCCTTTATTTATAGTTTGGATTTCTCATATAAGAGAAACCATGTGATATTTCAGCTTGTCTGTCTGATTTATTTAATTAACATTTTACTCCCAATGTGCATCCATTTTCCTGCAAATTTATTCTTACATGCTTTTTCATATGTTGTTTAAAATGAAAGCATCTTCTTATATGACAGATACAATGTGCAAACTCATAAAATTTAACAGTGCAAAATAACTTATTGGCACAGTATTAAAATTTTCTCATTTATCTCAATAATGAATTTCGTAGTTTTCCAAATCTTCCATTACGTATCACATATAACTGATGAATGAACCACTGTTGTCTCCTTTAAAATGGAAAACTTTTCCTATTGTTATTTTTGACATTGTTTGTTTAAAAATCATACCAGCTGTTCTAGTGCAAATATCTTAAATTTGATTTGCCTGGTTAGTTTCTTAGATTAAAAATTTAGGGCAGGAATACTCCTTTGGTGATGCTACCTATTCACACTTAGAGATGTGGAATTTCATTTGTCCCATTTTGGTGCTATGTTTGATTAGATGTGCTTATTGCTGTGTAATAAGTTACTAAAATTTTAGTGGCCTAAAACAATATATGTTTGTGATCTCATAGCTTCTGAAGCCAAGCGTATTTTATCTGAGTTCTCTGCTCAGTACATCACAGAGTGGAAACAAGATGACAGCTGCAGGTAGAGATTTGACTAGGGAAAGAGCTAGTTTCACACTCTTGCCTTTCTTGGTAAAATAACTTTCTGGCAGCTCTAAGACCAGGGTCCAAGGATCGTTGCTACCTATTGGTCAAGAATCACTTTCAGCTCCACTACTTGCTGGTCACCTTTCCTTGCCATGTGGCTCCCATGAGCAGCTCAGAGCATGGTGGCTGATTCTGCTTCTTTTAGGGAAACAAAAACACATCTATCTTGTCTCTCACAAACAAGCCAGAGAAAACACTAATTTTTTTTTTCATAGTCCCAGAAAAGGCCTCAGTTCATTAATTCAGCAAACCCAGGATGAGGTGCCTTTGCCATATTACATAACAATCACGAAACTGCTATTTCTTTCTATTTCCAGGTTCTACTCACATGCAAAAGGAAAGCATTTTACTGGCCACTTTCTCCACAATGTGTGAATGTTGAAATCATTTTAGAATTCTGCCTGCCATAGATGTAGTCTTGTTTAAGAAGAGCAGGAAGGGCATTGGAAAAATTTGTTCCTGGAGGGTTTAAAGAATTAACATTTAAATTGTTTGAATATTGTCTTTTTATTTTAGGTTTTTGGTATATTTCTCTATTTCCATGGAAATGGTCTCTTAAGCATTCTACCTCAGCTGGTCATGTTTTATAAATTTTTGTTAAAATTATATATTTTATGTAAGCATTAAAATATGTCTAAAATTTTGTAAAATAGGTTTTATAATAATAATAATTATTACATATTTTAAGAGTTGTTCTTTCTGATATTGTATATTTGTGTTTAGTATTTTGAAAAATGTTACCTAGCTTTTGTCCAAACATCACTTTTATTTATGAGTTTATTCTATTGTTTGTTTTTAACCTCTTTGCCGATATATCTTTGTCATTACCTTCCTAGTTCTTAATTTGAGCTTATTGTTTATTTACACATTACTTGAGTTGAGAATTTAATTCACTTTCTATTGTTCTTTCGTGGTCACTGTTATAAGTTTATGAATTCATAAAGATATGAATTCTGTAATCATACCCATACAATAGCATGGGTACTGTTTTATCATTTGTTTTCAGAAAATTTGTAATTCAGGAGTTTTTAAGTTTGTATTTATTTTCACCTAAAAATATTTACTAGATCATTTTTAATACTAATTTCTTCACACAACAAATGTATAAAAGTAAAAAACCCCCACTTATTTCTTCCTTTCCATTCTACCTCCCTAGCTTCCTCCTTTTCCACTTCTTTCTCTGTTCATTCTTTTTATTGGAATAATGAATTCACTACCAGGCTTATGCATCAGGGGCCAGAAAGAAGACTTAATAGCGGCCTGGCCCAGGAAAGCAGGACTATGCAAGGAAAGAGGCTCCTAGGCATGACTGTGACTGAAAGGTACTGGTGGGGCACAGTAAAGCCCCCACAGGGGGGTGAGGAGAACAGCCACATGGAGAGGGGAGTGATAGAAATTGATGGTTAAGTACACAAGAGTAGTTGATCAGGTAAATAAATAAATAACCTGTTTCTTGCTGTAAGAGAAGGGAGTAACAAATCTGGAAACTGACAAAAAGAGAATGAAATCTGTGGTGTTGATTGGAATTGGACTGAGTATTTTGACAGGTGTAACTAAATGAAGAATTAAATTTTCATATACATCTAATTGAACGTAATGGCACACACCTCCAATCCCAGCATTCTGGGAGACTGAGGAGGAGGATATCAAGTTTAAGCCAAGCCTGGATAACTCAGCCACTTAACAAAACTTTGCTTCAAAATTAAAAATATAAAATATCATTGGATGTCATGCAGTGTGAAAGCCCTGGGTTTAATTCTCAGTTTGCTAAACAAATAAATAAATATCTTCAATAACTGCACTATCTATAGGTCTCTACAGCTTTGGATAATTTCTTTGAAAATTTATTTTCAAGGAGCTTAAAATCCAGACTGGTTATTCAACATGCACATAATTATCAACAAATGAGATGTAAATGAAGAACTGTCATAAAATACAAGAATAAGATACTGGAATGGCTGAGAATGAGGATATTATTTGAAAGACTGTATCTTTCAACCCAGGAAAAGAAAACTTCTAAAAACAACGAAAAACCTATTAGACAGCATTGCTATGGAGTCAGAATCTTAACCTTAAAATTTTACTTTAGAAATTCATATGTATGTTAAATTTCAGGCAAGAGGCATAAACCTCCTTGGCTCAAGTTCACATCTATAAAATGTATATATTCATTATAGAGTTCTTTGAGGATTAAATGAGATAAAATTCAAAGTTTCCAGATTACGTTCTGATATAATAAAATGTCATATAAACAGCAACATTACCGCTTAAAACAATTGGCTATAGAAATACTTAGCTGGAGAGAAGTGAATTAATATACAAGAGAGGCATAAGTCACATTAAGAGAAGAAAAATAAGGATAAGACTCAGAGACAAATATTTCTCCTTTTCTGAAATGTATGGACTATGGTCAATGGACAGAAAATTAGGCCAGGCTTAACAACTGGGCTTGAAATGGTTCCTTCTTTCATCTTGCTTTAAGAGAACAGGGTAGCACTAATATTTTTCTATGTTGTCTTAAAATAAAAAGCCTTTCTGACCATACAAATAAGTAGCCATACACTTCTTTGTGCTGTCTTTGTCTTTAAGATGAATTCTTTGTTAAGAAAATTAATCTTTTTTTATGGCAATTAGATCTAAAGGGAAGGGACATTGGATTAAATTTCCTGTTTTTTCTTTCTTTTCTTTTATTAATATGTGTTTCCAGTACATGACATTTACATTCATCTGGGGAGTGAGTACATGTACATAATACATGTTTCATTTTGAGTTCCCTTCCTCTTCCTACACCCCTCCCTCTGCCTCTAAATGCCCTTTCCCCATTTTCATTCTTGTTCTTATTATTATTCTTAGCTTGTGTTTATGACATAAAATGTTTACATTCATTAAGGTTAATAGGTCCCTATTCATGGCATGTCTGAATTCTACTTACTTTCCCTTCTCCTTCCCTTCTTTCTTCAACTTCTGTCTCTGGACCTCTCCCATTTGCAAATGTGCTATCCCCTTGTTTACATCTATTATTACACCCATCCATTATTATTCTCTTTGTCTGTATGTTGCCTTATTCTAATGAGAGACAACAGATGATATTTAAACTTGTGTGACTGATTTATTTCACTCAACATTATATTTCTCAAATGTAACCATTTTCCTACAAGTGTCTTGATTTATTCTTCTTTATAGCTGAGAATTATTCCATTACATATTGCTCCATTTCCTTTTCCATTCATCTGTTGATGGGTATACTGGCTGCTTTCAGGATTTAGCTATTATGAATGGTGCTGCTATAAACACTGGTATGCGTGTATGGCATCTTTAGCATTTTGGGGAGGATTCTTAGAAGGGGGATGGCAGAGTCATATGCATTCTCTAATTATAAGTCTTTGAGAAATATTCATACTGATTTCCATACTGGATGCACTATTTTTCATTCCCACCAACAATGCAGAAGTATTCTTTTTTCACCAGAGCCACACCAGCATTATTTATTGATTTCTTGATAATTTCCATTTTTTCTGATATAAGATGGACTCTTGTAAGGTCATGTAATATTATTCTTATAATTGTATGATCTTGTATTCTAATTTATATTCTTAGCACAATTGAACTTCTTGCTTATTTTTCCTTTTATTTTGAAATAAACCATATTATTCTGATAGTAACCCTTTCTTTTAATTTACTAATGATTTTAGATTCTTTGTCTATTTTCATACAGAAGTGAGAAAGATTTACCCTTTGCTTCTTAACATCTTGGCCATGCTTGCTGTTTAAGACCACATTTACTTCAATGAGTTGAAAATGATGCTATTTTTCTTCTATTCTGTATCTGTTGATTTTTGCTCTTCCTTTCTAGAAATGTGAAAGAAATAGCTTACACCACATCCGTGTGTTCTTTAACTTGTTGTTGATATAAGCATTTTTATCTAGTTTGCAGTAAAAATTGTTGTGCTATTTGTATCTTGTGTGTCAATTTTGGTAATAGTCACTTTTTAATAAAGTATCTATGTTATGAGTGATTTCAGAAGTTTTCATATATAGCCACATTTAAAAAAATTATACCAATTATCCTTATTTTTAAAAACTCCGCTATTAGTGAAATTTGCAGATTTTAAAAATAGTTTTGGAAATAAGAAAACAAATTAAATATTTTACCAAATATATTTTATATTTCCCTTGAACATTTCTTTAACTATTTGTTATTTTCTACTTTATTCCATTGTTAATGTGCTTCCATACTGAAAGCAAGATGCATCTATAATTTCTTAATGTTTTCTCCCAATATTTTATTTATAAAATCCTTTAAAAGAATGGAAGTTTACTTTCCAAAGTTTTGTTGTACAATATATTTTTGGCACATAAAAATATGTTAATGGCATTTACATTTTTCTCTAAGCCAATGTTCTGAGAATTTGTTTTTCAGTCTTTTAAATTTGGTTATTTAAACATTATTCTTTTATGTATTATACTGTAATACAAACATATACACTATATGTCCTGTCTATAAGATATTAATGATTCATTTCTTTTCAAACCCTTGAAACAAGTACATTTTTCTTATCACTATAAATCTAATAAACACATTTTAATATTCATGCTATCAATTAATTTATTAAATATTTGCATTATTTACTGCCTAAAGTATGAAAATAACAGACTAAATTTCCATTCTGAAACTATTTTTTCCTTTCCTTGAATTCATATTTATCTCTTAATAAATTTTATCTCTACATTTCTAGGGAAAATCTAAAACTTTCATGATCCTTGATAAGTAGAAAAAAGGTCTGTAATAGTAACAAAATCAACACTGTAATAACACACAGTGTTGTAGTAACAGTGACAGTAGCTGTGAGAGTTCTATCAAGATGGTATGTGGCATGATATAGTGAATAAGGAAAATCTTATGGCAGGTAAGGAACTGCACACAAGTAAGGCAGCCAGAGTGTTTTGGAAAGTATGACTTTAACAGCAAATATATCTGCTATGTTTTTTTCTAGATGTCTTCCAGGAGCTTCATACATTCATAGGGATGGCTTTTGGAGCACAATTGAATTATGGACTTTACAGCTTGTCTTTAGGAGGTGGGGTCTGGTGGAAAGAGGTGAGAAGGGTCATTGAGGGTGTGGCCCACTAGGATTTATCACCCTCTCTGGCTCCTCTCTTTGGTTCCCAGTCACCATGACACAAGCACCTGCTCTTCTGCAATGCTCCTCTGCCTTTCTGCCCTGATCCTCTGCCTTTCTGCCCTGCCTTGGAACCAGGGGACTACGGTTGTAACCTTTAAAAACTGTGAGCCAAAATAAACCTCTTCTAAGTTGCAGGTGTCAGGTAATGCATCTCAGTCATAAGGAAAGTACTAAGACAAAATCCTTGATATTTATCAATTAACTAACAATCAGAGTCCAGCATGTACTCAATAGGAAAAAGATGGTCCACTGTTCATTATCTATGTCAGTAGACATGTATATCTTTTATTATTTTTATATTGTGTTATACAGACTAGTTATGGAAAAATAAAAAAATATAAACCACTACTAATAATATTTAGCAAGTAAAATACTGTAACACTTAGGGTATATTCTAGTTATTTCTCTTCTCTGTATTTTCATGCACATTGATTTGATTGAGAACATGATTAAATTGATTCAGTTTGTCAGCCTTCCTTTTTTCTAATCTATGATGTGTTGTAAAATCTTTATCATGTCATTCAATGGTCTTATATTACTTATATAAGTGATCTTACATTGGGCCCATAGGGCAATGGCTGGTTAAGAGAACAGTCCCCATTCTTCTTCCTGGTACATGCAAAACTACATTTTCCAGCCCACAACATGTACCCATCTAATTTTGAAATATGACATATACCATTAAGCTCCTTATAAGTAATCAAAAAAAGCAATGATGAATCAGTAAATGCCAAGGCCACCAATGTAAGCAGATTGAATAAAGCACTCTCTGTGAGTCATGTTTGATAATTATAGTATTCAGATTCATCATTATCATTATAATTAAAGAAAGCAACAGGAGCAATGTGGCCTACAAACAAGCATATTTGTAAATGTAGACACCTCTGGGAAGTGGGGCTTTAGAAGGTTTTAATTGATTCTCTCACCATTGTTGTATATCAGGAGACAAGCTGTGTTCCTGTGTTCAATTCAGAACCTTCCCATTCAAACTTCACCATTTTATAAATTGGTAAGTACAGAAATATTAATGTGAAAGTTCTGTGCATGAGACTATCAGGATGAAAACTATCTTGTAAAGAATGAGCCAACATAAAACTACTGTTGGGAGGATGGAATAAAAAAAGGGAGTATCTCTAAATATCCACTTTATTCTTACAAGAAGCATGAATCCATAGATGGATACATTTTTTTTCCAAAATATACTTCTACTGAAAAGTAAAGGAACTGGAAAGGTAGCATTTCTGTGTGCTGCAGAGAAATGGCCTTTGTAACCCTTTCATTTTCTTTCCTCCTGCTTCACTCTAATTCTGTTTTCGAAATACTAATTCTTTTTAGTTGGCATTCTGTGCAAACCAGTGTTACCTTTGGTTATGATTTCATATTTTAACCTTATTTCATCCTTGACATTTACCTTTCCATCTAGGATCTGTTTTTCCCTAGCAGCAGGACCTTCCTCTCCTTCAGTGCCACATAATAATAAGATCAAAAGGACAGATGTGCTATGCTCACAGCCTGGTCTCCTCTACCTCAGTTCAATCTGCAAGGTGAGAACCATTATTATTTTATGTTTACCTCCTTTTGACTTGTGCCTGTGGAACAAGTAATAAATGTTTTCTAAACTCTCATATTTTCCTTTTACTTCCCTTTTCACTTTTCCGCAGCATTAATGGCCAGAAAAACAAATATTGTTTTGACAGCAGGTTCTGAAAAATATACACAGACCTGGTTTTGTGTACAACAATCTTTCTTGAGTTAGCCAGTTTTAAAGAATAGTTAAGGGAGAAAATCAAATATGTGTGAAAAATGATGTAGTTAAATCTGTTCTTTTTTCTCCTTTTGCTGCAAGCAAGCACTTACAAATGTCAGGGAAGAAAATGTTCTGAGAGAGTCTTGTCCCTTTAGTTTGAATGTTTTGACTGTACATCTAAGGAACACTGTTGAAATATTTTATTATTCATATTAAAATATGAATATTGTTTTACCTGAAGTTTTCTTGAAACCACACATATTACACCCTAGAGAAATAATTTTTGAGATAAGAGCTATTAATTTACTGTGACAAATGTAACTTACTTTTCCCTTTGTTTATGTTTTAGAGTACTGTGTATCTAGCCAAGAGATATCAAAAGTTCTAACTTCCTCTTACACTAAGTAGGACACCATGTGGGCAGAGATGTTAGTCAGCAGAATTACCAATACATGCTGGTGAGTAATGCCTTTAACATTTTCCAAAACCTATGCACACATGACTCACCTTTAAATTCTCTTACACATTTTTTTAGAAGACTGCGGGAAATGTGAAAACATGAAGGATATTTGGATAAGTGCTCATTCCAAAGAGTTTAAAAATATTTAAATGAGCTGTAAGAGGATCTCAACACAGGAAAGATATAATAATTGAGAAATTTTATCTAACTCAGAATTTCAAAAGTTTTGCATTCCAGCAATAATAGCTGATGACTAATTTGAGAAAATTACAAAGCTAACTTCGGTGGCCAGGGGGGTGTGTTTTTCCTTTTTGTTTTCCATAGAATCAACAGATTTAATTTATAATAATATGCTCAAGAATGTATTTTTTACAATTTATTTGACAAACCAACCTCAAGTACTTGTAACTATTTAGTGTTGAAGCTTAAAGATGTAAGCTCCTATACTGAGTTTTAGAAGATAAGAGTTCTCTTTATAGTGGAAAATTGTTAAGGTAAAAGAACAATTTTCTTTTTACTTCTTTTTTAAAATTTTATTTTATTGGTACATTTTAGGTATAAAATATACTGACATTCATCATTGGAAATTTGCACCTTTACATCTCTCCTGGTTCTTATTTTTCTCCCTTCCCCTGCCCTCCCTTCAACCCCTCCATCCCTCCCTATTTACAAAGACTTTGTTTCCATTTTTTCACTTTCTCATATTAATTCCATTCCCTCCTTTCCTTTCCCCTACCCCTCCCACTTCCCCTTCCCCTTTGCCCATCAACTGGAGACTGGATAAAGAAAATGTGTGTTTTTAAAAAATAAAATGGAGTACTACTCAGCCATAAAAAATGAGAAATTAGAGACATTTATAGCTAAATGGATGCACATTGAGGTGGTGCTCTTAAGTGAAATAAATAGGACACGTGTAAATACTGAATAGTTTCTCTAGTGTGAGAAACTGAAAGTGTAAATAAGGACTAAAAGGTATAGTAGACAACCTTTTTGTTTCTTGGAAGCATTTCTTAGAATATGTTGTTTTGCACATAATACTATATTTATCCTGCATGTTAGATTCCCTTGTTACCTAATTTTTCAAACATATTTTACTATGGCCTTATAATGTTTGCAGTGTATATTTCCTTTCTTGACTTTGGAATTGATTATGTGACTTGCTTTGATGAATTCAGAGTCAAGAGTGATTGTATGCTATTTCCAACTCCAGGATTTTCTGTTCATCTTCTTTCATTCATACAGTCATCATAAGAACCTTGCACTGGTTAATCTGTTAATAAAAAGTGAATGAGAGACATAAAAAATAGAACCACTCAAAATTATCCATGGATATTTAGTAAGATACATGTTGTTATGACTTGTATTTATATGTCCTCCAAAGCCTCATGCACTCATGGTGGGGGATAATTTTGGAAGAGGCTGGATCTAGGGTGTGTGAATGTGGATTAGTGGTGTGTGAATATGAATTAAGGGTGTGATAATTAATTTAGTCCACTGATTAATTTAGCATTAGAATTAGTGTCAGGTAATCTCTCAGCAACAAGAAAAATAACTAATATGTGAAACAGATCCATCCAGTTGCTCCCTCATTGAACAAACCGACCCTCACAAGATGGAGTATGTATGAAAATAACTTATTATTTTGTTAAACTACAAGAATTTGATCTAATAACTTTAATGGGCATTGTTGACTTAGAATAAGTAGTATATATTTAAATTATAAAATTTGGAGAGTTTTTATGTCTGTGTACACATACAAAAGCATCATAACAAAAACATCACAAGATAATGAACATAACAATCACCCTCAGCATTCTAATATTTATTGGCTGTTTTGTTATTTTTCCCTTCCATGGCTCACTGCTCTTCCCACCTATAGGCAATCATAGATCTGCTTTTGTGTATTGTGGATTAGTTTGTATTTACTAGACTTTTGTTTGAATGAAATAGTATGGCAGATTTTTGCTATACCAGTTATGATTTTTCTTCCAGCAAAATTATTTGGAAGATCATCCATGTAGGAGTGTGTAACAATAGTTCATTGTTTTTTAGTTCTGAATAGCTTTTTTATTATGTAGATACACCAAAATTTATCTTATTTAATAATTCTCTTATTACTGTTTGGATTTTTCCAGTTTAGCAATCATTAAAAATAAAGATTTTAGGCCGGGCATTTAGCCCAGTGGTTCTGCTGCCTGCCTCGCAAGTACAAGGTCCCAAGTTCAATCCCCCGTACCAAAGAAAGAAAAAATAAAGCTCTTATAAACATTCAAGAACAACACTCTGTATGTATATATGTTTTCCTTTTTCTTGAGTAAATGCTTTAGAATGAAATGATGGATAGGTATGGGTAGTGTACAACAAGCTTATTAGAAACTACTGGACTGTTTTCCAAAGCAATTATATTGTTTCACATTCCCAATAGTAGTTTATGAGCATTCCAGTTTGCCCATATCCTGGCCATCAATTGACATTATAAAGTTTTTTTAATTTTTGATATCTCATGTGTAGTGATATATCCTTGAAATTTTAACTGGTATTTCTCTAGTGAACTTTTATGTAAAATATCTTATTAAGTTCATTATTTGTTAACCAAAAGTCTCGTTTGGCTTTTTATTATAGATTTATTTATGATGTAATATATAAATATAAAACATTTATTAATGGAATGCAATGTGATGTGTAGATACGTATATACATTGTATGATGATTTAATCAAGTTAAACATACATATCTCCTTAAACATCTGTCATTTCTTCATGGTACTAACCTTCAAAATTTTTTTCACTTTTGGAAATGTACAATGTATATTTGTTTTCTATAAGCAAATTTTTTCCCCTTTTAAAAATGAAGGTGGTTGTTTTCTTTTTAATGAGTTTTATGCATTCTTCATATATTTTTTAATAGAAATACTCTCAGATATGCTATTTGCAGATATTTTTCTTAGCTTAAAGCTTGTTTTTATTTTTACTGTTTTCCAACAGTCAAGATCTCATTTTTATAGCCTATTTATAAATTCGTTATTCCATGAATCCTAATTTTAAAAAATTTTAATTAGTGAAACTGTTACAGAACCCAAAGTAACATGGCTTTCTTCCTGTGCTTTATACTGGAAATCTTCTACTCATTGTGTTAAGTTTTAATTTGGGGGCTATGATCTTTTTTGACATAACTATTTTTATGTATATCAGATAAAAGTCAAAGTTTTAAAGATTTGTGTTTGCTTTGCATGTTGTTATTAATAGTTCTGATACCATTTGTTGAAAGATTATTTTTTGCTCATTGAGTCACTACAGCATGTAGGAATTGGTAAAACTGGATTTGACTCAATATTTCTTTATTGTAACTCAAAAACTAGAATTTGGTTATTATGGCTTTATAATAAAAATTGAAATCTAGTGCTGTAGTGCTATCATTTTCTTCTTTCTTACGGCATTAAAAAATTTCTATCCCCTTGCATATTTTAATACGTCGTAGAATCAGTCTGTCAATTACTACAAAAACATTGAAATTTTGATGTATTACATGGATTTACTAGATCAATTTGCAATAATTGACTTTGGTAATTTATTATTTCCTTGATATGATTCTAATATTTACTATTAATTCAATTCCATGGTGGCTATACAATATACTTCATATCATTGGACTACTTAAAAATATCTTGAGACTTATTCTATAACAACATTTTTATCTTGTTAAATGTTTCATGCAAAATTGTGAAGAATGTTTATTCTGCTCTTATTGGATGATATATTTTACCCTTACAATGTAAGTCAATTTGTGTAGTAATATGATTTAAATGCTCTATATCTTTACTCATTTTCTGCTACTTATTATGACAAATTTGTTTAAATGTCTTCATTATAATTGTTTGTATGTATCTCCTTTAGTTATATTAATGTTTT
>NW_004624753.1:13411593-13433207 GCF_000247695.1 Heterocephalus glaber | reverse complement strand
CCAGCATTTGTTATTGGTTGATTTCATGATAGCAGCCATTATCTCTGGAGTGAGGTGGAATCTCAGTGTTGTTTTCATTTGCATCTCTTGAATGATCAGTGATGTTGAATATTTTTTCATGTATCTATTTGCCATTTCTTCTTCTTTGTGTGAGAAATGTCTGTTCATTTCAGATGCCCATTTTCAGATTTAAATTTGAGAGCTCTGATCTTTTTAAGTTCTTTATAGATTCAAGATAGTAGGCCTTTGTCTGAGGAAGAGCAGGTGAAGATTTTTTCCCATGGTGGTTTCTCTTGCTGTGCAGAAGCTCTTTAGTAAGAAGAGATCCCACTTGTTGATTGTTTGTGCTAGTTCATGGGCAACTGAGGTTTTGTTTATGAAATCTTTTCCTACACCAGAGTCTTCAAGAGTTCTACCTAACCTCTGCTCTAGCTGGATCTATGTTGAGAATCAAGTGCAAAGACCCCAGCAGAATGATTTAAAATGTTTAGAGTTTGGCCAGAAGGGAAACTCCAAAAAAGCTATGGACTGCAAAGACAGAGAAGAGGAGATCTGGATTGCTGAGAAGGAAGTAGAGAATAGAGAAGTTGGCCTGAGGGCATCATAAGAAGCAGCAGGTCTCTACCAACTTTGCTTTGATATGGAAGATACAGAGCATCATGTTCCAGAATGGCGGAAGCATAGAGAATTTATTCCTTGGAATTGGATTTAGTACTCTGTGATTCAGGCACTTGACCCCTACAGGCAAGAGAGAGGGAAGACTCAGTACTACTGTTCCACCTGTTGGCAGACCTTGGTATCATTCATGTGGCACTGGTTTTAGGTTTATGAAGAATGGAAAAGTAGTGGGGCCAGAAAGGCTTCCACCCAGATTTCAGAAGAAAGCCTGGAAGGCCAGGCACTGGCCCTGAGAGGACAGTGTGTGAAGATGTGAGTGTGAATCCAGAGGTACACTGAAGACCCCAGAAGTTTGGAGAAGCCAGGACCATGGAATGTCTGTGGAAAGCTGCAAGGAAGGAGCAGAACTAGCCCAAGAGAGAAGCCATGGGAGCTACAACCATATGCAGTGCCATGGGCGTGGAGGCATCCAGGTTCTTTGGAGTTCATAGCTTGCCACAGATTGCTGGAGATGCTGGAAATAGAACTGTGGAATTTAATGTTTGCCCTTGCTTTGATCCTGTTCCTTTGTATCCCCTGTTTGAAAAATGTTTGAAATAGAAATGTCTACCTTGTGCCATTGAATATTGGAGGTATTTAAATATTTTTATTTGTACAGGGGCTTGCAGGTAATAATTCACCTTAAATCTCAATCTCTGAGGAGACTTTGGACTTGGACCTTTCAGCAATGCTGAAACCTGTTAGAACTTTGACAACTCTTGGAGATGACTAAATGCTTTTTTGCATAAAGGGATATGCCTGAGTCTTTGGGAGGCCAGGGTCAGAATGTTATGGCTTGTGTTTAGATGTACCCCCAAATTCCTATGCTGGTGGATGAGGTGAGGCTTTCATTTTCAATGGCTAAATCTGGAATGTGTGATGTTGGGATTAAGGGCATGTGATTACTAAACTACTACACGTGAGTAATTGGTTTGGCACCACCCTAATCCTGGTAGTCTGAATAAGATAAAAGGGAAAGAAAGATGTTGTTAAAGTCTCTTTTTGCTTTTGCTATTTTGTGCACCATGTTGTTTCTCTTCTGCAACGACTGTTTGGCACCCCTGCCTTGGTGTCAGCTGATGGACTGAAACCTCTACGAATTGTGAGCTAAATAAATATTTCCCCCTTTAACTTTGGGTGTAAGGCATTTTGTCTTAGCAAGGAGAGAAAAGTAAGACAGAGGGAGATTTTTCAAATACCCTTATTTTGGCTTAAGAGTAGGGCATTTAAAATTTACTTCTAATTGTGCATTTTTTTTGCAGTTTTTATAGCTGAGAGATATTTTTAAAAACTTTCTTTATGTTCAAAATAAAATTGAGAATAATTTGCAGAGATATCTCAAAACCTTCCTCATTCACTATTTCATCATATACAATGCTGTTAGTAACAGTCAAATATGTATCAAATATGACATATTTCTTTTATGAGCTTTGATGTCCTCTGACCTGAGACAAAAGAAAGTCTTAAAAATGTTCACAATTAACAGTCTATGCTAATAACTTATTTGCATGTGATTTCCAAATTATGAGTGTTAATCTCTCTTTGGCATATTAATGGGAAAATAAAAATGTTTTATTTTCAGCAAAGATATTTATTATGACTTAAAATATTACATTGCATATTACACAATGCTCATCTTTTTAAAGAGATAGCTTGCATTTTTATTAGGATTTCACATTTTGTGAAAAAAACCCTACATAAATGAGTAAAAGTTTCCAAATTTAGTATTTTTTTTTTTTTTTTGGTACCAGGGATCAAACTTGGGTCCTTGCACTTGCGCTGCAGGTGGTGAAACCACTGAGCTAAATCCCTGGCCCTCAAGTTTAGTATTTTGATTTTAAGTTATAATTAATAAGCTTTCATTTTATCTTTAAGGATTCTTTTAGATTAACCATTCAAAGTCATATATAAATTAAATTAAACATGTTCTTACAATACTGATGATGTTAATCATTCTGATTGCTGTTTAAGCAACCCTTTTTCAAAGACTCAAATTAAGAATAAGCCTATACTTGAAAAATAAGGACTTCAGATATTGAACTATATGCTTTAGGCCAGAACATAACCAATAATTTTTAGATTTTGATATTTTTTACAACATATATACACCACTAATATAAGCTCAACTATAATAGAGTAAAATGGTCACTAAACAGGCGACCATGTCTTGAATTCTAGTCCCAAAATGTAATTCATCATCTTAAGAGGAATACTTGACCTTTCTAAGCATCAGATTGTGCAAAATTGTAATGATAGGGTTATTTTGATCCTTTTCAACTCTGAAATAAATGCATTTTTGTCTTGATAGTTGCTGAATGTTTTTACTTTGTTGTCATGAAACAATCTTTGATGGTCATAAAAAATGTGCTTATCTAAAGTTATTTGCCTTGGAGATATGTCTGCAGAATCCTCCTGAAAATGACTTCAAGACTGTGTTTTGCTTGCTGTATTGCCAATAAGGATTCAAGGACCTTGAGAAATCCTACTCTACTTTACAAGAGTGGAGGGCTGTAAAAAGTTTTTCTTCACTTGCTTTTGACCATGTACTGAAACTGCTAGTGGTAACAGACAACACAACTCATACCTTTATAAGACCTATATAGATCTTTCAATCTTAAGCAGATTCTCGATAGACTGATAAACATATACAGAGATAGAGTTAGTTCTGTGGAAGACTTTCATGTTGATGTAATGTCATATGCATGGTAATGCTTCCTTATATTTCCAAGGATATTCAAAAAGCCTATAGTAATTAACAGGCTACAAGACATATTTATGGATAGACTTTTATAATTGTACTATTAAATGTCACTTACTGATGTAAAATGCACAGCTCTTGACATATAGATTCAGGAAACTCCTGCAGAACAGCAGGCAGCAAATCATCCCCAGAGTAATGAGGAGCCATGGAAACCAAAAGATTCAGATAGGCTGTTCTGATCTAGTAAAGTTGAAATGTACATTATCTAAAAATCTACTGTAAACTTTAAAACGTCAAGCCACTTTTTTACTGTCTCATCGATGTTCAACTACAACCAAAAGAATGCTCCTAGTTAAACTCAGATGATACAAAAGGCATAACAGCTGTGATCAGGATATCTGAAGAAAATCTTCAAAATTCTCTGAATTGACCTCCAACTTCAGGCAAAATACAGTCCTGAAAATTGTTTAAGTATAAAACTCTAAGCTGTTAGCACCCTTGACTCTGTGGGGATCAGGGAATGGAGGATTGGGCAGACAGTTAATTTGACTTCAAGAATCTGAGATCAAGATTCTACTTAACAGTTAAGAACACAGTAAGGAGGAAGTGCCAATGACTCTGATTTCCTTTTTAGCTATTAACCATCTAATTTAAGTAAGTTGAGTTCTTGTAGGATTTAAAAATAATCAGAGTCAGGTAGGATTTGATTGATCATTTTGTCCATTTTGATGGAAATAAAATAGGATGGGCTAGTAATTATCATCATAATTATAAAATATTCAATCATTTCTATATATGAGATTACTGATATTCAATTATTTCTGAGGCACTAAATGGCAAAAAAATTCAAATTGAAAGAATATATTTACATATAAAGACACATTTTATGAACTGAATATTTTGTCTCCAAATTCAAATACCCCTGATGAGATTCATATGCCCCCACTGAGGTGATATTAGGAGACAAGACCTTTGGGGGGTGACTAGGCCTGGAAATGAGGCCATTGTGAATAGGATTAATATGCTTTTCAAAGAAATAAAAAGGAGCCCCCCATACTTTTGCCTCATGAGGACACACCAAGACCATCACCATTTATAAAACAGGAAGCAGGTTCCCTCCATATACTGAGTTGCCAGTGCCTTGATCTTGGGCTTCCCAGACTTTTGCATGGTGAGAAATAAATATATATTACTTAAACCTTACAGTTGTATTTTAGGTATGGCCCTTTGAATGGACTTAGAAAATAGGCAACTAGCATTCCTGAACTTTTTCTCCAGTCTCCCTAGCATTGCACTCATATGTATTTGGGAACATAGACAAAAGGTAGTTGTGTACGGTCCAGGTCCATGGGCACTCATTTCCTTGAATTTCACCTTCTTTCCCCTGTATAACACCTGTGACCATTAGTGACAAATTTCTGGAAAATTTGATCCGAGGCAGCAACAGCAAGGTCCTTCCTATATGGGTCAATCTACATTTATGGATTGAAAACTAAGGAAAATTACTTCCAAAGTCAGCTCCTTTGGCCATAAACTATACATATTTATGAAGAGCTGCTTCACTATATTAAGTTGGCCTACACTTCAATTATCTGAAAATAGCTTCTGACAAAACTCAGAATAATTTTCAATAGAGTAATCTTTGCTGCAGTTTTATTATTACAAGTTGAGCATCCCAATCCAAAAATCTAAAATCCAAAGTGCTCCAAAATGTGAAACTCTTGTTGTTAACATGATGCCATAGTGAAAAATTCTGCTCTTGACTTCATACGAAGAGTCATTGTCAAAACATAGATCCACCAAAAATATTCTACAAAATTATTTTCAAGCAATGTGTATAAGTTATTTATGAAGCATGCATGAATTTTGTGTTCAGACTTGAGTACTATCTCCAGAATAACTCATTAGATATATTCAAATATTCCAAAGTTCAAAAATATGCCCAAACAAAAACATTCTGGTCACAGAATTTTGGGTAAGAAACATTCTACTTGTATTTAGTTAATAATTACTGATAGGAAAAAGACAAATGAAATCACTCTTTTCTAGAGGTTTTTAGAAAAGAAATGAAGGTATGTTTATGTTTATAGATAATTACAATAATAGGTAAAATAGATAATTAAAATAATGGGCATGTGATAACTGCAATTCTCATTTTTCTGGACAAATATTATATAATGTTTACAACATTTTGAATATGAGGAGGCTGAGAATTTATGAAGCTTGGTCGAGGTGGCACAGCTTCTCAAGAATAGAGTCCTGACTTACCTTGCAATCACCTGACTCTGGAGCCACGTCTGTTACTCAGAGTTTCATGCTATCTTCTAAAACAAAGATAAGAAGATATAAAATAACACAGCATAAAAGTATAAATGAGATAAGTTCTTCTGGGAAGGTAGAAAGAAATGAATCATAGACACTTCATTTCAACTATCCAGGAAAATGGAGATCCTTTTGTTGGCTCTGTTTAATGAGGAATGTTTGTGTCAGAGACTGGAGGGTGAGGAAGGACATTTTAAACAGCGAGATATATACATGTAAAATGCAGAGACAAAGAATGTACAGAATATTTAGAAATATTGAGAAGCCAAATGTACCCAGAAGCTTGATGTGGAGAAAATAACCCAGAGTCCAGGCTAGTAGAATGTGACCCAAATGTCAAATACTCTGACTATTTCTTGCAAAATAAGTGTGTTGTTTTTAAAATTCTGGAATATTGTTAAATCAAATGAAGCATAATTACATCACTTCTATGAGTTGGTTGTGAATCAGGGAAATGAGAGCAATATGTTAAAGATGAGACCTCTAGTGGAATCAATGTACAGAATCCAACACTGAGTGATTTGAAAGCTACTTCAAGGTGGCAAGATGTTCATATCTGTTCCATCTCCTCCAGATACAGGAACTAACTCCTGTGAAAATATTTATCTATCAAACCTTTAGATACTTTTTGAACTATTGGATGTTTGGGGTAGCATAGGATGAGGAGGTGTCAGAAATACTTTGTAAGGAGAGATTATCAGGTTATCAATTCTGTGCCTGGTTAGGGATGATGATTTCAAGGATAAGACAGTTGACATTGAGAAGTCACCAACAATGTTTGTGTGGGGTGCTCACACTCAAAATGTCCCTTTGTTAACCATTATGGTTCAAGAAAACATAAGTATTTATATTAATATATCTAAACTAAAGTACTAACATGTATTTCCTTAACAGTCTATTGTGCAAATGGATATTCCTACATTTGGTAGTTAAGCTGTTCTCTTTAGTCTTAAAATGTTCTTTAAATATCTTTTAAATTACAGTTTCCCCCACTATCTAGCTCATATTTGCTACTATTTTACTTTGAAGGCTTCATATTTTTCATAAACGACTTCAGGCCCATATCACCAAGCATACTTAGCTGCAAATACTGTACAACACATATACTTTCTAGATTGGAAAGTAGGATTGGCTATTTGTAGATGAAAACAAAGTTATTAATATAAATTATTTAGGGGCATTTGTCACTCAAATTGAAGAAATATTATGAGAGAACATTCATATCAGTCAGATTAATTTTATGCATATTTAGTCATTAGGAAAAGACAACTTCAATATCTGTTTTATTTCTAAGCTTAAAATTAGCATACAGCTTTCATGTATTTTATTATAAAGACTTTAATTTGTTGCATCACTAAGGTCATAACACAGATAATGATCTCCGAGGTATTACAAAGGAGTAGATGTTTCTGTTAAACATTTTTGTAACTTCTAATGTGACCTGTTAATTAGTTAGCTCAAAAAAAAATGTACACTAACTGAATAAATTATCCATAAAGTAAAAAAAAAAAGAACACTAAAACAATTACATATAATGGCTCAGTTATTTCTCTTTCCTTTCAAGTTTTAACTATTTATAATTAAATTTCTAATTTTTATTTCAGTGAGCTAGTCTTTGGGATATAAAGTTTTTTTGGTTTTTTTTGGTACCAAAGATCAAACTCGGGACCTTGCGCTTGCGCAGCAGGCACTGGAACCACTGAGTTAAAGATTTTGATTCTTAAATTTAAGGTCAAATAGCAGTCTCTCTGTATCTGCTTTCACTTGCTATCGTTTCAGTTATCATGCAGAACGATGATCCAAAATATTAAATGGAAAATTCTGGAAATAATTCATCTCTTTGAAGTTGCACATGTCCCAAATAGCGTCATGAAATTGTGTGCCATTTTGTGTCATCGTACCTGGGATGTGAATCATTCTCTTGTCCTGTATATCCATGCTGTCTGTGCTACTCACCCATTAGTCACTTGGTAGGTGTGTGGATTACCAAAGTTGCAGTGTTGTAGTTCATGCGTTTAGATAACCCTTTATTTTACTGAGAGTAATGGCCTCAAAGTACAAGACTAGTGATGTTGACAATTCAGATATGCCAAAAAGAAAATTTAAAGTGTTGAAGTGAAAAAGTGAAGGCTCATGACTTAACAAAGAGAGAAAAGTAATCATACACTGAGGTTACAATGGTCGATAGTTCAGGAAGTTGCCTTGCAGGATTTGATGAACACAATCACGTAATTTTTTGGAGTATGTTATAATTGTTTTACTTCATTTATTACTATTATATTATTTATCTGACTTAAATTATTACTTTTACTGCTTTTGTTGCTTACTGTAACTAATTCATAAATTAAAATTAACATAAGTATATATGTATAGAAAACTATATACATAGGTTTTGGAAATGTGTTAGTTTACTTACATTTTAATTAAGTACCTGTGGAAATTAAAATATAAATAGAAAAGATTTATTTTTGCTCAAGACCTTGGAGATTGCAGTTAATGATACAATAGCTCTGTTGTTCTGAGCCGTTGATGAGACGGCAGAACATGGCTGGAGCATGTGTTAGAGCAAAACTCCCACTTCTTAAGCCAGGAAGGGAAGAGAAAATGAATGTGGAATTCCACAGTTCCCTCAAAGAATGTCAACACAATGACCTAAGGACTTCCCACTAGGGCCTCCTCCTAAAAGTCTTGTCACTTTCCCACAGGACTGCCTTGGTGACCTAGTCTTTCAGATACAGACCTTTGAGAGACAATATCCAAACCACAACTACTACTATCTACAATTTCAAACATCCACTTGAGGATTAGAATATATTTACATTTTCATTTAAAATGTCTTTTAAATGATCAGTATTGGTACTTGTAGGCTACATAAGGCATGAGTTACTGTTTTTTCAAATTTATTTATCAATATAAAACATTGAACAATTAACTAAAATATATTCTTGTAAATCAATTTACAAAGATTAAACAACATTAATAGCTAAACAATATTAATACCTAGGTGGGTAACTACCAAGGTCACAAAGTATGTTACTTGCCTATTAATTCTAAGTGAACTTTTTAGGTATTATTGTTAGATAACATATCCAGGAGCATACGGCTAATAAAGAGAGCAATGTTCGAAAACAATGTCTGCCAGGATGAAAACTTTCTTTAATATCTAAAGGACATATCCTAATCCTTATATAGATATTGTTTTTAAGGACATACACTATTTTTAACTACAATGCTGTCATAATTGTAGGTTCACTTTAGATATAAAAAAAGATAGAAGCCTCGTGTATTCTTTACCATGTTTCTATCAAAGGTGATATTTTACAAAACTGTAGCATAATATCACACATATTATATTTAATTGCACATGCATATAATTGACACATTATATTCAGATTCCCACTTTTACTTATACTCATTTGTGTGTGCTTCTAGTTCCACACAATTTTATTGCATGTGTAAATTCACATATCTACAACCATAACAAAGATTTCACACAATTCCATCACCACAAGATGACTTTGTTTTGCTCTTTTATAACCATACAAATCCTCTTGGGCCACCCTCACCTCCCAGTCCCTAAACCACTAGTAATCACTAATTTATTATCAAATTCTACAGTTTTAAAATTTTTGGAATGTTACATAAATGAAATTTTAAGTGTGTGAGTTTTAAGATTAAATTTTCTTGGGCCAAGGATTTAGCTCACTGGCTAGGCACTTGCCTTGCAAGTTCAAGGTCCTGAGTTCAATTCCTGGTACAAAAAAAAAGATTAAAGATTTCTTATTTTCGCTTAGCAAAATACCTAGAGATATATCCAAATTTTTATGTTCACTGCTATCTATATTTTATTGTTTCTTATTGCTGATTAATATTCCATGGTATGGCTCTAACACTTTTTTAAACCATTTACCTACTGAAATGCATCTGAGCTTTTTACAGTTTTTAACTACTACAAATAAAACTGCAATGAATAATTATGAGCAGAGTTTTGTATGAATCAATGTTTTCATTTCTCTGTGATAAATTTCCAAAAGTAAATTGCTTGGACTTTCCACAGTTACACATTTAACAGTATATGAAACTTATAAACTATTTTTGAGAATTTGCTATGTTATATTTTTACATTTCCATCAGCAGTCCTTAAGTTATACAGTTGGTCCACATTTTCACCAATTTCATGTCATTGTTGCTTATTTTATTTTAACTATTCTGGTCAAGGAGTTGTGAGATTTCATTGTGGTTTCATTTTTATTTATCCATGACTAAATATCTTAAACATCTTTTCATGTGATTATATTCCATCTATGTGAAGTGTTCAGTGTAATTTTGCCAAATATATATGTACATTTATATAAAATTTGTACTTTTGACATTAACTTTTGAGAGTTTTTTGTGTTCTGGATAGTAGTTCTTTCTTGTATATGTGTTTTGTAAATATTATTTCTTATTTTGAAGCATAGCTGTCTTTTTCAGATGGTTTTTCACACAGCAAAATTTTTAAATTTTGACAAGATCCAATTTATCAGTTTTCCTTCAATAGTATGATTTTAATGTTATGTCTAAGAACTCTTTCTATAATCATGAATAATTTAATATTATTTTCCCCAAAATAAAAATGTTTTAATATTAAATAATAACATTAAATATTATTAAAAAATAATTATTAAATAATAACAGTATCATATGATGTGTATTGTACATTTATTTTTTGTAAAAGTTGTTAAGTTTAAACTATATTTCTGAACTAAGTTATATTTCATCTTTATTAAAATTCAGTTGGATTTATCTGTGTACCATATATCCTGTTTACTGTACTTACAAGATAAGTCTGAAATTCCAAAATATAATTTTCTCTTTGTTCTTATTTTCAAAACACTTTTTCTATTCTAATTCTTTTATATTCCATATAAATTTTAGTAGAATCTTATCTATATTGATTAAAAACTTTGATAAGAATTATATTAATCCTATGCATCAATTAAATGAACATTGAGATCTTTACTATGTTGACAATACAACTGATAAGTTCCATTTATTTAAATTTTCTTTGATATCTTTTATTAGTATTCTGTGATTTTCAACATGTAAGCCTTATATATGTTTTGTTAGATTTTTTTCCATAATTGTCAATGTTATTTTACAGTTTATTTTGTGTGATCTGTTCACCGCAAGTATATAGAAATACAATGATTTTTAAAATTTTATGTAATGTTTCCTTGTAAGAACTGATACATTTTTGTTGTTGTAAATTCCTTAGTTTTTTCTACATAAACTAGCATATCATTTGTAATGGAGTTTTACTCAGGCCTTTTTGTGCTTTAATGCAGTCACTAGGACTCCCAGCAGAAAGACTTGAAATTCTCACCTTTATATAATTTAAAGGGGAAACATTCAGTCTTTTATCATTAAGTACTGTATAATATTAGCTGTAGACTTTTAGTAGATGCTTTCTAGCAAATTGAGATAATTCTTTAGCCCTACATTGCTCTCATAACTGAGAGCTAGATTTTTTCAAATTTGTCTTTTTTTGCATCAATTGATGTTTTTGTATTTTGAGATTAGACATTTTTAACCTCAATATAGAAGATTGCTTACATTGGAATAATTATCTAAAAAGTAATTTTGTAGTTTCATTCAAGATTTCAAATAAACTGCTGGCTAATTTCATCAATTTTTAAATTATCTGTAGCATAGTTCTTATCTGCTCTTAAATCAATATGAATTAATATATCTAGCATTTATTAATACAGATTAAAAATGTAATGGTGTTGATACTGATAAGAAAAGATAGACTAAAAACAAAATGAATCTTTCATAAACAGAGCTATACCTTTATGGACAGTTGATTTACAACAGTTTTATTACAGAGAAGAGAAAATGATATTGTATTCATTGGCTGTACCTATTAAAATCATATTGTGACTTCTACCTCATCTTCTACGAATATCTTCTCTATGGACAATTGTAGCAATATAAAAGATGACTTTAAAAGAATATAATGCTAAGCAGCATACTCAGCAATAATATATATAATTCATATAACTGACAATATTATCATCTTCAGAATATTAAAGGAACTATAAATCAATAAAAAAGGGATAAAGGAACACTCAACCAAACAAACAAGTCATCATTCCAATTATAAAATGAACGAGATAGCTAAGGTATTTCAAAAAAAATACAAATGACCAAATTATATGAGTTAATGCTCAATCTCATTATTACTCAGGAAATAATGCATATTGAACACTTGAAAATGCTACAAGAACAACTACATAAAGCATTTAAATTAAAAAGATTAATGACATCATTTGTTGGTAGACATGTGCAGCAAATCAACTCTAACCTACTCCTTGTGGGAGTATAAATTGAAAAAGTACATGAGAGAATAGTGTAGTGTCATCTATTAACACAGGATATTTCATAGCATTTGGTGCTTCAATTTGATTCCAAAGTTTATAAACAACAGGATTGTGTACATATGTGCAACAAAATCTATTTACAAAAATATCAATAGTTGAATTATTTATAGTATCTTCAAACTGAAGGCAAGAGTGTCTAAAAGGTGATGGATTCATATGAATAGTACTCAGCAATGAAAATGAATTGGCTGTTACTCCCACAGTAATATTTATAAAATATATTTGAGTCAAAGGAAACCACCCACAAATAAATCGATAGTAAAATTACATTCACATACATTTCTTTTGCAAAAGTTAAAAATGAATATAACATTTGAACATGGAGTAGGGTAGATTAATAATTAGAAGGGTCAAAATTAACCTGACAAGAACATGTTTCCCTCTCTCTCTCTCTCTCTGTCTCTTTCTCTCTCTACTCTACTGGGAATGAAAAGTACATGTTTTTAATTTGTACGTATGATTTTTTTTTTTTGTACTAGGGACCAAACTCAGGGCCTTGCGCTTGAGAGGCAGGGGGCAGCACCACTGAGCTAGGTCTCTGGCCCTTGTATGATATTTTGCAATGAATATTTACTTAAAATTTTTTCATGGTCAAATAAATTTGAAAAAAATATTAGAAAAGCATGTTAAAATTTAATAAATTTCATAATCTAGAGTTTCTATAAACAATGACATACTATTTTCTATTTCCTCTCTAAAAATGTAATAATTTATGGGCCATTTCCCAAGTGTAGTTTCAGAGAATAAATATTGGGAAATACTCCATTGTGTGCCAAGTTCTTTGGCATAGAATATAAACCCTTTTATAATCTCGTTCCTACTCACTGTCTCAACTTCTGTTTTCTCTATTTGGAGGTTATTTCCTCTATATAAACAGCACTAGATTACAGGTGTTCTTCAAGTATATCCAGCTATTTCTTTCCAGCCTATCTTAAACTACAATGATTTCTCTGCCTGAAATATTTTTCTATTTACAACATAGTTAAGCCCTATGCAATTTTAAGTCTCAAATCACAGCTATCACCTTCAAAAGGACTATCGTAATTTCCCTAGTTTGAGTTAAATGTACTAGTTTTGCTTCTCATAGCAACAGCAAACTGACCTCACTCTATTATACCTCACTCTATTTATGGTATAGAGCTGAAAATTAGAATATGAGTGTGGCTGGTTGATTTTATTTTACATAATGTGTGTCAGAGTTCATGTGTGATATAGAATATTTTAGTATTTTCCTATATTTTCTTCATCCATCAGTGGACATCTCAGTTACATGTAGCCACCACTGATAACACTGTAAAGATCTGAAAGTGCAAATATCTCTTTTTGTGGTGGGTAAACTTAATTATCTCATAGACTGCCTTAAAGAGCTTTCAGATTAAAACATTGATGCTCATAGTTTAATGTGCTGTTATGAAGTGGGCCTGACCGGATTTGTCACCAGGGAAAAGCTTCTGAGGGTCCATCTCTTGCTGGTACTATTCCTTTGTGCAGTGCTTCCTAGTTGCCATAACTGAGCAGATTTACTCCATCATGCCCTTTCCCCATGATGTTTCTGCCTTGGAGTCAGCTGACCTGGCACTAACCCTCTGAAATCATAAGCTAAATTGAACCTCTCCTACTTTGTTACATATGTCATTTATTTTGTTCCAGCCACTGGGAAGCAGATCTCCTGTCTTCTAGATCCTAATTTCAGTTTTTAAAAATGCAAATCCTGAAGTAGAATTGCTGGATCAAATATTAGTCATTTTTATTATTTGAAAATGCTCTATAGTGTTTTCTATAGTTTTATCACTTTACATTCTTTATGAAACTGTAACAAGCATTTCAAGTTCACCACATCCTTGTTCACCTTTGTCATCTTTATTAAAACCATTACCATCCTGATATATGGGAGAGGAAATATCATAATGGTTTTTATATCATTAGAGTTTTGCATATCTTTATGACTGGTTATGTTGTATATCTTTTCACATTTCTGTTAACCATTTATAAAACTCCTTTGGAGAAATGTTTCTTTTTTTTCTTTGCTTCCTTGTACTCAAGTTATTATTTTGTTATTAAATTGTTGGAATTCCTTTTATATTTTGGATATTAACCCTCTATCAGGTAAGTTGCTTGCAAAAATTTTTTCCAATCCCACAGGTTGCTTTTTCATTTTGTTGTTTGAGCCAATCATAAAATGACAAGCAGGACATGTGAAATATTTAAAAAGTCAAACTCATAAAAGCAGAGAGAATCCTTCTTGCTAGAGATTAAGAAGATGGGGAAAGCGTTCAATCAGTATAAATTTTATTATGCAAGATGAGGACACACATTCTAGCCAACTGCTACACACCATACTGTTCTAAGTTAACAATATTGGATTTTGCACTTAAAACTTTGTTGAGAGAGATTTCACATTGTGGTCTTTCACAAGAAAACAAACAAAAAACAAGGAATATGAGGAACCATTTGGAGATGATGAAATGTCTATTGTTCTCATTGCAGTGATTGTTTCATGTGTTTTGTGCTGTACAGAACACAAAACTTCACCTCTACTCTCCTAGAGTTTCTGGCTGGGTGTGCAAATTAATTTCACATAAATCAGGTTAACAGGAGAGAAGAATAAAACTTTGTTTAATGTAACTTTAGATGACCTAAAGACTTGGCAAGACTTAAATATTTTAATAATGCATAGTTGAATAAAGAGATAATTATGGAAAAAATAACTTAAAATACAGGTAGCTTGAAAGAGGATAAAAATTATTTAAACAATGTATATTTATACAGTTCTCTCACTCTCAGGTCCTTTTGCTTGATGATACAATTTTTTTGTTGTTGTTGTTTTTTATTCTTCTCTCAGTAGAGGAATGGCAGAATTTCATCACCTGCTTGAAAGAAAACAGAAAGAGATTAGAATGCCCTTACAAGTACCTTTTAGCAAATGCATTTGAATCAAAATAGTCAAAAGTCAAAATAACAATGTAGCATAGTTTAGGCTGATGTTTTCTGTAGTCTTTCAATATAAATATCCAAATTAATTAAATTCTATACATTACATATGTGATGTTTGGAGTGTACCAGTTATATATTAGTAAGATCTTTTTTAAAAAATATGACTGCCAAGAAACATCATTAGCTCATTTATCTTTTATCCCAAACATCTACCATAGTTTATGCATATTAAATGTCATGAGTGAAAGTATTATATTTAGAAAATTAAAAAATTATAGCTTTCCTCTTTATTTCTAAAATGGGAAAACGTAGGTTTGCTTAAGGTATGATTTTTCCTTTATGTTTAAATAGAACTAGAGAAATGTAGAGTCAAGGTCAAAATTCAGATTTTCAACATGTTACCCTTTCATCTTCATGCCTAAAGTAACAGTGAATCTGAGGATACTGAGACATTTTACTCATTTCTACATTAATGCAACATTTCTTTTTCAATAGTATAAAACATCTGCAGCTACAGATTTCCTTACAGATAAAGGAATTATATATTTTCTATGTGTCTATATTTTTGTCTGAGTTTCTCTATGAGCACATGAAAGAATATGAAATGTGCTTAATAAAGAAAAACACCAGTTACAGATCCAATGGTTGATTTTGAAATTTGCATTTTGTATGTTCTCAGAGTTAGTATAAGGATTCATTAATTGCATAAATATGAGGAGCTTGGAATAGTGCCTGGCACATAATAAAGTGTGGATGAATGTTAATAATATTGAAATTTTCTTTCCTATGTAGTTAGGAGGGTTTTTTTCTATTATGAAAACAGCTTTGATGAAGCATAAAAATACATGCCCCATATTTTTTTTCATGCAAGTGGATACTAGGTTGAAATAAAGATTAGGTAGCAAATAGAGTGTCAGTACTAAAATGATCTCAATGAAGAATGAACACTGAACCTTAAATTAAAACCAGTATCTTCCTGTCATTGTGCTCATGTGTCCAAGAGTTAATGTATGCCTGTCAACCTGGAACAGATATACTACAGTCTATTATGCCTCTCCAGCTTCATTTTGTATCTCCTGCTATGCTGAAATGAAACTTTGTTACAATGCTTAAGTACCACTGATTGCTTGTAAATATAAGTGAGAATTATGAATTCTAAGGTTAAAATGGTTGCATTTTAAAATGAAAGTTTAAAAAGTGCCAATATTACTGAAAACTTTGAACTAGGTAGCTTTCATCATAGTCTCTGATGTCATTCAAAAGGCTGAAAATTAGTTGGGAAGTATATGCATGCAAATAATTTTTAACATAAAAATAGGGATTTTGATATCATTTAGATAAAAGGATTCTTAGACAAGAGGCTTCTGTTCTTTTGTAAATGATTTCTATTCCCTTTTTATATGACATACATTAAGAATCTTTGATTGAAAAAATTTTGTTATGAATATACAAATTGTAGCAACACAAATCCTATTTAAGCATGAAATGTGCCTTTATCTCCAGAAAAGAACTCGCTAGTTTTCATTTGGCTTCTACTTTGATATAAAATATTTATTTTACAAAATAAATATTGGATGGATTTAATGACACAGAGATATGCTTTAATTGTGTTTTTAATAAAAATGTTTTCAGATAACCCACATTTATTAGACCTCTGCTATAATAAAAAGTAGTTTTAGAGAATATTTTATGCCACTCACTTATATTAATACCAATGTATTTTTCCCAGTGAGTGGTTGATGTAGTTTTCAGCTACTGATAGAATTTGATTCAATATGAAAGCTGGAAAGTATGTTATAATTTTAAAGTACATGCTATTTTGTAGCATAGATGCTTAGTTTCTTTGGTTTTCCGTAACAAAGTATCAGAAATTGAGTGGCTTAAAACAGAAATTTATTGTGCCAGTTTTGAAGATTAGTTTTTGAAATTGGTAGGGCTCTAAGACACAGGGTAAAATCTTTCTTGCCATTTCTCAGCTTCTTCTGGTGGTGGAAAATTCTGAGCATTCCAATTTGTTTCTCCATCTTCAAATGAGATATCTCTGTGTGTCTCCATTTGCTTTTCCTCTCTGTATGTCTTTCTCTATATACAAATTTGTATAAGGATATGAGTTACATTGGATCGGTGCCCAATCTAATTATGTTATTTTAACATCATTATCTCTGCAAAGACCTAATTTCCAAATAAGTTCACATTTTGAGGCATTAAGAATTAGGACTTCACATATATTTTTGGAGAATACAATCTAATTTATAGCAGTAGATATTAATATCATTTGAAGATATAGACATTTAACCAGCTGTTTTTATTTTTAAAAATTTTAAGGAAATCCATATGGCATATCAAAAATAAAAACAAGAAACAAGAAATACATTTTTTTCTTGAATCAAATAGCCCAGAAAATAATTCTGAAATTTAAGAAAATTTTCATGTGCTTTCTTACCATTACTAGAAAAATAAAGCTTCCTGTAACCCAGTTATATATAATTCTTACTAAAACAAAATTGGCAAGAATTAACTCGTTAGGTTTTCTTTTGAGTAGCTATATTTAATAATATCAAAATGCTAACATAACATGAAAAATTATGTCTCAATTTCCAAAAGATTATCTAAAGTTTAAACCTTCATTTTTTGTATAACATAAGGAATTATTATTTATAATTATGATTTCATTGAGTTATTCTTATTATGAATGATATTGATCAACTTGTAATATGAACTTTCTTAGTCTGTTGACTCAATTACACACTTTTCTTGGAAGTGCTATGGTGGACCAACATATATTGTCAAGCGTTGGAATAAAGAATGAGCATTACAACATAAATTAGGTCTACTCAGGCTGCTATTATCAAATACTAGAGGCTAAGTGGGTTAAACAACAGAAATTGAAGGCTCTCTTCCTACATGTAGATGGTCTGAGTTACTTTTCTCATTGCTGAGGCAAAATACCTGACATCCACAAGTTAAAGGAGGAACTGTTTATTTCAGCTTACAGTTTGTAGAGGTTTCAGTGCATAGTTGGCTGGATCCAAAGCAAAGTGGTATCCCAGAGAGAAACAGTCCATAGCATTGCAGGCAAAAAGCAGCAGACAAGAACCAACAGGAAACAAACAGCAAGCATGCATTCTTTCTGTCCCTTTAGTTCCATCTAGGCTACAAACCTATTGATTGGTGCCACCTACACCCAGGGTGGGGCTTCCATTATCCATATCCACCCTTAATCCCAGCATCACAACCCTAATCCAGCATCACACACTCTAGACCCAGCCACTTACCCAGAGAGAGATCCAGAGAGAGAGAGAGAGAGAGAGAGAGAGAGAGAGAGAGAGAGAGAGAGACAGAGAGAGAGAGAGAGATTGATTCAGTGAGATCTCTTGTCCCTTCTTAAAAGAACACTGATAGAATTCTAATTCGAACAGATCAACAGATCAGAGACACACTAGTAGGGTCATACAACCTCATTAAACCTTATTTACTTCCTTAGAGGCCTCATCTCCAAATGCATTCATACTGGGGAATAGAGCTCAACATCAATTTTGAAGAAGCATAAATATTCATTCTGTAATAAATGATATTCAGTAAGGTTTTTTAGAATATTAGCTCCAGTGAAGTTTTTTAATATATTTCATACAAAGGCTTTTTGGTGGTATTACCTACAAAATTGTACATAGAATTAACTGTATTCAACTTTATGAGTCCAGAATCATTGCCAGCAGAGAGCCATCTCTTCAAAGTATGTTGTCACTGAGGTAAGACTGAATTAAAGAGGATGAAATCTGTGCAGATTTATTATTCTTAAAGCAAAACATCTAAAATAAAATTCTATAAATGTTCCTAGAAGTTGAAACTTGATTTTTTTCTCAATATAATTTTAAGTTAGTTTCAATGATGGCCTGACAGTTTTAATTAACAGATCATTCAATGACAATCAAAGATATAACCTTCCAGTACAGACTCCAGCCTTTCTGCTCGGATTCTTTGGCTTCCTGATATGGCCTTCCAGTGGACTGTACAGTGAGCTCCAGGCTGGGTCCTTTGGATCTCTAGGGCACAGATGGCCCTTTTGTACTCTTCCACTGCTGACTGCGTTGGCGGCCATATACAAACCTACCTATAAAATAAAAATCCAAAGTAAAATTCAAAGGAAATCACTAAAACAGTACCTTGATAAAAACACAATAATCCACATTGTAAGTCAGAATAAAAACCCAGGAAAAAAATCTCTAGAGTTGCTAGAAAATTATGGGGGGTGGGGGTGGGGAATCTAGAAAATCTCTAGAAAATTAGAACCTTTATTTTTGTTTATTTTAATCTAGTTTTTTCATTAATAGCTAAGAAATTTTGTCAGATAACAGCTTTTTTCCTCTTTATTTACTTGGTTCATTCTTTTGAGAGAATCTTATCAAAACTATGATGCCTCTCCTTGAGAAAATGCAGTTATACCTTTTATCCATAGATACATTTCACACCCAGTCTTCCTAAAATGGAAGTACAGAAATTACTGAATTTCTTAAAATTTTTGAATAAAAGTAGAGATAAGTTTGAATCGTTATTCTAGTCCATAATAGTATAACAATAAATCCAGAAGCTTTTGATTTTGTAAATCTATAAAATTAGAAATTTCACTATGTCTAAGTTTTTCATGATAACGATGCAATACATGTAAAGTGTTAGAAATAGAGCAGAACTGCATTTATATGTTTCTTATTTGTGGTTTCTTTTGTCTTTGTTGTTTGCTTTTAGTACTGGGGATCAAACTCAGAACCTTGTGCTTGCCCAGCAGGTGCAGCGCCACTGAGCTATATCCCTGGTTCAAGGTTTCTTTTGTCTTTAACATTATGATGAAGTCATCATTTTTCATAGATTCTATTTTTACTGTTCATCATTTTATGTCATACTAGGATGGGATATTTTATATTTCTGGTGATGCACTCCAAATCTTACAGTGAGTCTGGATATGAAAATTATTAAAATGAGATGAGCTTACACTTTTGTATCTGTAATAATGAAACTTTGTACTTACAATATTTGTGTAATAGAGATTTCCTGAGAAGAATTAGAAAATGATTCCATTTACAGAAAGCTAGAGTGAGAATATGTATCTTGTGTGAGAATCTATAGTGTTCCCATTGGGAATGCTACTTTTCTGTCTTTAAAACTGAAATAACACATAATTGATACACAGATGTGTTGCATGTCAAAGTTTAATAGTTTGCATCAATCAAAACATTAACTTTTGCTGATTAGTAAAAGTTCTAAATTATCACTCATTGAAAATCATTCTAAGTTTTTAACACAAGATTTCATTGCAATTTACTTGCAAAGTCAGGTTTTTTGGATACTATACACCCACTCTCTCCCAAAACGAAAGTACCTTTATATGAATTAAGAGTTTAGTCCTATAAATGTTCACCTTTTATAAGCCTGAGGTGAGGCCTTCTTGACCTAAAACACAGCCCAAAATATAGTTAATCAGAACAGTTTATTAGGTTCATTAATTGTTGTTTTATCCATTGCATAAGACCTCTCTTACAGAGGTGAGAAATGATGATATCCCAACCATATGGTGAACATAAGAAAAAATGGAAGTCACAGTGCCAGGCATCAAATTGTGACCCTTTGAAATTCATATGTTGAAGTTGACCCAAAATACCTTAGAATTTAACCCTGTTTGGAGATAGAATCCTTACAGAGGTAATCGGGTTAAAATGATGTCATTAGGTAGGCCCCTCATCCTATATTGATATCCTTGTAAGGAGAGGAAGTCTGACGCTATGCGCACAGGAGAATGCCGGGTGAAGATGAAGGTGGAGATCAGAGTCATACGTCTAGAAGCCAAGGAACTGGAAAGATCCCTGGCAGCCACTAGCAGCTGGGTGAGATGCACAGAGCAGATGATTCTTCACAGCCTCAGAGGAACCCGCCCTGTATACTTTGACCTTATGTCAAGGTGCAAATTCCCAATGACGAATGTCAACATATTGTATATCTAAAATGTACCAATAAACTTAATGAATAAAAAAATTTCAACCAGTGAGAACAGTGAAACAATACACTTGAACCACTCAGTGTTTGGTAACTTGTTATGGCAGCACTAGGAAGCCAACACTCGAGTTCTTAGCATCTTGTATTCAGACCACTTTGGAGCCTCAACTGTATCTCTACATTCAGGGAAAACTGGTACATATCATATTTCTTAGCACTCTGAAGATTTTATGATCAAACTGAGTTTTTTCATGATTACTCCAGTGCTAATAGTGTTTTCACAAGCCTGATATTGTTATAATTTTTTTAATTGAAACTTTCTACTTCCACACTTTGTTCTTACCATCTATTTCTCAATCTCTAGGTTTAAGGGTTGAAGCTATTAGAAAATGTTCTTGCTTACTGCTTAAACAGGTATATGGAATAAGCAGGCTTATATTCACATACTTATATATTTAAATGAACTTTCCTCTAATTGACTTAAAAATTGCAAAGATTATAATTTAATCATAGAAATAAAATTTACCCACTAAAATATTTTATTTATATAGTAGCTTAATGAAAAGAAGATGTTTCTGTTACAGTATTTGAAA
>NW_004624753.1:13373317-13411368 GCF_000247695.1 Heterocephalus glaber | reverse complement strand
ACATATAAAATTAGAATTAGGTAATTAAATAAGCCCTAGTAGTCCATCAATTAGCTTCAGCAATTATCAACATTTTCCCAGTCTTTTTTCACCTGTTTTTCACATAGTCTACAACTTATAGTTGTTGCAGTATTTTTCAAATTTGGGGGTTTTAAGTGAACAGATAAAAGTATGCATACTTATAGGATATCAGGTGATGTTTCACCACATGTACACATTGTGAAACTTACAAGTGAGAATAAGCATATCTATCTCATATTTATTTCATAAAAATTTTTTCCATTAAGTTTATTAGTACATTTTAGGTATAAAATACAGTTACATTCATCATTAGGATCTTGTACCTTTACATGATGTATCTTGGTTATTATTTTTCCCCTTCCCCTGCCTAACCTTCACCCCCTCCACCCTTCCCTATTTGCAAAGACTTTGTTTCTATTTTTTTCCTTTAGTCGTGTTTTTTCTTTTCCCTTCTTTCCTTTCCCCTGCTCCTCCCATTTCCCCTACTCCTTTAGACCTTTTCTTCCTATTACACAAAATCAATCATACATTTTTAAAATTGCAATATGAAGATCTAGGAGACATTACCATAGAATTGACAGAATTTAAAAGGATATAGAAAGCATATTACAAAAATCTGTTTTGAAATAAATTTGACAACTTCTAAGAAGTACTTTGGAAGACAAATTAATGAAACTAACTCTGGAGGAAATATAAAATTTGAATAGCACTTATTAAAGAAAGTATATTCCTAGCTTGAAAACCTACCTATATGATAATGGTAGGCTCATATATGTTTTAACTGATAAATTATATCAAACATTTAAAGCAGAAAAAAGAAGGAACATTTCTCCCCTCAGTTTAGGAAATCAACATTGTGCTAATACTAAAAACTGGATAAAGATAATAGAAGAAAAAGTATGAACATGAAATTTGTTTACAAAGCAAACTATTAGAAGTGAGATCTGGCAGTATGTGGAAAGTGGTTTCATTATAGGGATGGCAGTGTTGGTTCAGCATTGGAAGATCCACCCCTAAAAGTCATCATTTTAACAGAGGAAAGGAAAAAGCCAAATGATCCTGAAAGTAGTTGGAGAAAAAGTAATGGACTAAATTCTACAGCTGTTCATGGTAAAAGCTATCAGGAGACTAAAAGTAGAACAGAACCTTCTCAACAGACAAAAGACATGCATTCCATACTTCCAGCAATAACGCGTTATATGAATGGAGAAGATACAATGCTTTCTCCCTAAGGTGGAGAACAAGGGCAGATATGCCTACTCTTCATCTGTCCATTAAACTTTGAAACATAGGCCCAAACCAAAATAGTCTAGCAATAAACTGACACAATTAGGATAGGATTGACAAGGTAGAAGTAAAATCTTTATATGTAGATGAAATGATCATCTACAGAGAAAATACTAAGAAATCTCTAGGAGCCCCTAGAATTTGTATTTGAATTTAGCAGGATTAGAAAACACAAGGTATATATAAAAATTCAGGTCTATGTATACTTGCTATAAATGAAGAATTGGATATTGAAATTTAGAAGTTATGTAGGAGTACAAAGGACCTAGAAAATTAAAAAAAAAACAGTGTTGGAAGACATTTAAGTACCTAATTTTAAGACTTCCTCTAAAGTTACAGTAATCAAGGCAGTGTTGGTGTAAGGAAAGACATAGAGATCATTGGAATAAAACAGAGAATCTAGAAATAGAACCACACATATATGGTCCACTGAGTTTTGAAAGGTTATTTAACAGTAACATTTTATAAAACATAAACTCAATTCAAGAGGAGAGGAAAAGATAGTGTTTTCAGCAAATGGCCCTAGAACACCAGGTATCTGTATATAAAAAATTAATCTCAACCCTTTATTTCCATACATAAAAATGACTTGAAAGGAACTATGAACCTAAATTTGATAGGCTAAAACTATAAAACTTTAAGAAGACATTATAAGGGAAATGTTTATGAATTTAGGGCAGGCAAGAATTTCCTAGGATATAAAAACCATGATGTATAAAAGAAAGAAATTGATAAATGAGATTCCATCAAAATTTAGAACTTTAAATGACATCATTAAGAAAATGAAAAGTAGTTCTTAAACCGACCATATTTATAATGCATGTAACCTATAATCAGAATATATAAAGAACTCTTACAGCTCATTAATAAACAACTCAATTAAAAAGTAGACACAAGAAGATGATAAATAGCCAGTATAGCACAAGGAAAGGTGTGCGACACTAGAATCAGAAAAATACTAATCAGTACAGTAACAAGATTGAATTATACACTCATTAGGGAAATAAAGTTAAAAGTTTTAAAAGAAGAAATATCAGCTTAGGTGTGAATCAGAACTTTCTAATACTGCTAATGTGAATGTAAAATGACAAAACTATTTTGGAAAACAATACAGAAATTTCTTGTATTACTGTTAAGAACCAACAGTCCTGTTCTTAAGTTTTTACTTGAGAGGAATGAAAACACGTGTTCACAATAGATTTGTACATACAAGTTGACGATCCCTTATCTGAAATTCTTGGGACCAGAGTGTTTCAGATTTTCCTTTGAAATCCACTTGATTTGCAAAGAGGATAGCTACTCCTGCTTTTTCTTTTTGGGTTCCTGCCACATGGAGTATTGTTTTCCACCCTTTAACTTTCAGACTGTGAGTTTCTTTTTTAATTAAATGTGTTTCTTGTATGCAGCATATTGTTGGATCTTGCTTCTTGACCCACTCTGCAGTCTATTTCTTTTGATTGATGAGTTGAGACCATTAACATTGATGGTTATAAATCATACATATTGATTTATCATTGTTATTACTTTTCTGTTTGTTGGATTCTCCCCCTCTGCTTTTAATTTCTTATTGTGCCTGGTGGATTCATTCTGGTGGGCTTCCTGGGATTGTGATCCACATTGTCTTTTCCTGGGATATTGTCTAAAATTTTTTGAAGTGCTGGTTTGGTATTTATGAAGTTCCTAAGGTGCTCTTTGTCATGAAAGTATCCTATTTCTCCATCTATTTTGAAAGATAATTTTGCAGGGTACATCAAACTGGGTTGGAGGCTGTTTTCTTTTAGGGATAGGAATACATCACTCCAAGCTCTTCTTGCCTTGAGGGCTTTCATGGAGAAGTCCGCTGTGATTCAATGGACTTTGCTTTGTATGTGATTTGCTTCTTTTCTCTCACTTCTTGTAGAATTTTGTTCTTATGTTGGGTTTCTGGAATCTTAACTATTATATGCCTATGAGTAGATTTTTTTTGATCATGGCTAGTTGGAATCCTACATGGCTCACTTATCTGTATGTCAAGTTCTTTTCCGCTGCTTGGGAAGTTTTCTGCCATCACTTCTGTGAACAGTTTTTTTTTTTATGTCATGTGCACTCTCTCCTGTTTCTTCACTGACACCAGTCATTCTTACGTTATTCTTCTTTGCATGGTCTAGCAGATGCTGGATTGATTTCTCGTGGTCCCTTATAAATTTTAAAGCAATTTTTCTTTTCCTGATCACTAATTGCAATCTTATCTTCTATATCTGAAATTCTGTCCTTACATTAGTTTATTCTGTTGCACAGAATTTCAATGGAGTTTTTAATCTCCTGGAAATCTGTTTTTATCTGTTTTATGGATTCCATTTGTTTCCTATGTTGGGATTCCATCATTTTCCTCAGCTCTTCTATTTTTCTCCTGTGTCTTCTCTAGATTAATTGATCATGTCTTGCACTATGGGCACAATCTCTGTTGTTATTTGAGAAATTATTTCTGATTTCATTTTTTCCAGATCCTCTTTTGTTGCCAGTTCAGGGAGTCCAGGTGGTTGAGTATCACAATGTTCCATCTTGTTTCCCCTTTGGGGTGTTTTAGGTCATCTGGAAGTCTGGTTTTGAAACTTGTTTATGTGTCTTCTCATTTCCACGGTGTGGGGGGGTGCTTCTGGCGCCATCACAACTAACCTCCTCTGTGGTCGTAGCATGGTACAGTGGCCTAGAAGCCTCCTCTTGTGTGCTGAGAGCGGCTCACCTCCTCTGTACTCAAGGGGTCTGATCAGGTCAAATAACTTCCTGATGGGATATATTGAAAAGAATAGGGGTGGGGATTTAGCTCAGTGGTGCTATGTCGCCTGCCTGCAAGTGCAAGGTCCTGAGTTTGATCCAATTTGAAGAGGTTTCAGTCCATAATCAGCTGGCTGCAAGGCAGGGAGACTTGGCACAGGGGGATCACAGAGCAGGCAGGAGGTAGCAGCAGGCAAGCAGCAGAAGTAGCAGAAATGGCAGCAGCAGAAGTAGCCTCATAAAAATTTTTAACACACATTCATGAGTCAAGAAAGTCAAGTATATATTGATTTGGCAAATATTACAGTGTCTTCAAGCATCGCATACCTTTAACTGCGAACATTAACATCTATCATTCATCACAATAATTGTCAGAATTAAATCAAATGTAAAAACTGAATAAATCCAGGAATAACCAATACAATATGGATAAAAAGTATGCTTTTACCTTTTATAAGTGCTTTTATAATGCTTTTATTATGCTTTTATAAATGCCATGCTTTACACTTTCAGAACTTAATATCACTGGGTGACAGATTAGACACTGGATTTTTATATGATGGTCTTGTCTGTTATATAAAATAAATAATGAAAGCGTCATTCAATCAATCAATAATCTTTAATGATTGACAGAATGACTAATCTTACTACATTTTTATGGGCTGTTCCCATGGCCATCAGCATATACTTCTGAAGCGGCTATAGCTTTATAGTCTGTGTTTATTAAATAGTTTTTCTGTTCATTGAGCTTACATATCTGATGTAGTACATTGATCATGCTATCCAATAACTAATATATTAGACTAGGTAATTATAATCCTACTATCCAATTATTAATATACTATAATTGATAACAATAATCACTTTGTTATTGTCAAATTAACATGTGCTTATTTATCAAATGTGTTGCAAGTTCTCAAAATATGATCCTTCCACTGCTGAGCTGGTGGGTAAGTTCCCAGACTCCTAGTGCAGGGGGCCTGTTGGTCCCCTGTGTGTCTTCCCTCTGTGGAGAAACGTTTAATGAGGCTAAGAATCCAATAAAGTGTTATTCTTCCTTGAGTGATTCTGTGTTGTATTAGACCATGCAATTTCTGGGCATGATGCCTTAAAAGTCAATGATTTGTTTTTCCTTAAGTATCTAAAAAATGCAATATTTGTGTCAATCTTGGTTCAGTCTAGGGCAAACTAAAATACTGTTTTCAAAAGATTCTTTAATTCTGACATTTCTTTTGTGGTTATCAAATTGGATGCAGACTCCGTGCCCCTACCTAGCCGCATGTATTGATGTCTTTAAATAGTTGCTGAGTTTGTCATAAGCATAGTTGTAATGATCCTATTCTAAAAGAATTATTCATAATTAGGTCATAAGAAGAACTAAGTATATGGCATAGGAAAATTACTTAATGGCAGGAGAACCTTCATGTTGAAGCTAAACCCTGTATTAGTTTTCTTTGTTTATATAATGTGGTCACCGTGGCTATTATATGAACCCTGTAGAGGCTGCTTGAAGTGTATGAACTGAGATCTGCAACTTAACCTATCTATTCATGTTGTTTTTTATTCATGCAACTATTAATCAACTTTATCATCTATATCTATTGATCTGTCATCTATTGTCTTAATTACTTTTCTCATTGCTGAGACAAAATACTCAACACCCAAAGTTAAAGGAAGAAAGGCTTATTTTGGCTCACAGTTTGTAGAGATTTCAGTCCATAACTGCCTGACTCCAAGGCAGAGTGGCTTGGCAGAGGGGTATTGCAGAACAGGTAGGAGGCAGAAGAAGACAAGCAGCAGCAGCAGCAGTAGCAGCAGCAGCAGCAAGCAATAAGTGACAAGCAGGGACTTTCTTTCTGTCCCTTATATCCTATCCAGGCTACTGACCCTTAGGGCCCTTATGACACACACCCAGGGCGGAGCATCCTTAATCCTAGCATTGCACCATGCATCAGTTTCAGCACACATCTTTGATCACAATGCCACACACTGTAAATCCAGTCACCTCCGAAAAGTCCCACCTATGACTGCATAAGGTTGTGGGTGAACATGTAGACACAAGCCATAACATCTGTCTTCTCAGTTTTCCTTAATATCTTTTCCAAAAGGCCAGTTATTACCAATAAATCATATTTAAAGAGTCTCATGAAGATACTTGCAATAAGTGATTTATTTTTTCAGTTTATTGACAAATTGAAGTCATATATACTGAAGATGTACAATGAGATATTTTGATATTTGTATATATTCTGAAATGATTTCCACAAGTAAGCTGATTCACAAATCAATCCCTTACTACATGCTTATTTTAAAATTTACTTTTGTAGTGTGAATACTACAAATCTATATTCTTTACTAATTGCGGGTATACAATACATTGTTATTGCCAAGCTGTGTTAGCATAATCACCATGGTGTACATTGGGGACTTTAGAACTTACTCATCTCATAACTGAAAGTTTGTATTCTTGGATAAATATATCTCCATTTCTCCCACTTCCCCGTCCTGGCATTTAGCATTTTACTCTCTGTTTCTTAGTTCATCTATTTTACATTACACATATAAATGAGATCATCCTTTATTTGTCTTTTTGTTTGTAAGAGCAATTTTTGTTATATTCTAGAAGTTAGTATGACTTCTGCACATCTTGTTACCTTAGTATCATGAATTGTTGATAATTATATGACAAGCATTGGAATAAACTAAATATAACAACCACTGTACCTACCTCTCATCCTTCCCCAAACTACCAGTCTTGACATCCCCATATGACATTTTTTGAGTGTTTCAAATTTTATTCTTTCAGGAATGTCCTTTATATTGCTATTTTCTGTGTTTGCCATTTAAAGTTGACCCTTTCATTTTCTTTATTACTATCATGTGTACAACTATGCTGCTCACTTACTTGTTTGTATGTGGATTATTTTAAGAATACTAAACTAGAACGTAAGCTACTGGCAGACACTGACAGTTTTTATTTTTTATTTTTACATTTCTTTCTTCTTTTACATTTTATTTTATTGGTACATGTTTGCAAGTCATGCACTTTACAACCATCTTGGGGAATGGCTACATGTACTTATTACAGCTTGTTTTTTTCTAATCCCTTTTTCCTTCTCACCTCTCCCCCTCTTCCTCTGATTCCCCTATCACCTTTTACATATTGACATTCTTTGTCTTAGCTCATGTTACGGCTTGTAATACTTACATTGATTAGAGTTATTAGGATCCTGTACATGGCACATCTTTATTTTCCTTCCCATCCTCCTCTCATCTTGTTTCCTTGAACCACTTCCCTATTGGATGAGATCTGTCCCCATGTTCCTTTTTATCAGTCCTTTATCATTTTTTGTTTGTACTTTGCCTCACTCAAATGAGAGATACCATGTAGTATCTAAGCTTGTGTGTCTGATTTATTTCACCCAGTATTGTATTTTCCAGGTGCATTCATTTTCATACAATCCCTCAAATTTGTCATTCTTCATAGCAGAGAAATATTATAATATATATATACCATCTCTTGTTTATTGAACCATCTATTGATGGGTATGTAGGCTGCTTCCAGGATTTAGCTATTATAAATTGTGCTGCTATAAACATTGGTATGCATGTATCACTATAGTATGATGACTTATGCTCTTTGGGGAAGATGCCTAGCAGAGAAATAGCTGGGTTGTCTGGAATTTCTAATTTCAATTCTTTGAGAAATCTCCATACTGATTTCCATAATAGCTGTACTAGTTTGGATTTCCACCAACAATGCAGGAGAGTTCCTTTTTCACCACAATCATGCCAGTATTTTTATTGTTTTATTTCCTAATGATTGTCATTCTTTCCGGAATGTGATGGAATCTTAGCATTGTTTTAATTTAAATTTCTCTAATGGCCAGAGTTGTTAAATTTTTTTAATATATTTGTTAACCATTTGTATTTCTTTCTCTGTGACATGTCTGTTCATTTCTCTAGCCCATTTCTTCACTAGATCTTTAATTTTGGGTAGATTAATATTTTTGAGTTCTTTATATATTCTAGATACTAGGTCTCTGTCCGAGGAGTAGCTGGGAAAAGGTTTTCCTATTCTGTACACTTTCTCTTCACTCTGTTGATTGATTCTTTTGCTGTACAGAAGCTTTTCAGTCTGATATAATCCTATTTGTTGATTCTTGCTGCTATTTCTTGTGCAATTGAGGTTCTGTTTCGAAAATCCTTTCCTATACCTATGTCTTCAAGTATTTTACCTATTTTATCTTCCAGAAGGTTTAATATTTCTGTTTTAATGTTTAGATCTTTGATCCATTTTAATTTCAATTTATATGGTGAGACACAAGGTCCAGTTTCATTTTTCTACAAAGAGATCATCAGTTTTCCCAACACCACTTGTCAAAGAGGTTCCCTTTCCTCCAACATGTGCTTTTGGAACCTTTGATGAAGATCAAATAGTTGAATATGTCTGGGGAGGTTTCTGTGTCCTCTATTCTGTTTCAGTGACCCATGTGTCTGTTTTTATTCCCGTACCATGACATTTTTATCCCTATTCCTTTGTAGTATAGCTTGAAGTCATATATTTATGCTGCCTGCTTTGCACTTATTGCCCCAAATTACTTGCACTTTTTAGAGTCTCTTTTGGTTCCATATGAATTTTAGGATTGTTTTCTCTAGATCTGTAAAGTATGCTGTTGGTATTTTGATTAGGACTGCATTTAATCTGTTTAAAAGTTTTGGAAGTACGGCCATTTTGACAGTATTTGTTCTGCCTAAGCAGGAGTAAGGTCTCTCTATTTTCTGATGTCCTCTTCAATCACTTTCTTCAGAGTAATGTAACTTTCTTTGTAGATGTCTTTCACTTCCTTAGGTGAATTCCTAGATATTTCACCTTTCTTGAAGTGACTGTGAATGGTATTGTTTTTAGAATTTCCTTCTCATCCTGTTCATTGTTGCTATACACAAATCCTAACGATTATTTTTTGTTGATCTTGTATCTTGCTACTTTGCTGAAACTGGTTATTAATGCTTAGAGTGTTTTGGTAGAGTTCTTTGAGTCTTCTATGTAAAGGGTCATGTCAGCTGCAAATAATGATAATTTGAATTCTTCTTTTCCTATTGTCCCTTTTATTTCTTTCTCTTGTCTAATTGCTCTGACTGATGTTTCAAGTACTGTATTGAATAACAGAGGAGATAGTGGATATCTTTGTCTTGTTTTTTATTTTAAAGGGAATGCTTTTAATTTTTCCCCATTTAGTAGGATGTTGGCTATTGGTGTGTCATAAATAGGCCTTATATTAAGTTATAATCTTTCTATGCCTGTTTTCTTTAGATTTTTTTTTTTTATCATGAATGAGTGTTGGATTTGTTAAAAGCCTTTGCTGCATCTATTGATTTGACCATGTGGTTTTTTGACTTGCTCCTATTTTTGCTCCTATTTTGACCTTGTTCCTATATTATAAATGTATTACATTTATAGACTTATGTATGTTAAAGTATCCTTGAAACTCTGGGATGAAACCTACTTGATCATGATGTATGATCTTTTTGAAAATGTGCTGCATTATATTTACCAATATCTTGTTAAGGGTTTTTGCATGTATGTTATTAAAGTGATTGGTGATTGGCCCATATCTCTCTTTTTTGATTAGTTCTTTATCTGATTTGGGGATTAGGGTGATGATGGCTTTCATAAATGAATTTTGGAGGATTCCATCCCTTCTAATTTCTTTGAAGTTCTTCAGGATATCAATGATATAGCATCCTTAAAGGTTTTGCAGAGTTCATCCGTGAATCTATCAGGTGCTGGGCTTTTCTTAGTTGGTAGGTTCTTTATTACTGAGTCAATTTCATTGTTTGTTATTGGGTTATTAAGCACATTTATATTTTCTTGGATAAATATTAGTAGTTTGTATATGGCTAGGAATCTATTAATTTCTTCAAATTTTGCTGATTTGTTGGAATATAATTTTTCCAAGTAGTTACTATCTTTTGGATTTCGACAGTGTATGTTGTGATTTTACGTTTGTTGTTTCTGACTGTGTTGATATGAGTCTTTTTCTGTCTTTCTCTTGGTGTGTCTTGCTAAGAGTCTATTTTATTCATTCTTTTGAAGAACAAGCTCTTTGATTCCTTAATTTTTTTAGTCTCCATTTCATTGATTTCTCTTCTGATCTTTTTTTCTGTTTTTAATTGCTTTACTATATTTCCAAATTATCATTTTTTTTTCCTTAAATTCTTTTATTGGTACATTTTAGTTATACAATACATTTACATTTATCATTGTGTACTTGTACCTGTACATGATGTATCTTAGTTCTTATTTTTTCCCCATTGCCTGTCCTCCCTTCAACCCTCCACTCTTCCCCATTTACAAAGACTTTGTTTCCATTTTTCCTTTTCTTATAATTTTTCCTTTCCCTTTTTTCCTTACCCTTTCCCTCCCACTTCCCCTACCCCTTTGGACCTTTTCTTCCTATTTCAAATTATCAATTATTCATTTTAATCATTTTAAACCTTATTTATATCTTTTTAATTTCCCTCCTTAATTTCAATTTGGGGCTGGTTTGTTGTTGTTTCTCAAGTATTTTAAGATTTCTCATAAGGTTATTTATTTGGGAATTCTCTGTTTTCCTAATTTGAGCATTTATTGGGACCAATTTTCCTCTTAGAACTGCTTTTATTCTATCCCAGAAGTTTTCTTGATATGTATAGTCACTGTCATTAACTTCCAGAAATTTTTAAAATTTCTTTTTTGATTTCGTCTGTGACTCATTGTTTGTTTAGCAATGTATTCTTAATTTTCCAGGAGCTTTTGCCTTTTTCAAAATTTCTTCTGTCATTGATTTCCATTTTTTATGAAAAAAGGAAAAAATGGAAACAAAGTCTCAGTATATAGGGAAGGGTGGAGAGGGTGATGGCAGGGCACGAAATGAGAAAAAAATAAGAACTAAGATACACCATGTAAAGGTACAAGATCCCAAGGAGGAATGTAACTATTTTACATCTAAAATGTACTAATAAACTTGATTGATTGATTGATTTCTATTTTCATTGCATAGTGGTCAGATAGTATGCATGGGGTGATTCTAATTCTTTTATACTTACTTAAGCAGGCTTGGTGTACTAGTATGTGATCTATTTTGGAAAAAGATACCATGTGCTGCTGAAAAGAATGTATACTCTATTGTATAGGAATGGGATACTCTCTCTCTCTCTCTCTCTCTCTCTCTATATATATATATATATATATATCCATTATGTCCTTATGTTCAAGGGTATGGTTCAGCTCTGAAATTTCTTTATTGGTTTTTTGTTTAGTTGATCTGTTTCTTTGTAAAAGTGGGATGTTAAAATTCCCTACTATGATTGTGTCCATGTGTATTTGATCTTTTAATTTCACCAAGTTTGTTTTATGGAGATAGATGCTGCACTATTTGATGCATACATGTTTATTAATGTTATCTCTTCTTGTGGGATTGTTTCCTTACTAGTATGTAGTGATCTTCTTTGCCTCTTTGTATCCATATACATGTCTGATATTAGATTTGCTACTCCTGCTTGTTTTTGGACAGATAGATTCTGGTTTTTGATCCAGTCTGTCAGTTTGTGTCTTTTTTTTTTTTTTTTTGGTACCAGGGATCGAACTCAGGTCCTTGCGCTTGCAAGGCAAGTGAGGGAAACACTAAGCTAAATCCCCAGCCCAGTTTGTGTCTTTTTGATTGGATAGTTGAGGACACTAACATTGAGAGATATCACTGAGCTATGTTGGCTATTTACTATTATTACCTTCCTTATCTGTTGTTGTATCATTGTATTTTTGTTGTTGTTTATTCATTGATTTCACTAGTTATCTCTGTGTTTTTAGATGTGCCCAAATTGTTGTTCTATCAAGAATATTCCTGAGTATTTTCCTACAATGTCTTCCTGTCCCATACCTACACTGTGCAGCTATGTCCTTGGGTGCTTCTAATGTAGAGACTCACCACCAACAGGATTCACCACTCAGGATTCAGAGACTTGTGTTCTTCCCACTGTCTCCAACTCCAGACTTCAGATACCTTGTCCTGAAGAAGCCAAACTGCTGAAACTCACGCTCCGCCATCTTGTTCTCTCTCCTCTGTGTTTCTCATTGATGTTCTCCAAGTCTCTCTGATATGGCTCTTTCTCTATTCAGCCATGTTGGCTCTTCCAGCTCATTCCTTCTCAGTGGCTCTTTCCTTAGCTTCTATGATGTGACTCTTCCTCTAGGCAGCCATCTTGAATCTCCTATTCCAGACTTTTGCCTTATCCAACAGTAGGTCTGTTGTTTGACCGGCACTTCTGTTGTCCTATGCAGATGGGAAGCAATGCAGAACCAGCTTTAAATTGGTGCTGGCTGAGCTGAGGCATGGAATTGACAGTTGTTGTGTTGGTCAGGGATCAACCTATGGATCCCAGCATTCCACAGGGCTGCAGGTTTGTGTGACAGAATTTTAATTACCTATTATATCTAGTCCCTAAAATAGTGTCCTAGAAAGAATAAACATTAAATGAATATTCTTGTATATTGCTTCAGCATGAATGATTAGTCTATCTGGTTTCTTTTAAAAGAAAATAAATAAATATAATCAAAATTTTCTTTTTGTTTTTTAAACAAAATCTTGACTGACTAGTTTTCAGATTTTCATGAAATGATAAAAAAGAATGCAATTCTTTAAAACTTCTTAAATCATATATATAATTTTAATGGACAAAAGTTGTCATATAGTTAAAACAATCTCATCAAAATCTCAATCAACATTCTAGAGAAAATATAATTTTCTAATATGTTTTCTGAATAATTTATATATATATATATATATATAGAGAGAGAGAGAGAGAGAGAGAGAGTCATGAAGGTACTGATGCTTTGTTTACCCTTATCTGATTATATCTAGTTCATTAACTAAATACATGAACTAGGTTGGATGGAAATTTTTCATTAATCAAAAAACCTAAATTAGGCTTATTATATTTTAAGCTTTTCATTATGCAACATTGTTTATTAATCAGCTTTCCAGTCAGTGGGACAGGATACCTGGCATCTGTGACTTAAGGGTGAATGATTTAGTTTGCTCACAGTTCCAAAGATTTTAGTCCATGGTTGGCTAGCTCCAAGGCAGAAACATTGTGGTGAAAAAGCCTAACAGAGAAAAGCTGTTCACCTCATGGCAGGCTGGTAGCAGAGGGAAGGAAGGAATTGGGGGTAGAAATATACCTTCTGAAGCTATTGACAACTTCTGCCAGCCAGCCCCCACCCCTAACAGCACATTTAACTATGAACTCATTAATGGACTACCCCACTGGTGAGTATTGTGCCCCAAGGTTCAAACACTTTCCCAAAGCTCCACCTCTGAACATGTAAGACTTTTAGGGGACATTCTAGATCTAAAGCACGAGTCAATCTTTCCCAGAGACAAAATCAGTAGAGGAGTAAAGAGATATACATTTAGATTACAGAGATATAGATACAGTTATAGATATAGATAAGAGAAAGAATACACATTCACACATATCTGAATGAGAGGGAATGTATTAGGGGAATTGTCTCACACAATTATAGATGCTAAAGAAGAAGTCCCAGGACAGCCTTTCTGCAAGCTGAAGACCCTCACTTCCCAGTTGTGCAATTTTGTCCAAGCCTGAAAGTCTCAGAGCCAAGGAAGCTGATGACATAGCTCTCAGTACAAGGCCTAGGTCCTGAGAAACTTGGGAGCTGTTGATGCGAATCCTAGAATTTCCATGGCTGAAAAGCCTCACTAGAACTTTGATGTCCAAGAGCAGAAAGGGCAGAGCTCCAAGAGAGAGTGAGGGGAAATCCTTTGCTCTGGCTTTTTGTTCTGTCTGGTCCTCAGTTACTGGAATGGTTCCCACCACACTAAGGCTGAGCACTCCCTCTCAGGACACTGACTCACAGTCCATTACCTTTGGAAACATTCTCATAGATGCACAGAAGTTGTGCTTTGCTAGTTCTCCAGGCATCCCTTAATCCAGTCAAGATAGTGCCTAAAATTAACTGTCACAAACATCTCTAGTTTCCTATCAATTATCATTCCCAACTTGTCAAGTTTCCCAATATTTGTATTTTGCCAATATAAATATAAAGAATACTAAGAATTAATTAAAGATAAAACTGTGTGGCAATTTTTTCTCATTCAAAATCAGTATAAAATTAAATACTTTTCATTTTTTATTCATTTTCTAATCACATATTTCCTGTTGTAAATATGAAAAACATCTTACCTATATTATGCCTTATAAAATGACATTTAAATGACATATTACAAATTATTAAGATGGATGTGCATCTGGACATATTGAAGTTATTTTTTTCTTTTTAGTTTGACACATTCTAATTTGGAGCAACATTTATGTGCTAACATAAATAAGCAAAAACACACACTCGTCATTCCAATTATACTCTCAAACCATCCAAAATTTTGAAAATATTAGCTTTTCTGAAAACACATATACTTTACAGAGCTTAAAAAAATATTTTCTAAAAATTCAGTTTGCTTCTATACTTAGGATTAATGTATCTTATTAATATAGGTCAAATATATAACTTTTAAAACATAGGTAGACTATTATGAATAACTGAACTTACGTTATAGATAATGTGAAAAATCTGAGGGCCACTTCAGACTGACCAGATTGTTATCTCTGCCTTGAATATCTCATATCTTCAGCAGCACAGTCTATTTTTGGAATTGAAAACCAGTTTGGTCACAGCAGAAGTGGAATGACTGAAGGCTTGGGTAATGGGCTATAAAATCTTTCCCATCTAGGTCACTGATTGATTTGAGACTGTCACCAAGGTAGGTAGAAAAACAGTGATTGCTGCCATATAGGAACTGTCAAATCATATGAAATGAGAATATGGTCTCAATTCTAATAGACACATTTCCTATCTACCCACATAACACATGCTCATGTACACACACACACACACACACACACACACACACACACAAACTCACACCCCTAATGATTTCTTGGACCATTTCAGAGCAGAGTAAAATATAGAATACTCTTGGGGCAATTCTTCTTCTCTGAAATTGAAGTACAGAAGAGGAAATATTTTGATTAATTCATCTAAGTGGTTTTAGCAACCAATTTCTGCTCTAGAATTAAATGAGCACACTTTATCTAGGGGTATCTTCTGTGCTTTGATTTTTATTCTATTGTGAACAATAATGTTAGAGGTTTTTTTGTTTGATTTTTGCTCTTTCACTCTATGGCCCTCCAATGGTATTTAATATTTGTAGGAAGCACCATTTGTCCAAATGGAATAAGAATTTAGTTTGATCAGCAAAGAATGTAGAAATTTACTTAAGTAGTAAAGAATGTGGTGCCCTGACTTTGGTATTATGTTTCACCTCATGATTCAGGCATCTTGTTTGCCTTAAATGGTTTCACAAGCAGGAGGGTGACCCAGCGTAGATTTGCAGTGGCCGCACAGAGCGCAGCTAAACAACAGATTTAATGAGGTCAGAATTTCACACAATGCCTTATTCAAAGAATTCACGCAGCCAGAGAGCAGTTGTGGTAAATTGCAGTTGCCCATGGCTTTGCATCTAGAAGCAAAATCTTTTTCCACAAATAGTTTAAAGTGTTTTAAATGTTCAAAAATAGATGCCAATTTCATTTAGCTTTAAGATTCAAACATTCGTCAGGGTGGGGAACTCATATCCTCAATTGTTAAGAAAATTAGTTTATGAACTAAAAATATAGAGCTGCATTTACTTCTCTAAAATCAAGAAAAAACAAAAATATTTCCTAAGAGATTTTGGTATACCAGAAGTTTACCCTTTGTTTTCTACTTTAGGTTTTTGGACCATCTATACCTTATATTGCATTTCTTTAAATGTCTGTCTCCCTTACTTAACTTTAAACTCCTTGAAGACAGGCATTAGTGGACCTTAAAGACTTAATACATGATTGCCAAATAAATATTGAATGGAAATGAGAATCATTCATATGGTTAATGCTAAACTCATAAATAAAAAGCTCATAAAATTTCAGTCTGTCTTATTTCTGCAAGAAGTATCAGAGTAAGAATTTGACAAAGTTTACATTTTTATCTAATGACCACCTTTAATTTTGTGTATTCCATATTCAGTTTCTATGAAATCTCCTTTTCATTTTCTTCTTGGAAATATAGTTCCAGGTAGGCCGTTTTTACATTACTTTAGACCTGTGGATAAAACTACCATTACAAAGGTCAACTACCTCATTTTCTAGGCATTGGTATTAGGAATGAGGACATCCTCCCTTGTATTAAAACTCTATGGTTACGAATGCTTCTACCTAAGGATTGATCATCTTTGAACCATACTATCTCAAAAAGTCATAGGTCAAGGATGCTCTCTAGCTCCGCTTTCTTCAACACAGTCCTCAAAATATAAACCACAGCAATTACAAAAGAGAAAGAAATAAAAGGGTTATATATAAGAAAGGAAAATGTTAAATTAGTATTATTTGCGGATGACATAATCCTCTATATAGGAGACTTCAAAAACTCCACCAAAAGACCCCTAGAAATAATAATTGAATTCAGTAGTATAGCAGGATACAAAACCAACATTCAACAATCAAGCATCAATAACATTTCTGTACTCCAATAATATACTCACTAAGAAAGAAATTAGGGAAACAACACTTTGCACAATAACATCAAGAAAAATGAAGTACTTAGGAATCGATCTAACCAAGGAAGTGAAAGATTTCTACAATGAAAATTATAGTGCCCAGAAAAAGGAAATGAAAGAGAATATCAGAAAATGGAAAGATAGCTCCTGTTTCTGGATGACCATAACCAACATAGTGAAAATGATCATACTTACAAAAGTGTTATACAGACTTAATGCAATCCCAATAAAAATACAAATAGCATTCCTCACAGAAAAAGTGAGAACAATCCTAAAATTTTTATGAAACCAGAAAAGGCTTAGAATAAGAAACTACTGTGGGGAACAAGTGTAAGGCAGGGGGCATCACAATCTCAGACTTCAAGTTATACTACAAAGCTGCAGCAATAAAAACAGCATTATATTGGCAAACAACAGCAAATAAAAAACAAACACAAAACAAAAGAAAACAAAACAGACCTGTGGATCAATACAACAGAATAGAGGATGCAGAAACAACTTCAGGCATGCTTAGCTACTTCATCTTTGATAAATGGGCCAAACACCTTCACTGGAGGAAAGAGAGCCTCTTTAACAAATGGTTCTGAGAAAACTCACTTTCTTCAGGCTTAGGACTGAACCTGGACCCATATCTATCCCTACGTACCAAACTAAAATTGAAATGGATCAAAGATGGAAATATTAAACATAAACACTTTATCTATTGGAACATAAATAGGTAAAAACTCTTGAAAATGTAGCTGTAGACAAAACCTTTATGAACTAAATTGTGGTTTCACAGGAAATATTACAAAAAATCAACAAATGGGATCATATCAAATTAGAAATCTTCTGCAAAGTAAAGGAAACCAACAGAGTGAAGAGACAACCTACAAAATGGGAAAAACTTTTTGGCAGCTACTCTTCAGACAGGGAACTACTATCTAGAATATATGAAGAACTCACAAAAAGCTAGACCCCTCCAAATTTAAAGACCCAAACTAAAGTGGACATCTGAAATGAACAGACATTTCTTGGATAAAAAACTACAAATAGCTAATAAATACAGAAAAAATGTTTAACATCACTGCAAATTAAAACCACTGAGATTCTCACTCCAGAAAGTACAGCTCTCATCAAGAAATCAACCAATAACAGATGCTAATGAGACCGTGAGGAAAAAGAAACCCTTCTCCATTGTTGGTGGGAGTGTAAATTGGTACAACCACTATGGAAAGCAGTATATAGATTCCTCAACAAACTAAATCCAGAGGTTCCATTTGATCCAGCTATTCCCCTTCTAGGTATCATCAAGAAAAATTTAAAGACATCATATTACAGTGATGCATACATACCTATGTTTATACCAGCACAGTTTATAAGAGCAAAATCTTAGAAGCAGCCTGTATGCTCATCAACAAATGAATGAATTAAGAAGATGTGGTACTTATATATAGTGGAATACTTCTCTACCATAAAGGACAAACTTGGGGTATTTTTAGGTAAATGAATGCACTTCAAGACCATAATGTTAAGTGAAATAAATCCAGAACACATGTTTAAATATCATATCACTTCATTTGTATGAAAAACCCAAAGTATAAATAAGGACCAAAATGTGCAATAGATGTTAGGAAGTTGAAAGAACTTGTCCAAATGGGGAAAGGAAAAAGACATGGGGGGAGGGAGGAGGAAAAAAAGAAAAAAGAAGATTTAAAAAGAAAAAAGCAAGAAAGTGAATAACATGGAAATAGAGCTTTTATAAATGTCGAGGGCAAGAAAGGTCAGAGGGGAGTGAGGGGAAGGGGCCAAAAAAAAAAAAATTAAGATGTGTGAAAAACATAGTCACATCCTCCATGATGAATGTAACCATTATGTACTGCAAACATGTACTAATAAAAAATATGAAATAAGATTTTTAAAAATCATATGAAATAAAAGGTATTGGGATAGGAATTAAGTGATCATAAAATTTATCATCTAACTTTGGACAGTTTTGTCTTTGAAAAGAAAAACTCTCAAGTTACTGGGAAAATAGGTATAGTAGACTCTGCTATGGAAACAAACCAGGGAGTCAGGTCACCTTAGGTGAAAACAACCTGACCCAGTGCACAATGTACCATTACTGCAGGTGATTTCCAGTTTCATTTTCCAAATTGTGCATTTATAATGTCTATGCAAAGCCTTGACTTATGACTTGGCTGGAAATATGAAATAGCTCCTTTTGCTACACTAGAAAGAAAATAACTTTTCACTCCAGTGGTATTATTGAATAACTATCTTCAAACCAGGGTTCTTTGTACGAATACAAGTGCAGACAATTACAATGGAGTTAATTTATAGATTCTAACTCTCTAGTTATTTTTCTTAGCATTGATTATTTGTTTGTTTCCTGGTAATTTTCTTAATTTAATTAATACCTACTTACAAAACCCATAATTTTCTAGTCATTCATCTCATTAGATATTTCCAGGTATTTTTGCTCTTATGTGATACCTTTGTTCAGATCCCTTTTCATTATAGGTTTTAATTTTTCCCTATCATGTGTGTGTGTGTTTCTATTAGAAAGTAGTCTGGAATAAAAAATGTGCATAGTAAAAGTAGTAAACTTCAGTAAGAACCAATGAACTCTTTAAAATGCATTTCATTCACATGTTAAATACAATGAGTTTTTTTGCATTATGTTTATTGGTACATTTTAGGCATACAATGACATTCATCACTCGGAATTTGTACCTGTACAATCAACTTATAAAAATTATTTTCAATCTCTATCCCTAAGATGCATTGTTATGAAGAAAAAAAAAGAGAATCCGCAAGTATCCAACATAACAAGATAACATACTCTTAACATTTTTAAGTTTAGCTAGAGGGCTATTTAAGAAACCAGGTTTTTCAAATTATGATGGACAAAAATTGCAGATGAAGGATTCTTTACTTTAAATATGGTATTTCTTATTCAACATTGTACTTAAGTCTTATTTTGTCACATGCTATCATGAAACAGGTATTAATTATGGGACATAATCATTGTACTCCATTTTAATCATTGTGTGTTAAAATATATTGTACTCCCAATTAGCAAGCTGAATTTTAATGGTGGATATTAGACTGATTATTTTTCAGTAGTACATCCCTTTTCTTCAAGGAAAAAGTTTTAAACATGATGTTTAATTAAAATAATGAGATTATTCTTAGCTAATTTTTTTCTAGAATCTGAATGTGAGAGTTGAACACATGCATAAGCATATTTTGTGAAAGTCTGTATCTATCATTTGCTTTGATACTTCAACAGTCTGTTTGCTTTTCATTACATTAAAATAAGAATTAATACTACATACCATTTACACAAATTAAATTAACTATATTAAATTCACATTGTTTAAATTTAACTTTAAAAAAATTTTTTTAATAAGACATATTTTATAACATTTCTCTTCTTTTTGGATATTTATGAAGTGCATGTTAACAATGCATTTGAACCAAAAAAATAAAGCTGAAACTTTTTTTTGTAGAAAATGTCTGATTTCATTAATTGGTACACTAGTGAGAAAAAGTACTATTTCTGAAGTAGTGATGTCTGACAGGTCCCTAAAAATAGTTAACAGGTGACTCAAGTTTGGCAAAACAAGAATTTTATAGTTGGTGAAAAGATATTTCATACATTGCATTGTCAAAGGTGTTACAGTATTTCAGTGTTATCAAATAACTCTGAGACTATTACTTTAATCCAAGTGTCTGCAAAAGAAAAGAATAATAGACTTAAGTAGTGTTAATTTGTTAATTGTTAGAAAATTAAGGGTTTACTTTGTTGAAATCATCTATAAAGGAATTTGGTATTGCCTATGTCCTTCTACAGTTGAACATTCATATGTTTTATGTTTCAGAATTCTACTCTAACGTGCACTCAGGATATACACTTGCATGTACACCGTGACACTTGTGCGAGTATAACCTAGCAGTAAAACTTGGAATTCATTTGAACACTCACTATGGATAATTGGATGAATAAATCTTGTGTTCATGTCTCATTGCCATATACCATAGTAGTCAAACTAAATGAACTATAGAAATATTCTCATAGCATGGATGAATCACAGCAACACACTCTCAGTGAAACTTTTGTGAACAGCTTTACATAAATTGAGAGCAGAAGGCTCACTCTCATATGAAAAATATGATCATATTAATAATTATATTTACCAACCATAGGCGCAACATTTTAGATATGGTGCCAGTTTTCAGGTATTCTTTTTACTCAGATTGGACTGCTTTATTTTTGTGCATTTGCATTCTATAAACCAAACACATGGTACAGTTCATAATTATACTAGTGTTGAAATATTTCTTAATGAGAACATTTGAATATACACATAAAATCAGCTCAGACCTTCCCCAAACAAAGATAGTTAAAGATTGTTTTCGATCAAATAAGCATATTTATTAAACAGTAGAGCTCTCTATTGTTAGGAATCAAATCATCTTAAGCTATTCAAGAATGATTGGAACTCTAGCTACTGGATCTGAAAGCAAAGTTACTTTTCCACATTTGAAAATCAGTAGCAAATCTCAGGATGTATTTCAATTAATGAGCATTTATTTAATGTATAGTGACTGTAGGGAAATATGCATTTGTGAACAACAGGCGCATAATTTAGCTCCTCTTTGAATTTTTTCATAAGAAAGAGTCCTAAAAGTTCTTTATTTTTACCAAGGTGTAAAATAAAATGCTACAGTATGAGGAATATGCCATACAGATGTCATTATCTCTTTAGTCTTGGCAGAACCTGCCCGAGGCAAGATTGTGATGGAGAAGATTGACGCTGACATCACCAGACCTAATTTCGGCAGCTTTTTCCTCCTCTTCAGAGTGCTGGGTTTTTTTCTTTTTTCATCCTTAAGGAACTCTATATCATTGTGAAACTCCCTGACCTGTGCCAATTAAATGTGCTCCCAGCAAAGGGTTCTGTCTCACTTGTTCATCCCTCACTGTCAATTTAAGGAAAGGTATTACTTTACCAGGGTCCTTGACATTTGAAGCTATCTTTCTAATTGTGGAATTGGTGGCTTTGTCCTCTGGAAAATCAGATCAACTACTTAGGGGGACTTACCTTCTAATGCAAAAGTCATAGCCTCCCTGCTTTTGTGAGGAAAAAAAAAATGAAATTTACCAAAGAGCCATTTCTATAAGCAAGCATGACTGATTGAAAGATTAATGTCCTATTAGTGATTCCTAGGTCATCAGTTAAACCTCCTGACCTCCCAGTTACTAATGATGGCAGTTACTGTACACAGGGCTTATCATGTTTGCAGATCTGTCTCTTAGCTTTATGACCAGTGCAACATATTGTTCAAACTGAGCCCTGTCAACCTTAATTGTTTCACACTACAGTAGCTCTGCTGCTGCTGTCATTTCCCAGGTATTAATATTGATTCTAGCCCACTACATTGTCTCCTTGAAGCCTTTCTTCTTCTTCTTGAATTTGATAGGATTATTTGCACTATTTCACTTTGTCATACAGTAAACATGTTATCACTCAGTAGTTTTTTGTGTCTATCATGTAATCCAGACTGCATCTGAAAATGTCATTTCAGTATTCTGGATTTTTGATGTTGACTATCCTAATCTTTAACTTCAATCCTTTTATAATTTTGTTTGATTATAAACTGTGAAGGTAAGATAAACAGAGGACCAGTGTGAGCCCATAGTGAGCATCTGTTCTCTAAGTAGCCTGGGGGAAATCCACAGCAGGTTTTCCTGAAAATGAAAGTAAGGACAATATATGCCTTTGACTGGTATCCCAGTTATAAAAATATTTGTGGAGAAGGAAATAAACCTATGGTTTATGAAAGTGGTGATAGCATTTGGGCATTGCAAAAAACTGTAGGGAAGCATGTTTGTTGTGTGCAAACAAGACCCACAAGGGGAGCCTTCAGTAAGCTTTATAGGGATACATAGGAAAAAAATCACTATGTGGATACTTTCCCTAATTTTATGTTCATATTTTCCACAAGGAAAATATGTACATGTTTACTAAGATATGAGTATTCCTAAATGGAAGTAAATGTAGACTGCTATATATAAATGACATATTGTTTGTCTCTCTCTCTCTCTCTCTCTCTTTGTCTCGCAATTTCAGATAAGAGCACTTAATTTGAAGGAAACTTTCCAAAGGTTTGGAAAAACTTTAACACTTTGTTTAATTCTTTTAGTGCACACATGCAAATAAAATGATTAATTCAAACATGTAGCTTAATTTCCGTAACTGGTTTAGAACTGGTAACCCAAAATTAGAATACTCTAGATTACATTGCATATCTAGTGGGCCATCCAAGTTTCTGTATATAATTATTTATGAAGTTGTGTTATAATATAATATATTAAAATCAGGCTAATTTAAATTATTTTAATATACTTTCAAAAATGAAATTGAATATTAAATGTTCTGATGCATGACCTCCAGATGTACTCAATATAAAGTTGATAAAGGAGGAATATAATTAAATATCTGTTCATTAAGGAGATTATAGAGGGCAGCAACAATGTAAAGAATTGTATTAAATAAGGTTACATTCGTTTAGAAAAAAAGACTTCTAGTGTAATTATGATTATAAACACTGGACATGGAACAATTTTTTATCATGTCTGCAGAAATTCATTTAAAAGTTGATATGTTGATGGATAATTATGCTCAGCTATTCAGCAACCTCCTCCCTGGCCCTGCCTCCAAGACTGAGGGTCATAACTGATGGGTTTGAACTTGTTGGTTTGGAGAGTTAGAAACTTCTTTGTCCTGCATGTATCCCAAGAGACTTTGTTGATTACACACCTACACTAAGGCAAAGATATAATTTAGTGCTTTTTAAAAATTACAGTGAGTTTTGACTTCCAAATTTGTGCACCATATATTTCAACTTATCAAGTAACCAATATTCTTTTTCATACTCTAAGGTGTGCAAAGGTCAGTTGCCAAGTGAAAAAGGCCTCATGCCATCTTTTCATTTAGAATCTAAACACAAGGCTAACTGGAGGAAGTCCCTCTTTCCTTTAAGAAACTGCATGTCTAAAGTGACCAACTTGCATGCACAAGGGAGAAAAGCAATGACCCTTGCTAGGACTGTCCTCCCCTTATGTATTTCTAGAATCTTCTTGTAAGAGAATTTGACATGTTTATGCAATCAGAAGCATGTGTTAGAGTGATCTCTTCATAAAGAAGGTGTAAGGTGAGAAACAGCTATGTGCTTATATAATAGCTTCAGAGCAGCAACAATTAAAGCAGTGTTTAAAAGTTTAGGCAATGCATAAATCAAAATTTTGGACAAACATCAAAGGTACACCTGGAGACAATGTAGTCAAATGCATAAAACTAATGAAGATAATATAAAAAGATACTTAATCAAGTAGAGTTTCTTTCACTATTCATACATAAATATGTCAATATTTAAATTATATGCTTTGAATGGAATGTATATTATGATGATAATTATTTACTTTTTACAATGTAGAAATAAAAACATACATTCCTGCTGTGTGTGCCTTTGTGTACAGTGTTCCTCTTTGTAGAAGAACACCAATAATACTGGGTTAGGCCCAGACCTAGTAATCTCACTTTAATTTGATTACCTCTGCAAAAAACTCCAAAACTATCTCCAAATTAGGTCACATGGTGAGGAACTGCATGTTAGGATTTCAGCATACAAATTTGGTGGTGGGAGTGCATAATACTACACAACAGAATTATTGGCAACATTTAAATAGAGTAATATTGATTGTTAAAATGTAAACACAAATGTAATCACTGCCACAATTGTGATACGGATTAGTTCCATTACTCCAAAAGATTCCCCTGACCTTCTTGGTAATTACTCCTCCCCAAATGACAGTGTCTGGTAGACATTGATTTGTTTTCATTATTTTGTCTTTGTAAAAATGTCATAAAAATAAAACTGTACATTTAAACTTGGCTTTTTCATTAAGCTTAAATTTTTCAGGAGTCATTCATATAGTTGCATGAATCTGAGGATCAGTTTTTTTAGGGCTAAATAGCATTTTTTGGTACAAACGTGTCCATTTATTTTTCAGTTACTATTTGGATGATTCTCAAGTTTTTTTGCATTTTAAATGAAGGTTTATAGACTTGTGTATGGAATTTTATGTGGACATGTTCATTGTTTCAAATCCTTTTGGGTCAAGTCTCTCAATCATATAAAACTTTTATGTTTACTTTTATAAGAAACCACCACACCGTTTTGCAAAGTATGTTGCACAACTTGGGATAGATATGGATGTGCTATTTTTTCCATATTTACTAACAGTTTTCATTTCTTGTGTTTTGGTTTTTTTTGTTAATATTGGCCTTTTGGTTAGATTTGTGTGGGTGTCTTGCTGTGGATTTAATTTAAATGTTCCTAGTAACAAATAATGTTAAACCATTTTTGTGTATTTACCGATTGTAATTCTTTCAGGAAATCTGCAAAACTTTCCTGCATTTTTAGTGTACTCTTTTCTACTTCTTCAGTTGTAAGATTTCTTTTTATTTTTGTTTTAAATAATTTATTGCATATATATTTTAATTTATTTAAGGTAAAATTATATTTAAACAGATACAAAAATACATAAAAGTTTTAGGTAGTTATGAGACACCAGGTGATGGTCTGATACAAGTATACATGTGCACTGTATGAATCAGGTTGAACATTTATTTCTCCTGAAACTTTTATGAATTTTTTTATGGTGAAAACTTTAAACATAATTTCTTCTAGACCTTGGTAATATATAGTATATTATGATATTTATAGTCAGACTAAAGTGCAATAGCACATCAGAACTTGTTCTTTCTACATTGGTGAACTTACATCCACATTACTGATTGTTTGTCATTTTCTTGCAAATTCCTTAAAAGATTTTAAGTTAATGACAGCAAAACAATGAATATTTATGGTTTTTTTGTGACTTCTGTAAAAAAACCATCAAGATTTTTTTCTGTTGTTCATTAGAATTTTTGTAATTTGGGGGATTACATCATGATCTTGAATGAATTTTGTCTAATTTTATAGGCTATTTATTTATTTATTTACTTACTTTTGACTGGATATCTAAAAATTCCAATAACATTGGCTAAAATTGTTTTATTTTCTCATTAAATTACCACAATTTTGTTGAATATCAATAAAGTATGTATGTGTGTATCTATTCAGAAAAAACTTTTTCTCCCATTACTCTATATGATTTTTGTTCCATAAATATCACTCTTATGATTAATGCTGTTTTAAAATATATCTCAAAATAAGGTAACACATGCTTTCTCTCAATTTTAAAGCTGAAATATAATTCACATAACAAAACAAATCATAATTTTAAAATGTCACAATTCAGTAAACAAGGTTGTGCAACAATCACCTTTATCTATTTAATTTCAGAAAATTTTCATCACCCTAAAAATAAACCTGTTTTCTTTAGCAGTTACTCTCCCTTTTACAAATTTCTGGTCTAGTATTTTGTTGGGACCACTGCTCCTCAGGTTGAGTGAAAGGGACACCTGACTCTTCAGGTTGAAAGGGTGGGGCCATCTTTATATTTGGTTTAGGATGGAGCATGTATTGTTTTAATCTCATGCATGTTTTGTTTCAATTTTGTACTTTTGCACTGGGAATATCTATCCAATGCACGTTCCACCATTGGATTTTTAAGCAGATTCTTTTCTAGGTTTCAGGATCTACAGGTGAAGAAAAATTTCATCCAAGATAGACCATACATGCAATCTCTGATTCTTGATTTCAATAATCCATAACAAGATGTTTGCTACTTTGAAATTGACTATATTTGATGTAATTTCTGATTTAAAATTAATCCTAGAATATTTTCACATATTTGGGGATTTGGTGATAGCATGAGTGTACTTTGCATGTGAGAAGCACATGGATACTGGGGAGAAAAGACAGGGTTCTTACTGTTTTGAGGTGCATCATGTCAACACACACACACACATATATGTATATATATATATCTCCACACCTGCACATATGAGTTACTTTACCTGTGAATGTAACTTTATTTGGAAATATGGACTGTGCAGATGTGATCAAGTTAAGATGACAATATATTTAATAAAGTGAGCCATATTACAATATCTGGATTTCTTATAAGAAGAGGGTAATTTGGACTCATTGCTGAGTCAAAATACTCAACAACTAAAATTAAAGGAGGACAGGTTTATTTTGGCTCAGATTATAGCGGTTTCAGACCATAATTGACTGGCTCCAATATAAAGTGCCATGCCTGAGGGGCATCACAAATGAGAAACAGTTCATGGTGGGCAGAAGGCAGCAAAGCAGCAAGATAGTGAAGAAGCAGCAGACTGTCTCTCCCTTTTATCCCTTCCAGGTGAGTGCCCTTTGAGTGGTGTCACCCACACACAAGGTGGGTCTTTCCATTATCCACATGCAGAACTATGACAAACCAATCAGTGGACTAATTAATAATTACACACCCTTAATCCCAGCATCATACGCTCTAGATCCACCTTTGAAAAGCCCCACCTATGACCACAGGAGGCTTTGGGGAGATATCTAGGTACAAGCCATAGCACAAGTATATGAAGATAGAAATTAGAATAATACACAGAAAGCCAAAGAAACCTAGGATTGCCAACAACATCAGAACATAGATGAGTGAATAAGGTTCTTCCTCTAGAGCCTTGAGAGACCATGGCTGTGCAAACACTTTGATTTCAGATCTGTAGATTCCATAAACCTGAGAAAACAAATTTCTGTTCTTCTCAGTCATGTGGTTTGTAGCAATTTGTTATTGTGGGCTGGAGAAAGTAACATAGCTTATTATGGCTTACAAATATGGAAAATAAATTTCACATTTTTCTCTATACTTGCAGTTTCTAGCATTCCTTATTTATTCTTCTAAATATAGTTTTCTATTTGATATTTTTTATTCTGAAATAACTGCCTTAAATATTTCTAGTTCTGTAAATGCAATGGAGTTTCTTCTCCTTATTTTATTTTTAATATCATTAATTTTTAACATCTGGATATTTTTAATATCTGAATGTCTTTATTTCACATTTATACATTTATTTTGAAAAATATTATTATTAGATATGGAATAATTCAATGGGAACTTCAGTTAATTTTTTTTTCTTTTTTTCCCATATTTTAAAAATATTGCTCCCCTGGCTACTGAATCTCTGTATTTCTAATGAGAATTTGACTGTAGTTTTGTGTCCTTGGCTCCTATTCTGAAGTTCTTAATCTTTGGTTCTTATCTTTGTGATGTTGTGTCTAAGTGACTTTAAAACATTTGTCTCCTTTCATTTTTCTTTCTTTCTTTTTTTATATATATAGGTTTCTTGGGTTTGTGTTTTATGGTCATTTATTAATTCTGGAAATATTTTGGTTATTACTTGTTCAAATATTTCTTCTGAGCTATTATATTTTTCTTCCCTTTTTGAGACTAATTATTCATATATTCAATTGTTTGATATTATCATACATCTCTTGGATATTCTGTTCTTTTGTAAACTTATATTTTCCTCTGTGTGTTTCACTTGTGAATTTTTAATTGGCTTTTCCTCAAGTGAATTTCCTAATTCTTTACTAAGCTCTCTCTAGTCTGCTGATAATTCATCAAAAAATATTCAATCTTGGGCCAGAGATTTAGCTCAGTGTTTCCGGCGCCTGCCTTGCAAGCACAAGGTCCCAAGTTCGATCCCCAGTACCCCCCCCCAAAAAAAATTCAATCTTTGATGTCATGTATTTTTATTGCTTGCATTTCATTTGAATTTTTAATTCCACCACTCTCTTATAAGTTCAGATCTCTTTAGGTATATTTGCTGCCTTTTATTATAATATATAACCATTGATTAAATATATTAGCGTTCTCCAGATCCAATCTGATAGATGCCATACATAAAATTTCATTGAATCTAGTTTTCAACTGCTTTATTTGTTGATTAAGTCTTGTGTTTTTAATTTACTTTTATGTGTTTATAATTTTTTATTGTGTACTGACCATCAAAGTAGGTTAAGAGAAACTGAGGTCAAGGATATTTATGACCAATAATGACAATCTTGTTTTTTCATCAAGACATCAGTGTGTGTGTATGTGTGTGAATGCCTGTGCATATGCATGCGCCTGTGTGTGAGGAGGTGTGTATCTATTTAATAAGTTGGTGAGGTAGAATTGAGATTTGCATAGTAATTTTTAAGTTGTTATTCTTTAAGCTTCAAATTTCTCCTTTGGTTGACTATTCTTTGTACCTAGTATAAGGAATAGTGTACAAAAAATAATTTTTAAAAAATTTGCTGTATTCAAGTCTCAGCTTTCACTCTTACCCTTTTTATCAGTGTTCTGGTGATGTTTTTATTCAATGTTAGGCTCACAGTGAGGAGAAGATAGCATCAGTTACCTTTTACCAGCTTCCAAAGCAGCCTTCTCAAAATTATTGTCCTTATTCACTAAGGTATCCAAGCTCTGGATTTTGTAGAAGATAAAGTTTCCTGACTCTTCTCCAGGAAATTCAGACCCATTTTATATTGGCAATAAATAACAGATCCAGGTGTTTTTGCTTGTCATCCCCAGTGGCAGATAGATTTTGCTTCCAGTTCTATCCCCAAAATAGTATATCTTTCATTGCATCCTAGACCAAAGAATGTTTACTGTGTGTGCCCTAGTAGATTAAGGATTTATTTAACATGTCCAAATAGTCGACAACGCTTCACATGTATCCTAATAATAGCCAGTCACTTTCTCTGCTCCTATGGTTCCTCCAGTTTGGGAGATTTTTCCACTGTGTTCTGGTCCATGGTCTTTTGCAACAACCCAAGGAAGCCTGTTGAAAGATGGAATGTGATGAATGCAAGATCTTTATTGTTGTGGTTGTTGTTCTTATAAAGTATTAACCCAATGATTAACATTCAGTAAAAATTTGTCAGTTTTATTTTACCCATTTGTATGATAGGCACCTTTTTCTATGTTTGCTCAAAGTGAAAGAATAAATGTATGCCATTCACTTAAAAAGAGATGTCAAAAAATAAATAAAATAAAAAGAGACGTCACTCTTTAGGATTCATTTATCTTGGTGGTTTTACGATCTCTGTTTTTCAAACTGTTCAAAAGATATTATACTTCTTCAGATTATCTATTTTCATTTTTATATAAAGATGGAGTTCTCTTCTGTCTTTCTACATCCTAAATATGAAAAGCCAAATAATTGCTAATTACTTGATATTTACTATAACTTGGAGTACACACAATATAGAATTTCATCAAATATGAACAAACTAGTTAGAAAGCATTTGCTTAAACTTAAAATAGTATTTTATTTATAAGAATATTCAAACTAAAAAACCCTTCAACTGAAAAGTAATAAAATAGAAATAATAACCATTTAAAAAATATTAGCCTTTGTCATAAAGAAAGTTAAAAGTTTAGCAATATTATAATTTATGCATATGCTCTGTCCATTGCTACAAATTACATGTAATCCCATTTCCCAGTTCCACCAGAATATTTCTGAAATACATACATGATTATATCATTTACTTGATTTTAATCTTTAGTTGTTCTTTCATTGCTCTTTTTAAAAAAGGAGATAAATCTTATCATGATATCTCAGGCCCTAAGGAGGCCCTGGCCCTGTTTATCTCTCTGGTGTTGTTTTCTTTCCTCCCATTACACCTCACACTCCTTTAAAGTGACCTGATTTTAGTTCCTAGAATGTACATTGCTCTCACTTTCCCATGGTATTTCACAAATGCTCTCTCCTCTTTCTAGATTAATCCATCTCCAGCCGTCATGCTACCTTCCTCGGCCATCTCTTTTTCTAACATTTATGATTCAACATAGAAGTTTCTTTTTCTAAATAGCCTTCCAGGAGTGCTAAACCAGGTGGGTCCATCTCATTCTGTATTTCACCAATTATATCTCCTGCTGTTGTCTCTTTATTCTCCAAATTACTCACAATATCATAGGAAACGAAAGGTTAAGGACTATGTCTATCCACTGTGTTCACTGCTTTACTGGCACCTATATTCAATGCTAGATTCATAGCATATATCCATTGAATGTGAATGAATATATATCCTTCTTATTTACTGACTATTTCCTTTTTTAAAATACAACCATGAATCATTAGGCAATTTGACCTGTTACCAGATGAAGTCTTTGGTAACAAATACATTATTACTTTTTCTTTGAAAATTTGCTCATTTTTCTCTTGTGGTAAGGATTAGTGAGTGATGTTAGTGGGGAGGATGCACATAAAAGAAAAATAGAACTTGAATAAAGAATGACATCAAATTGTGAATCATTTTTAAATTCTCTTTATAGCACAGTGAATGGGATTACTCATTTCCATCACATTGTGCTACAGAAAGAAAAGTGAACAAGTTGAACTGTATGTTTGAATGCAAGAGAACAAAGGGTCAATTTTGTTTCAAAAGGCTTACTCACCATTTCACATTTGCTGCCGTATATATGTGTGTGCACTTATATGACTACAACTTTCAATAGGGTGGGTTAATTCTATCCAAATTTGTTCTTCAATCATGGAGTATATCAGTTTAGAATTAAGCCTGATTTGTGATTTGGGGGAACACAATTCAAATTGTTGCACTTTGACACCCATGAGAGACATAAATAATCATCAGGAATATATAATAATTAATAATTAGGAAGTACTTACTATGTGACAGGTAATACATTAAGCTTTTTATAAGACTTACCCTTGAACTCTCTAATATTGGTAAAATTTCTGTAAAATACTGTAAGTACATCTGAAATTAATAAAACAAAAATTTAAAATAATCTGCTTTTTCCAAAATAAGGGAAAAATCTTGAAATAAAAAGACAGATGAAATGAGAGCTTCATAATTCAATGAGACTGAGGTATGTCAACCTGTTTCTGTGTGTAGCCTTAGTTGGATTTTGATTAAACACACAATTAAATAAACTGATACAATTAAGAAAATTTGAACATTTAGACAGTTGGAAATTTAATTATTGCTATTTGCTTTAGATGTGATAATGGTTGACTGTTATTCTAAAAATAATATTTCTCTGTCTTGGAATTATATACTGAAATATCAACAGATGTTCTGATGGCTAGAATATGCCTCATAATAGTCTTACTGTGGGAAATATAAATGAATGAGATAGACTATAACTTGGTATTGGTAAATATTAGATGATGACTACATGGAGTTTCATTATACTGTTTTTCAATTGGTGTATAATTTAATAATTTTGAACAAACAGTGAAAATGTCTTCAATCTGTATATATGAAAACCACATGTGTTTTAACAAGCTATTTTCTTTGCTGGAAAAGGTGAATAAACATCTTGTCATGGTTATATAAAGCTTTATAATTAAAAATTTTAAAAAAGACTTTCACCAGTGCTATTATGTTAAATTTACCTAACAACATAAACAATTACACAGTGATGTAATCTTAATTTTTTTCAAAAGGAACAGAAGCTAAGTCAACTGTAAAATCAAGCTCAAATTCCATTCCTCAGCACATATAATAAAGAAGCAAACCTAATTTTCTAGTACCCCAATCAGCTTTTTTCTTTTCATGTCAAATTAACTGATATTTTTTAGAATTTTTGAGTGAGAGGGTAAAGCCAGAGAGAAGTGGGGCAGGGACAGAGACAGAAATAGAGACAGAAAGAGAAAGAGAGATATTTGGCTCATGAAAAAGCAAATACAAGTGCCGAGTTATATAGAATAATTATTAATAACTTGTTGACATTTGAATATTTTTCATATAGAAAAGTGATACTTCCTTAAGAAAAAAATTGAAGCAAAATAAATAAAAAAAGGAAAAAAGTTGACTTACACTCATATAAAACAGTAATGTATGGGTGGAAAAAGAAGTGAGAGAGCATTAGGGACTAGGAATTTGAAATTACTGAATGTAAGAACTATGAAGGATAGTTCAAAATAAGTGAAGATTATGAAGAATGCAGGAGACCAGCATCAGGCTCATGGTCATGGCTCTAGGTAAGGTTTGAACAGGGAGGAAATTATCTTTTTCAAGTCATGAAAACAGTATAGTACCTTACTATTTTAGGAAACACCATGAAGGAATACATATTAAAAATCTGCATGAAATATGTCTTACCATCTAGAAAATTCCTACAGAGAATTCTGTAAAATTTTTTCTTCAATCTTGTTTCTTTTCTTATAAGAATAATTGATATTTCAAGCTAACAGAAAGTAATGTAAATGAGTCTTGCTTTGTACTGAAAGGGTAGATTTTTGGGCCAGGAATTTACCTCAGTGATGCCACCTCCTTTCTCGCAAGTGCAAGGTCCCAGAGTTTGATCCCCAGTACAAAAAAAAAAAAAAAAAAAAAAAAAGTTAATTTTAAGGCCAAAGACCTTGGGGAAAGAAAACATACTTCTCTTTATTTAACTAACAATAATGAAAAAAACTTTAAATACAAAAATAGCAGAAAAGATTGCCTTTACCTTGACAGATGTTATTAACAAACATTTTAAAAATAATACATCTCATCAAAATTTTCAAATGAAAATTTGTGACATTAGAGGTGAAAATAAGCAAGATTCTGAGGCCTGGTATTCTTTATGGAAGAGAATTTTGGAATCAAAGAATAAAAGTTATGAGCAACAATGGATGAAAAATTTATAAGAATTTTGTCAATTACTTCCTTGTCTTGGAAGAAATTCTGGAAAGGCCATACATTTGGTGACTTTCAACAGTCCTTTTGTATAGAAGGACTAAAATGATGTGCTGTGCAAAATCATGAAATAGTACGCATTCTGTCTTAAAATTTAAAAAAGAGAACAAAGCAAGGAAAAGAACCCTCCAAAATCTATAAAGAACTGGATCAGTTATATTATGGATACAGGAAAAAATAGCTGAGAAGGAGTGTGGCATAATGGTTAAGCGTTTATGATTTAGAAAAAGCCCAAGCATTACATTCCACCTGAGTTTTAGCCATATGTGTCTCTAAGACTTGACCTCCTTATTTCTGAAATGGAGTTTAAATGGGTTGTAGAGAGATGGAGGTATAACAATGCCTTTGAGGCACTTAGTAGATACTTACCTTATAGCAATTGTTCCAGAAATGTTAATATCTATCATCATCATTGTCTTATTGCAATTCATATTTTCATTATTATCTGGTGTTACTGTGATGATTAACTAAAATTTTAGTGATTAAGGACAACTTCATGATTAACATGGAGTAAGTATCTTTCTTATTTCAATTGAATTCCCAAATTGGAATTTTAGCTGAAGTGGTTATAAAATTGATCTCTGGTGTATATCTGTAATTATATTTTATAATCAAATATTATCATATAACTCTTATCCCTGATGAGATCAAGCACTTGTGAACTAGTCTCTTCATGTCAGAGTTAAAGTACACAAATTTTTTGAGTTTTATCATGTAACACCAACCCTAATACTTGGAAGTTCTAGAATAAGGCTAGTTAATTATTAATGATAGATAAAAATCAGACACGTGTAGCCATAACATCTAAATATGTTTTCTTTCTTAAGGATCTCAAATCCCAATTGTCTGCAGATGTTTGAGTACATGAATGGAGAAAGGCTGGAAGAGAAGTTATAAAAAGAAACTCTGTATTTGAAACTGGTGACTCCTGCATGCTTTTACCAAATAGAATCACGTTAGTACTTTTCATGTTTCCCTACTTCCACAGATCCTCAGTTGTTAAGGATATAAAATTGGTAAGAGGTACGGTGACACCTTCAACACTAAATAAATGAGGGCCACTGGTTCAGAACAACTCTTTAAAGAGATGAAGTATAAATTCAGAGCAGCCCAGATGAGTTATTCCATTGATTCTTCTGTTAATTCAACATTTGTGTTAATTGCAGAAAGCAGTGTGAAGCCTCATAGGTACTATAAAACCTATGCTGTTTTCCATGTTACAACCACATCAACTCTTAACTAGCTCAACCAAGCAATCTTTAAAGGATTCAGGAATCAGCTAGAAGCTCAAGAGACCCACAAGAAATTTATTGGTGTTCATATGGATGTCTAGTGTGTTTGATAATTTACTCAAGATGATTGCAAAAAGTTGTCAGAGACCTCTCAGGATCCATAAAACCTATTTTTGCATAAATTATGCTTCTGCAAATTAAAGAGTAGGTCCCTGAGAGCTTTTGCAATACCCAGAGCTCCAGATAGATGGGCACTATCACTGAGTGGACATTGCAGTTGTCCTAAAAACAAACAGATTTTTTTCTTTGACTATGTATATTGCTCACTTTGAAGAATACTTGAAAATATGATAGAGCGAAACTTAGAAAATTCTATGGTTTCACTGAGGAAAAAATCTAAAAGTCAACCTTGGATTCAAAAGAAATAAAGTGATAAACAACATTATAGATCTGTACTCAAAATGAATGTATGAATTCATCTCAGAAACAAATAGAAATACTTATCTTTAACATAAAATGTCTTGGTTTTAAATATTAATACAAAGTTTATGAAATTACTTAAAATGTTAATTTTTCTTTAAAGTCAGTAATGTTAATATTTGAAATGAATTAGTAAATTGAGTCATAAACATACATTTGAAAAGCTTCAATTATATGACAATGTAAATGTGTTAATAAATTATACATAGGAAAACACTGAATAATATTAGATACGTTTCTTTTCCAAGATGAGATTTTTAAATTGAAGTAGAAGTTATCAATAAGACTTCTACTAGAAGAGTAAAAATACCTAAATATCCAGTAGATAGAATATTCTTTTGATTGGGGAACGTGAAGTAGCAAATTTTTTTCTTAGGCTAGAAAACTGCACAATCAGGTATGAAGTAGCAAACTTTTTTTTCTTAGGCTAGAAAACTACACATTTAGTGATCATGTGTGATATATCTACAATGATATGTATGGCCGTGAAAAGTAAAACTGCTTTATATCAAGAGGTAATATGGACAATGCTTGATCTTGGATAAAAATCCAATTATATTCACTCCTATTAGTGATATAAAAAAATCTCACAACATAATTTTCCATCCTACTAATAACACATTATATCGTATCAGTTTTCTTGTCATCGATATTTTTGTTACACCCAGTGAGAGAGAACCAACCAGAGACCGATATTAAATCCACACAGGAGTTTATTACCGGCCGGGACCCGAGCCCAGCATCGGACTTGAGCCTTGACTGGGGATTGACAAACATGTTTTATACACCATTGAGGCCAACAGTTTCTAGGCCCCCATATGGGATAGAACTAGTAAAGCAAGCAAAAGGTACAGAAGCAGAACGTCCTGCTGTCAGGACATTTGTAAAACAATAGTTGATTAATTGTTATTTCTAAAGAGACTTTCTAAGGGGAGGAGGTTTTTAAGCTTCCTCCTTCTGAGTTTATCTAAAGGGCAGGCAGGTGGGTCAAGCAGCAATATGGAGTCTGTCTTGCTAACTAACTAGGGTCCTTCAATTTTGTTTATGCCTTTTGCTAGACTTAGAAAGGAAGTTATTAATAACCTATAACAAGAACTTTTTAATTGTTACGTTGCTCTATGTGGTCTCTTTGGGTGCTAATACATTTGCTTGAAACATGGAGAGAAAAATGTCAGAGAATGATGTAAATTTGTACAGCATAACATGCATGACCAGCTTATCTTGATGTCCACATGAGAAGCTGCCAAATCAGAACAAAAAGCAAAATAAAAATGCTTTGACTTAGTACTTAAAGGATGAGTTTAGCCTTGCACTTAGGCAATATTTTACCTTTTTCTCTGTGTAATGAATTTGTTATAATGAGAAATGTAGTATTTAGCTTTCTTCCCTTACCTTTCTTCCCTTTAATCTAACTTCTTTCCTGTGTTTATTTCCTGGACCACCTTTTGTTTTTCAGTGCCCAGTTCCACTGGTTCTTAGTTTTATTTCAATATTGACCTTTTCCTTACAACACTGTATATATGGTATTGATTTTTATGTCTTTTACTGATGCTCCTTAATCCGATCATCCTAACTAATTCCAGTCATCATGGCAGTTGTAACTTGACTCACTGATAATCCCATGAGTGCTGTCCAACTCTGCTGTGTGACAATTCCACCTGGGGACAGACTGGGGCATTCTGGTATTCTGTTCTCAGAAGTGGACAAGTCCACACAGTCTACAGATGTCTCGAGTATTTAAGAGTGTTACCTGTAATTTTATTATAATTTAGCTAGTAATTTTTACCATTTATTTGGCCATTTTTGAATTTAAAAAAAGGCTAAAAAGGCTAATACTAGAGATTTAAAAAAGTAAAATGTGTGTTTGTTTTCCCCTGTGTTATAATGTTAATTTTCAGCTTGTCTTCATCTTCACTCGCTGAAAAACAAGGTAGGGTTTGACATAGGTCTATTAAAACATTTATGCAATTAAAAACTGCCAGGTTCAAGGAAAAGAGTTTTATTTCATTCATTCAATTAATTGATTGGATCAATTTTTAAAATTAATTTTATTGGTATATTTTAGGTATACAATATAATGACATTCATTATTGGAATTTTATACCTTTACATAATGTATCTTGGTTCTTATTTTTTCCCCATTCCCTTGCCCTCCCTTCAACCCCTCCACTCCTCCCTATTACATTGTTTCAATTTTTTTCTTATCTTATATTAATTCCATTCCCTTCTTTCCTTTCCCCAACCATTCTCATTTCCCCTTTGGACCTTTCCTTCCTATTTCACAAAATCTGTTATACCTTTTGATCATTATTTATACTTTTAGTTTTTCACACCAGAGAAACTATTCAGTATTTACACATGTGTGTTCTATTTATTTCATTTAAGAGTATGGCCTCAATGTGCATCCACTTAGCTATAAATGTCTCTAGTTTCTTGTTCTTTATGGCTGAGTAGTACTCCATTTTATTAAACACACACACACACACACACACACATTTTCATTACTCAGTCTCTGGTTGATGCCCAATTGGGCTGTTTCCAAGTTTTAGCTATTACAAACTGTGCTGCTATGAACATGGGCGCACATATATCACTGTAGCATGATTCTTTTAATTCTTTGGGGAAGATAAACAACAGGGGAATAGCTGGGTCAAATTGGGCATCTAATCCTAGTTCTTTGAGGTAACTCCATACTGATTTCCACAGTGGTTGCACCAGTCTACACTCCCACCATCAATGAAGCAGTGTTCCTCTTTCCCCACACCCCCACCAGCATTTGTTATTTGTTGATTTCATGATAGCAGTCATTCTTTCTGAGGTGAAGTGGAATCTCAGCGTTGTTTTCATTTGCATCTCTTGAATGACCAGTGATGTTGAACATTTTTTTCATATATTTGCTGCTTTTTTTTTTTTTGGCTTGTATTCAACT
>NW_004624753.1:13332717-13344118 GCF_000247695.1 Heterocephalus glaber | reverse complement strand
AAACAGTAGTGGCAGTAGTTCCTCTCTAAATGTCTTGTAGAATTCAGCAGTGAAGCCAGCAGGACACAGGCTTTTCTTAGTTGGTAAGTTTTTTTGTTTTGTTTTGTTTTTGTTTTGGTACCGGGGATCAAACTTGAGAGGCACGCAGTGGAACCAGTGAGGTAAATCCCCAGCCCAGTTGATAAGTTTTTAATTACATTTTCAATTTCATTGATTGATATTGGGCAAAGGGGAAGGGGAAGTAGGAGGAGTAGGGGAATGGAAAGAAGGGAATGGAATTAATATGGGAAAATGAAAAAATGGCAATAAGGTCTTTGTAAATATGGAGCGATGGAGAGGTTGAAGGGAGTGCAGGGGAATGGGGAAAAAATAAGAACCAAGAGAGATTATGTAAAGATGCACATTTCCAATGATGAATGTCATTATATTGTATACCTAAAATATACCAATAGAATTAATTTTAAAAAAGTAAAAATGAAAGCAAAAAACAAAAAATAAAAAACAAAACAAAAATCCCTCACCAACATCAACAACCACAAAGCTACCCCAAAGTTATGCTCTTTTGTGTATATATTTGATATTCTGAAATTCAGGGAAAAAGATCTCAGTGTGAGTCTGTTTCTAAATACTGTTCCTTACTTGATAAGTCTTACAATACAATCACAGGTATGACTGACTTTTGGAAATTTACTTCATTTTGCTATTTTTTACTTCTCAATATTGTGTAATAATATGAAATATTATATGATTTCAGTAAGGTATTATAAGTATTATATATGTATTATAAGTGTATAAATATTTATATAAATTCATTAAAATATACAAGAGTATATGACTCAGTCATTGTTACTAGGAAGTCTGAAAAAAATAGTAGAAAGGAACATTAACTTTCATCATTTTTAAAACAATTTGTTATATAATTGAAATTATAGCATATGCAATATATTGAAAATATACACTTAGATAAGTCTTGATATATGTAATAAACCATGAAAGCATCACAAGTCAAATATTTAGTAGGATAGGCCTGCCATATATTAAACCAACTACAGATCAAATATAAATTGTGTCTATCCTGAACACATACAAATGTTTGTTCTTATCATCATTCCCTAAGCAATGCAATATAACAAGAACTTGCATAATATATACACAGTGGACACTCAAGTGATGACCATCTTGACATATGAACAACTTGGGTTAATTAGGCTAAAGGAAGATTCATCTTCCTCTTGTTATCTATAGCATGTACCAGGTAAACATCCAGATCTCAGCTGTATTGACTTACAACCAACTTGAGTTACATCCAGCCCTCAGGAGCCAATCAAGTTTGTAAGTCAAGGGTCCATTTTATTGCATTAGGTGTTGAGTAACCTGGAGATGATTCAAAATATATGGATGCATGTAGGTTATATACAAACCCTATGCCATTTTATAGAAGGGCCTTAAACATGCACAGAATTTGGTATTTGTGTAGGGTCCTTAGTCTAATCTCCCATGGATATTCTTTCCTTCTTTATAATCAATCCTTCCCCTGTCCACCTACATAAATCACAATTTTAGTACTGATTTTTGGTCACTATCAGTTAGTGTGTATTTTCTAAACATGTTATAGAAATTGAATCATATAAATATGTATTCTTATACCCATGACTCTATACATTCCATTTTGTTTTTTGAGCACTATGTTGTATCAATAGTTTATTTCTTATTCTACTGGGATCTTGATTAGAATTGCCTTTTATATATCATATATAAGTCAATATGGGGAGAACTGATATCTGATATTAAAATCTCTAACCAAGACTTAAATTTATGCCTTATTTAAATTTTAGCAGCAGTTATTTGAATTTTCCAATAGCATGTAAATCTTATACATCTTTTCTCAGATTTATACTTATTTGATAGATTTATATTATTTAAATAATCCTGTTATCAAGTTTCATTTGTTGATTGTTCTTTGCCACTAAGCAGAGATCCAAATTACCTATATGTGATGATCTTGTGTCCTGCAGATTTACTAAACTTCTTATTTGTCTCTTTAGCTTTTGGAGCCTTCACTGAACTTTCCACATAAACATGTAATCAGCAAACAAATGTAACTTCTTCTTTTCTTTAAAATCAACATAAAGTTTATTTGTCTGTCCTATAATATTTGCCACAGTCTGAGTACAATGTTAAAAAAAAAAACAAACTAAAAGTTCTGATTTAGGTCTGTTTTTTTTGTTTCTGATCTTACAATAAAAGTATTCAGATGACGGGTGAGGGAATCTTATTCTGTTTCTAACTTCCTTAGAGTTTTACTAGAAAGGAATTTAAAATTAAAATTTCATACATACAGAGTTTTTTGCTTATTTTTAAATAATCATGTGTTTTGTTTTTAAAATAGTTTTGTCAATATGGAGAATTATTGATTGCTTTTTGAAAAAGCCAACTATGTTTTGTTTGTTTGATCACAATGTATTATTTTTTCTGTGTTATAGTTGATTTACTAGGATTTAGTTTAGAAATTTTTATATCGATGTTCATGGAAAATATTTCACAGTTTTTAAAATATATTTTAATATGTTTATCTGTTTTTTGTATCAGAATAAAGCTGAATTTATAGAGTGAGTTGCGATGTATTTCGTCTTCAAATTTCTGGAAGTGCTTATTCAAAGTTATCGTTCTTCTTTCATTTTCTTTTATTTTTTTCTGATACTGATGATCAAACTGAGGACCTTGTGCTTGCTAGGCAGCCAAGGCGCCACTGAGCTACATTCCTGGCTCAATGGTTCTTCTTTTAACATGAGATAAAATTCACCAGTAAAATTATCCAAACCTGGTATCTTTTCATTTTAGAGCATTTTAAATGAAATTACATATTTAATTAATATTAACTATCATGAACATCTAGTTATTGATAGTATTTTGGTAATTTGTTTAAAAGTTTTTCCCATTTAGCTTTCATTGTCATATTTATTTCCATCAGTTTTTCATTTAATTGTGTAATAATTGCAGAATTTATAGACATACTACTTCTCTTATTTCATAATTGATGACTTGAGTCTTCTTTCAGTTTTTTCCTTACCCTTCTCAAGAGACCAATATAACTCATACTGATCTAAAAACATCATTGGTTTCATTTTCTCCACTGTTTATCTCTTCTTCATATGATTAAAGTAAGTGGGCCACATGAAGAAATGACTACTGAAGTGTATGATAACTATCACAGGTGACTGTCATGTGCCAGTCTATGTGCAACTCAGGATCCAACCCTCTCTCATGGGACTTACATTGTATTGAAACGTGCTAAAATAAAACCACACACCAAAAAATTATCACATTAATTCTAGATAGTCATAAGCACTTTGAAAGACATTATTAAAATGAAGTTGTAAAATAAAAATGATCTGGTTTGTGCTTGGTATACTCAGGGTAACCAGGAACAGACTGAGAAGGACGCTTGAGTCCAGATAATTAGAGTAAACCAATAATTTAAATAGCTGAGGAAAGACATAAATATCTACAGAGAGGACCTTGGAAAGAGGTTGATATTGAAAGACAAAAGTATGAACTTACAATATGGCTGGAATTTGAGGGAACATATGGTATTATGTTTGGAAAAGTCCATAGAGACCATGTAATCAGTTATCTCAATCCTATTCCAAGTAAATTAAGAAGCCACAGAGAGTTTGAAGGCAGGAGAAAAGTGTAATATTTATCTGTGAAAAAACTGAAAAGATAATCTGGTTGTTGTTTAGTGGATCAGAGCCTGTGGTGAAAGACAGATAATACATAGATGAAATTAAAGCTGATACAAGGCTACCTGTCAGGAGGCTTCACAGTATTTTAAGAAGAGTTGGCTGCTAGAAATAAATTATAAGAGTTGACAGATAATAAGTATTTGTGAGGAGCAAAATCAATTAGATTTTCTGATGGATTCAGTATCGATATTGAAAGAAAAGGATAATAAATCTTAAAATAATTGTGCTATGTAAAAGAAGTGAAACACAATGAACAATATGTCTATATGGTCCATTTTGTGGGTTTAGAGAAACAGTAAACTCTAGAAACAAAAAGCCAATAAGTTGATGTCTAGAGTTGGGGAGAAAATAAAGGGATAGACTTTAAACATCAGAAAAAGTATTTAGAAAGAGACCTTCTTATACCTTGATGACAGTGGAGGTTACCTGATTATATACAATTGTTCAAAATTATAAATATATGTCTACAGAGTGGAAATTTTACTATGTATAAATTATACCACAATATAATTACTATAAAGGGTCAAATGTGAAATGCAACATGTTTCCAACTGCTGTTATAGATGAGACTAATTATTTTAAGATTCAAATAACAAGATGTGTTATAGTATAGCACAAGTACTCTTTGTATACATCTGCTAAGAATTTATAAGTATTAAGGGGATGGGCCAAGACTATAAGAACCTGAATTTTAACAAAAGAAATTTAAATGCTTGAAACAGAAAACTTCTAGGTTTGGATTCTGGGTTTGTCTTGGACAAGTAGTGAGACTGGAATTCATTGTTTTTCTTATCAGATGCAGAGACTGGAAACTGAAAAGCAATGCCATTTCTTCAACCCATCATAGATTTTAGGTCATAGAGAAAATCTGTGGTCTAAAGAGTTGGGAACATTCGGGGAGATATAAGACCTGAAATCCTCCCTAGAGAAAAGTCACCAGACCAAATAAAGTGGTATGATGGCTTGAATTATATTTTTGACAATTTCTGGAAGTTGAATGCACACGATTGTGAGATCAAAATGCTCCTGAAGCCACAGGAAAACACAGAAATTGCATTCTTAGATTGTAAGAGGATTAAACTAGAAATCAATGAGAGAAAGGTATTATGAAAATCCCCAAGTGTTTGGAGATCAAGCAACAAATTCTGAATATTACATGGTCATAGAAAAAGTCTTAAGAGATATAAACACTGAAATAGAGAAAAATGAAAATACAACTTAGTAAATGTGTGGAATGCAGTGAAAATAGCAGGTTGAAGAAAATTTATAACATTGAATGTGTAGATTGGAAAAGAAAACAAAAAAATAATAAACTTCTATCATAAAAAATTAGGAGAAACAGACAATGCTACATTATGCAAATAAATATATTTAAAAATTAAATAATTTATTTTGCAGTCCTGGGTATTAAACGCATGGCCTTCTCACTAAGATACATCCTCAGCCTCTTTTTCATTTTTTTAATATTTTGAGGTAGGGTCTCATTAAGTCACCAAGTGGGATACAGATTTGTACCATGATATCTGGCTTGCAACGATAAAATTTTAAGGTTAAATCATTAGAATTAGAATCAAGAATATGACAGAGATAATCTATAAAACATAAACTGGCAGTTGCAAAGAATCACTGAAATAGATAAAATTGTAACCATGGGAATAACGAGAGAGAGAGAAGACGTAAATTGCTAGTTTCAGTAATGAAAGAGAGGCTCATGCCACTGATTCCATAAACATTTAGAGAAAACAAAGAAAGACTATAAATTTATGCATATATTTTATGTGGCCTAATTTATTAAAAAAACAAAAACTATAAATATTTACTCAAGGAAAACTAGCTAATGTCAATAAACCAATACATATTAAAAATGTATTAGTAACAAAACACACACTTATGCACACAACTTAGAAACCGTATCAGGCCTAGATGATTCACCAGTGAATTATGTATAAAATAAATATACATTTGTATATATTTATATATAAATTTTATATAATCCATTTCAGAAATAGTAGTGGATAGAATATTTCCTAGCTAAATCCAGTATTACCCTTTTGCCAAATCTATGTAATACAGTACAAAAAATATACTGTGACCCATACTTCTCTTGACTTTATATATAATATCTTTAACAACATATCAGCCAAGCCAATTCAGCAAAATAAAAACATATACACTTGGTGATAGTTATATTCATTTCAGAAATGTAAGGCTTGTCAAATCAGCTGCTGATTGATTTATAAATAATCTTTGTAATTACTCATATTAACAAAATAATTATGGTCATACCAGCAGATGCAGAAAAGCTATCTTATGCAGTTCAACAAAAATTTATGAAAAGACTAAAATTAAGCATAAAAGGAAATTTCTATGAAATGGTTTATATGACATACTTTTAGGTAACAATGCTTAATGAAAGACTAAAATCAGGAACAAGAGAAGTATGTCCTTTATACTACTATTATTCAATATCATACAAGACATTCTAGTTATTGCAATAAGGCAATAAAAATAAAATAAATGAAGATGTAGGAGTACAGGTGCCCAGATGGCCTTGGCCAACCAACCCAGTTATTCTCTCTCTCACTTGCTGTTCTCAAAATAACCACAGAATATACCATGAGTGCAACATCACACCATAGGGAGGATGTGTCCAGCATTTCCTGGGTAACATCCTCCTTTTTTTTTTTCTGAGAACAGAATATCTGCATCACTGGAATTCTATGCCACATATACCCAGGACATGTACTCCATAAGGGAGTGGTTTTATGTTTTTTATTGCGGTGTGAAGGTGGACATGCAGATGAGAATTGAGCTACTCTGGACAACTTTCCTGAGTCTTGAGATCTCCATGTACCTCATAGTTCTACTTATCCTTGCTGTGTGCAGTAATAAATCTGTTTTGCCTGAACTATTGTGCTAGTATTTTATCTTACTGAAGTCTTGAAATTAATAAAGACACTGGGTCTCCTTTTGCTTCTTACAGTTTTTTCCCATGGGTTGGAAACTACTAACATTTTTAAGAGAGATTAAAAAAACATTCTAAAGTTTAAATGAAAATATGAAGGATCTAGCATAACTCATAGATGCTCAAAAAAGAACAGAGTTAAAGACTCACTGTTACCTGATCTCAAGAATTTTCACAAATGTACTAGCCAAGTAAATATGGAATTTATGAAAGAAAAGCTACATAAATAAATGGAACAAAATTAAGCAACTGGATTTGAACCACACAAGTATAGTTAAACGCTTTTTTTGCAAAGGCCTAAAAAGAAGTTAATGGAGAAAGGGTAGTTTTTATGAAATTGTTCCTGGAACAAGTGTATCCAAATACAAAGCCAAAAATCTCAGTCACAAATTTTACATCTTTTACAAAATTAACTTAAAATGGACTATAGGCCTAAATATAAAATTTTAAAAATGCACATCTCCTACATGAAAACAAAGGAAAACAGCTTCTTTCACCTTGGCTCTGGTGATGAGGATTTAGATACAAAATCAAAAAACAATCCATGAAAGAAAAATATGATTGGATGGACATCAATAAATTGTTCAACTTCCGATTCTAGAGCTTTCATTTCTCATAAACTCTAGAAATAAAGAGAAACTGTGGTCAAAGACAAAGGAAACTGTACACAACAGTTTTGCTCTAGTTGGGAAAGGGATTTTTCACAGAGACAGGAGTTAACATTTGAAATATACATATACATGTTGCCCATGTATCCTGGATTTGCTCAAATAAAGAAAGGGATGGTGAATGTTATGAGTCATGTTCTTCACTGTTGTAGAGGGAATTTACAGCTAATCAACAAAGGAAGCTCACAACAAACCATGTATCTATTTCAGGTTGGAGATACAGGCATGAATTCCCATTTAGCTTAAAAAATTGAAATAAATAGCTGCAGAAAATATTGCATGTGTGAATACGTGATAGCACACATATATATATTTAAAACTTTGTTCACTAAGTGAGAGTACCTCAAAACAGCAGCAACCCACTATTAAGGAACACTGTTAGTATTTGATATTTGTTTTTAACATCATTTTTCAATTAGAGCATCCATGATATTTTGAGAAATGGTTAATTCTAGAGCTGGTTCAAGGAATATACAGAATGAGTTTTGGTGAATCTTGTAATGCCAGAAAACAACAACACTCTCAAAAATCAAAACAATTAGAATACGTCAAAGGGGCACAGAAATCAACAGATGGCAATCTAAAGTGCTTTAAATGACTGGAGTTGGAACAATATGATCAATGAATTAAATAGTATAACAATAAGTTACAATCCAAAATATAAAATAAATATCCATGATACTATTCTGATATAACTGATTTAATATCTCAGTACTTGAAGAAGCAAATACAAATTGTTTTAACAAAAAAAATCCAAATAATTTATGCAGATATTCCTCTCAGGGAGATGGATTGAATGGGATATTCTTGGAGATTTTTTTCTAAGGAATGTAGTATGGGAAGGGCAGAAATAAATGTCAGTAAGTGCACAACAGAGAAAACCTGGCAAACACAACTTTTTATTCCAGTCTGAGTATGATCAGTGTCATTGTCATCCATGTAGCAGGCCTGTCACACAGCTCTGAATTAATGCGCTAAGAATTACTTCTTTTGCTCCCTTGAACTTCTCCAAACCTGCAGCCTAACAATTGAAAATAAATCACACAAATACACATTGAGAAAAGTTCTACAAAATACCTGACTAATATGCCCCCAACTGTCAACATTAATAGAAACAAGAAAAGTTTGAGAAATTTCACAGCTCAAGCAAAGGCAACAAGATGACACAATTCAATGTGAAGTCTAGATGAAATCCTGGAAAAACTAAAGGACATTAGATAAAAATCTAACAAAACTAGAATAGTATATGAAATTTAGTTAATTATTGTAAATATAACAGTGGTTAGTTTAATGAAATGTAATTACAGATAATATTTTTAGTTATATGATCAACATTGGTCCATTAGTTATGTATTTACAAATTATTGTGGTCACATATATTAATCATAGAGATAAACATTGGTTCACTAATATATATCAATATTGATTTCTTAAATGGGAAAAACTGAGTTAAACATATACAGAAATTTTATGTACTTTCTTTGAAATATTTCTGTAAATGTGAAAATATTCTATCTTTTTTGTTTTTTGCTTAAATTCTTGTATTGGTACAGTATAGGTATTCTAAAATAAAACGTTAAATAAAAGTATATAAAACCCTCATTAACTTTGCATGAATTCACAAATTCTAATTTATTGGGCAGAGCTCTTTCCCATGAATTTAACTCCCAAAGCCTAATAACAATTATAATACCCTATTAAAATTATTTTGGAATAAATGAACACTTCCATTTTTCTTTAGTGCGAAAATGTCTCAACAATATTTGGTAGATGAAAGAATATCATTTTATTTGATAATAAACTGGAAACATTAGTTGCCTTCCTAACAAATATGACAAGGAAAACTGTTGATGAGACTTATTAATAAAAGTTTTATAACTTCAAACTTCACTTTTAATTTTTTATTCAAAATCCATCCTATGTTCATACTACCTAAGTGTTTTTCCTTCACAAAGGAAAGAAAATCTTTTAAAATTTTAAGCATATTTTTTCTATTAGAAAACAGTTATTTTTAAAGAGTCTTCATAAATTATTAGAAAAATTAATAGAATTTTCTCAAAATTTCTGTAAATATCTATACAGCTGGAAGTGTCAAACACCCTTGTTGACTGTCTGGTAATATCAAGCTGATAAGTTTTTGAATCTCATAAAATTATTTTGTGAAAAAGTTCTAGAATCTGTGTAGATAGAAAAATGAAGTGAATATTGAAGAATTACCTCTCTGGAAGATTAAGAAGTAATGATAACATAGCTTTATCTTTTGGAGCACTTTGTTATTTTAAAAATGCTTCGACATATATTATCTAATATATGGTAAATAAATTAAGGTTCTAGAATGAAAAGTAATTTTCTAGAAGTCATTATTATACATTTAGGAATATAAGGATTCCTGAAATTAAAATCAGTAAAAAAATATAAATATTTCCACTCAGATTCTTGCAAAACATAATGAAACAATTGCTTGGTATACATTTCATATGTAGATATATCCTTAATAAATGTTATTTATGATTTACTACTACCTCAATTTCATTCCCAAAAATACTACCTGCAGCTCCTATTTCATTTATAAAAAAATGTTTTGCTCCACAATTTTACTTTTTTTTAACTGTATATCCTTTTATTGGTACATTTTAGGTATACAATAAAATGACATTCATCAATGGAAATTTGCACCTTTACATAATCTCTCTTGGTTCATATTTTTCTCCTTTCTGCTGACCTCCCTTCAACCCCTCCATCCCTCTGTATTTACGAAGAGTTTGTTTCCTTTTTTCATTTTCTTATATTAATTCCATTCCCTTCTTTCTTTTCCCCTAACCCTCCTACTTCCCCTTCCCCTTTTCCCTTTTTCTTCCTATTTCACATTTTCTATTATGCATTTTAGTCCTTATTTATACTTTCAGTTTCTCACACTAGAGAAACTGTTCAGTATTTACATGTGTCCTATTTATTACACTTAAGAGTATTGCCTCAATGTGCATCCATTTAGCAATAAATGTCTCTAATTTCTCATTTTTTATGGCTGAGTAGTACTCCATTTTATTAAAATTTTTTTTTCTTGATCCAGTCTCCAGTTGATGGGCATTTGGGCTGTTTCCAAGGTTTAGCTATTAGAAACTGCGCTGCTCTGAACATGGGTGCAGATATATCACTGTGATATGATTCTTATAATTCTTTGGGGAAGTTATCGATCAAGGGAATAGCTGGCTCAAATGGGACTTTAAGACCTAGTTAGTTGAGGTATCTCCATACTGATTTCCACAGTGGTTGCACCAGTCTACACTCCCACAAGCAGTGGAACAGGGTTCCTCTTTCCCCACAGCCCTGCCAGCATTTGTTAGTGGTTGATTTCTTGATAGCAGCCATTCTTTCTGGGGTGAGGTGGAATCTCAGCATTGTTTTCATTTGTGTCTCTCCAATGACCAGTGATGTTGAACATTTTTTCCTGTATTTATTTGCTATTTCCACTTCTTTGTCTGAGAAATATCTGTTCATTTCAGATGCCCATTTTTGGATTGGGTCTTTAAATTTGGGAGGTCTGATTTTTTTAAGTTCTTTATAGATTCGAGATAGTAGAACTTCATTTGGGGGACAGCTGGTGAAAATTTTTTCCCAGATTGTGGGTTGTCTCTTCACACTGCTGGTGGTTTCTCTTGCTGTGCAAAAGCTTTTTAGTAAGAAGAGATCACACTTGTTGATTGTTTGTGCTAGTTCACAGGCAACTGAAGTTTTGTTCATAAAATGTTTTTGTACACCAATGTCTTCAAGAGTTCTACCTAACCTCTGTTCCAGCTGATTCACCATTTCTCTTTTAATATTTATGTCTTTAATCCATTTCAATTTTAGTTGAGTGCATGGTGAGAGACATAGGTCTAGTTTTAGTCTTTGGCAAATGAAACCCAATTTCCCCACCACCATTTATTAAAGAGGCTATCTTTCCTCCAGTGAGGGTGTTTGGCTTCTTAGTCAAAGATGAGGTGGCTGAGTATGTCTGGAGTTGTTTCTGCATCTTCTAATCT
>NW_004624753.1:13301020-13331414 GCF_000247695.1 Heterocephalus glaber | reverse complement strand
AAATGTCTTGTAGAATATAGCAGTGAAGCCAGCAGGACATGGGGTTTTCTTAGTTGGTAAATTTTTAATTACATTTTCTATTTCTTTGATTGATATTGAGTTGTTTAGAATTTTTAGGTCTTCTTCATTCAACTTTGGTAAGTCATATGTGTCTAGGAATCTGTCCATTTCTTCTGTGTTTTCTCTCTTATTGGCGTGTAGGTTCTCACAGTAGGTATTGATATTCCTCTGGATTTCTTCTGGGTCTGTTGTAATTTCACCCTTTTCATTCCTAATTGAATGGATTTGGGCCTTTTCTTTCCTTTTTCTTATAAGATTGCCTAAGCGTTTGTGAATTTTGTTTATTCTTTGAAAGAACCATGTATTGGCTTCATTTACTTTTTGTATTGTTTTCTTAGTCTCCACTGCATTGATTTCTGCTCTGATCTGTATAATTTCCTCCTTTCTATGGGCTTTGTGTTTGTCCTGCTCTTCTTTTTCTAGAAGCTTGAGGTTCAGCATCAGGTTATTTAGTTGGGCTGGCTCTGTTTTCCTAATATGTGTATTCACTGCTATGAATTTCAGTAGTAAGATGGCTTTTGTTGTGTCTCATAGATTCCAATATGTTGTGTTGTCATTGCCATTTAATTGAAGAAACTGTTGGATTTCTTCTTTAATTTCCTCTGTGACCCATTGGTTATTCAGAAGTGTGTTGTTCAATTTCCATGTGTTTATGAAAGTTTTGCAGTTTCTTTTGTTATGGATCTCCAATTTCATCACACTATGGTCTGATAATAAACAGGGCATAACTTCAATTCCTTTGCACTTACCTAAATATGTTCTATAAGCAAGTATGTGGTCTATTTTGGAGAACAACCTATGTGCAGGTGAGAAGAATGTCTATTCTGATTTTGTGGGGTGAAAAGCTCTGTAAACATCTGTTAAGTTCATTTGTTCAAGAATTTGATTGAGTTCTAGTATTTCATTGCTTGTTTTTTGTCTAGTTTATCTATCTATTTGTGACAATGGGGTATTGAGGTCCCCCAGTACTACTATATTAGTGGTTATATGATTTTTCATGTCTGTTAGTATTTGTTTTATACAGTTGGGTGCACTAGCTTTTGGTGCATAGACATTTATGATTGTCATCTCTTCCTGTTGGATTGTTCCCTTTACAACGATGTAGTGTCCTTCTTTGTCTCTCTTAATCAGTGTGGGTTTGAAATCCACTTGGTCTGCAAAGAGGATAGCTACTCCTGCTTTTTTTTGGGTTCCTGTCCCATGAAGTATTGTTTTCCACCCTTTAACTTTCAGTCTATGAGTTTCTTTTTAAACTAAATGTGTTTCTTGTATGCAGCATCCTGCTGGATTTTGCTTCTTGACACATTCTGCCAGTCTATTTCTTTTGATTGGTGAGTTGAAACCATTAACATTGATGGTTATAACTGATATGTGTTGAGTTATCATTGTCATGACTTTTTCTTTTTGTTGGATTCTCCCCCTTTGCTTTTAATTTCTTACCCTGCCCAGTGGATTCATTCTGCTGGGCTTCCTGGGGTTGTGATCCTCACTGTGTTTTCCTAGGATTTTGTCTAAAATTTTTTGGAGTGCTGGTTTGGTATTCATTAAGTTCCTAAGATGCTCTTTGTCATGAAAGTATCTTATTTCACCATCAATTCTGAAAGATAGTTTTTCAGAGTACATCAATTTGGGCTGGAGGTTGTTTTCCTTTAGGGCTTGACATACGTCACTCCAAGCTCTTCTTGCCTTGAGGGTTTGCATTGAGAAGTCTGCTGTGATTCTGATGGGCTTTCCTTTGTATGTGATTTGTTTCTTTTCTCTCACTGCTTGTAGAATTTTATTCTTCTGTTGGATTTCTGGAATCCTAACTATTATATGCCTATGTGTAGATTGTTTTTGGTCAAGGCTAGTTGGAGTCCCATATGCCTCACTTGTGTGTATGTCCAGTTCTTTTCTGCTGCTGGGAAGTTTACTGCCATCACTTCTGTGATCAGTTATTTTATGTCCTCTTCAGTCTCTCCTCTCTCTTCATTGACTCCAATCAGTCTTATGTTATTCTTCTTTGCATCACCTAGCAGCTGCTGGATTGATTTCTAATGGTCCCTTACAGTTTTAAAGAAATTTTTCTTTTCCTTGTGTCTAATTGGAATCTTATCTTCTATATCTGAAATTCTATCTTCACATTTACTCATTCTGCTGCATAGACTTTCAATGCAGTTTTTAATCTCCTGGAAATCTGTTTGTATCTGTTTCACTGATTCCATTTGTTTCCTATGTTGGGATTCCATCATGTCTGTCAATTCCTCTAATTTTTTAATCTTTGTCCTGGCTAGATTTATTAATCATGTTTTGCACTATGGGCACAATCTCTGCTGTTTTGTGAGAAATTATTTCTGATTTCATTTTTTCCAGATCCTCTTTCGTTGCTAGTTCAGGGATTCCAAGTGGTTGAATATCAGAATGTTCCATCTTGTTTCCCTTTGGGGGTTACCTAGGTGATATGGAAGTCTGGTTCTAAGGCTTGCTTTTGTTTATTCTCATTTCGACCGGGGGGCATGGGGTTCTGCTGGGGCCTGCATGGCTCACTTCCTCTGTGCTGGGATCCGTGCCTCACCAACTGAGAATCCTCCTTTGCACTGGGAGTTGTGGCACACTAATTTGGAAGACTCCTCTGCACCAGGAGCTGTGGCACCTTGATCTGGAAGCCTCCTCTGCTCTGGGAGCTGCAGCATATTGACCCAGAAGCCTCCTGTGTGCCTGGAGCTGTGGCACACCTACCCAGAATCCTCCTCTCCAGTGGGAGCCATGGCAGAATAACCCAGAAGCCTCTTCTTCCCATAATTTCACTTTTAAAGTTGCAGTAAACATAATAGTCCCCTATTAAATTGCAATCAGACATCATACACCCAAAGAGGTATTTTTTTCCTGTTGCCTCTGTAAACATCCCTAAGACACCAAATTGTCCCAGTGTATCCATGATTTAGCAGGAGATTTGTTACAGTAATATATCAGAAAATGACATGCTGTTACGTGTGCATACACACACCTACTCATATGATATGTGTGAGCTGTTTCTGTGTGCATAAGTGTGTATATACCCAAACACTGAATATATAGAGTTATGAGGATATGAAAAAAAGGGAATTTATATTAACTAAGTTTCAAAATACCTTTATACCCCCAATCTCTTGAGTTTTACCCTAAGGATGGATGATTAGTCTATAGTATTTCTTCACTGAGATTGATACTCATATTCATGTTTAGTAGCTACATATGATAGCCTTTATAATGTTACATGTTGCGTGCCTTTTGACACGTTTGGCAATGAAGTCAGTTTACACATGCTGGTAATTAGGTTTAGTGACAGGCAATACTACAAAATGGATCTTTAACCAAATAATACAATGCACAGTGTATTGATTCCAAGTGATTTCCTTTGAATGTTAATTTGCTTCTAATTACATTATTGTTACAGGTTTGGGGTATTTTATTTTGTTTTGTTTTGCTGACACTGAAGAAACTAACCTTAATTTTAATATGAGGATCTACTAGGAATTTCACTTCTAACAAAATTAAAGGCAAATTTACTTGCGGTACATTCAGTCTCTCCTGGATACAGTAGGAGTCAATATCCCGGGGTCGTGTGATGCATAGCCAGCAGTATCTATAAACTGAAGAAGACAAACACACTCTGAGTGAGAACACTCAGAAGTCACTGCTAAGTCTGTGGAGTCTTTGGATTCCTTGATTTTGGGATTTCTTCTTTTTGCAAATAACATCTGTGCTACCTGTGTCAGTATTTATATTTTAGCTTTTTTCTTTGTATTTAATATTAGTTCTATGTAATTGCAAGTTAGATAACTGTAAGGATATAAGAATTCTTTATGGACTGAACTGAAATTTTGGATTTAGTCTTGAAATAGAATATGGATCCTTTAAGAAATCTGGTTCCATGACCTAACACTAAAATTGCTTCAATCTCAATGATCTCTCTAGACATTATTCTGTGATGGTCATAGATCTACGATTTTGTACAGGAAGCTGAAATCATGTATATATAAACTTTCCTGGAATTTAATTGATCTTTAAGAAGAAAATAGGAAATGGAATCAAGTTTTCTTGTTTCTTTTCATTTGCTTAATCCTGCAGTAAGGTTTATAGTTTACCTTACTTTGCTTATAAAATATAACTTCAGTGATTATTATGCACCATAAATTATATGCACCTTTGTAGGTGATATGCTTGAGATGTTTAACTACTTTGAGTTGTGCTCCAGCAATGTTTATATTAAATTATGTCTCCTAAGAGACTAGAACCACATTTCTTTACTTAATTATATTTACTAAATCAAGAAATATTTGTTCCATTTCAAGTACCATTTTAGATAGATTTTAGGAATAAATGATGAGGAACACAGGTATGATTTTTACCTCACAGAGCCTCATAATAATTTGGAAAGACTAGACTTTAAATAGAGAGTATGTATTTTGTGTTGTCATGAAAATTTCAGAGTGTTGTTGAATTGTATTTTTCCATAGCAATTTGAAAAATCATTACTAAAAATGAAACGGAGATTCTATCTGGAAAGAATAATCAAGTTCAAAGGATGTTTGTTTTTAAAATCTAGTTTATGTCAAGCCAAATTGAATTCGCTATATAGACATAGAAATTTCAAATAAAAACGAACATGTATTTTTATAAGGAAAATATATTTATTTTTAAAGATTAAAATACCCACATCAAATCTAATTGCAGGGCATTCTCCAGTGATTGTAGCTTTCCTAAGAAACTTGTATCTTGTCATCAATACATATAGCGGATCTGTGTTTGCATCTATCTATCCTTTATTGTTTACAATCTGTTAGATGTAAGGAATTACATTCAAGTAATCCTTTTGTATAAAGTGGTAATTGAGTTTACATGTGTGAAACAGTAATTGTATTTATTTTACACAAATCTATGAAGTGTATGCCTTCCTTTGTGCTGCTGTCTTCTTTGTTGACTCATCTCATGGCCACTTTATTAGAAAAACACATTAATTGGAATTTATAGATACATGAATTAAAATATTTTAAGCATTATTAAGTACAGTATTAGGTAACATGGACTCATTTTCTCCTTTAATGTTTGCAACTACTCTTTCTTGGTTTTAAAGATGTTGTTCCTGATGGCCTTCATCCATCAGAAATTGGCACAAAATTTTGCTCATATCTGTCTTCACTTATCTTTGGCAAATATACACAGAAGATGTAATGATTTTGTTTGTATTTTAACTATTATTCCAAAGTGTTCAAGAGACAACCAATATAAATTTATATGCTGGATTGTCCTTCTTGAATTAGAATTGTATTTGTTAAATTTCATAAAATGAGCTACAAAATTAAATTTCAGTACTGATGCTGAAGGTAAGGGTCAAGTACTGAATGAGCAAGCTACTGAAGATACAGGAGATGGGTAACTGCAGAAGTGGGAACTGACCAAGAAACACCTAGCAGATTAGTAAACCATGCTTCTGAGTGTGTCTGCATAGGTCATCTAGGTATGAATTTGGTACTCTGTATGATCTGTAGCTAGTTCCTCACAGGCATTGCTCCCTTTCTTTGCTTTTCAGTGGCCACGAACAATTACCTTTGTTCTGTTAGATGCTTCTACCATGATATCTCTGCCTTGTGCTAGCTATGACATTGAATCCCCTGAATTGTGAGACAAATTAAACTCTCTTCCTTTAAATTGTGGCTGTCAGGTCCACCATTATTATGTCTCTCAGCCATAGGAAAGCAAACTATTGCAGTATTTTATTTATGAAAAAATAAGTATTTTATATACGAATTTTAGAAGGATATGAATTTTTTTTTGTACCGGGTATTGAACTCAGGACCTTGTGCTTGAGAGGCAGGCGGCGGCACTGCTGAGCAAATACCTGGCCCAAGAAGGAAATGATTTTTGATAACTGTGAGATCCAAAACCTATGTGAAAATTGTATTTCCAAGATTACTTTTTCCTACATATAAATTTGACTTTTTCTAAATAAATTGGTGCAAACTAAAATTAGCTATTTTAAGCCAAATTACCACATCTTCCTGACACTGCTTAGCTTTACTAAGTCCTTGCATTACACAGAAAAGTCTTCTACAAATTTTGAGATCCCTTTATGTACTTTTCCCTGTAAATCATTTATAAAAGCATTAATTAAGCATGTACTGGCACTGTCCCCAAAAGAAAACTCATGTTTATAATCTGTATTTAGAAAAGTGTTTTCTTATTTCTATCTCTCCTCTTTCTCTAGGCTAGTTGTGTGTTCATGACAAAACATTTCCCAAATTCCATGTTTTTAAAATTTTTAACACACTTTGGTACATAATTTTATGAATTATTTGAAAAAATCTCAGTAGTTTTTTTCACTGATTGCGGTTTTTATGTTTTAGCAGTTTTTTCTTCCCCTAACCAGCTGTTCTTTACCTTTCATAGCTCATTTATATACACTTTTTATGAGTCCTATTTGCTATAATACTAAATATGTTATGATAGCTAGTAGTCATTGTCTCTCCCTTTCCTAGTTGATCTATTAATTTTCTTGGAATGATATTAGACTATTGTCTTATTTATTTTAGAATATCTTGTTTAAAACATCTTTAGACTACAACAGTAATTACCTTTGTCATTCAAAATTAAATATCAATTTTAAAATGATATATTATTTCTGTGTCACAATCACATATCTGCTATGAGAACTAATGATGATGGACTTATCAAATATTTTCCTCACCTCCAAAAACCTTTACACTATTTCAATGACTAGTCAGCATTTTTATAGGTTTCATGTGAGATATTTTCTTGTGTGTCTTTCTCAAAGGCAGCTAAACCCTGTCCAGAACTGTGAAAATAAAAACCTACAATATATGACATCTTTTTAAGCCCCTATTCACTCTTCAAGTCAGTTGGGGAGGGTTGTCAGATAATTTCAGCAGAAATGTAGTCAGGCTCATGATATCAAACCTGAGCATAAATTTTGTATTATAATTCATATCATGAACTTACACAGTAAGCAAAAATAGTTCCATCAAATTCATTTCACACAATGTCCTTGATTCTTGAAAACAAAGCTAAACTATTTTTATGATGCATTTAAAAGAAAGAGAATCACAAACACCTGCACTTGGATATTTGATATGCTTCTTTTCCACCCAGTTCTACAGCTGAAAGGTAGATTAATATACAGCTACTGTACATTTCCATTGTTTTCACAAATATTCACTTAGTACTTTTATGCTCAATTGAAGTGCGCCTGTATATAATTTCTCCTTTATTATCAACCATCTCTGCCTTAAATCTTAAACCAATGACTATGTGATGTGGCTTACCCACACATAAATTTTTCTGGATTTTTGTATCCCCGAGCCCTTCCACATACCCTGTCTTGTTTGGATTTTACTGCCGCAAAAACTGCTCTATTGTCTGTCTCTCCTACCTTCCTGAAACCTCCATTACTGTGAATGATAATCCATGCAAGAAAATTAAATTCATTGAACATATTGGCCATTAAGAAATTAATAGAATTGGTTATTTAAAATTTAAAATAATGTGGAAGAGATATATGTAGAAGCTGGGTCTAATCAATAGAAGGTGGGTAAACTTGCTTCGTGTAGACTCCAAAGTATGATGTTCCTCAAATGACAGAAAACAAATTAGTAATCATTGCTAGAGTGGAATGACACTTGAAGTTTATATATTTGTAACTAAATACAACCTTTCTTGGATTCTGGTTGTACTTTGACTTGTAGTACTGAAAGCCATTGTTAAGGTTTATCATATATTTATGAGTCCTTTTATGTGTTTTAAGGAAAAATTTGGGCTGACAAATGATACACAGGCAGAAAACTAAGTGTGCACTGTTTCGCATGTAACTTAATGGATATGTTTAAAATTACAATTAGACAGAGACGACAAAAAAGTGAGAATATTCCAGAAAAAAATGTAGTTAAGCAAAGAAAAACTCATGGAGGGCTAGGAAAATCATATGTTGGTTTTGTCTAACTAGAATGTAGACTTAATAAGGGGTTTAATGGGAAATACATATACAAATGTTATGAAAGGTTAGAATATGCCTACCACAGGTTGTGTATGAATCTGGGCTTGTGTGCATGCGTACATGCACAATGTGAAACCATTAAATATTTGAAAATGAGTAATAATCAAATGTACTCTGAAAATTAAATTCTGTGCATTGTATGCATGGTAGTACCAACAGAGGCTGTGTTCAGGTCATTCAGAAGCTAAAATATTCCCTAATTAAGAGGTTATCAGATATAAAAAAGTAATGCTTTGGAAAATTAAAAAATATTTTATCAATGATTACAACATTTGATCAATGTTTTGTTTCTTGCATATTTTTATAACCTGGGTTTCTACCAGTTGGGTAACTGTGGAGTCTTGCTTCAGAGAGCAGAAAGGATACCATTTAGTTGCAACACAGAAGTCATTGGTCAACTTTGCAATGCAAATTCTAAATATTATTTGGACACAGTTTAGTGTAATCTGTACTTCTGTTTCTCTGAAAGTTGGCTGGGTAGTTAGCATCTATACCTGTCCTCTTCTGGTTCTCTAAAAGTATTTGTCTATAGTACATACTTTAGGAAATGCAGGCCTCTATCTTTTAAAGAAGGTTGAGATATTTCTGTTGTTTTTCTATTCTGTATCTGACATTTTGTTTCAAAGGAAGTTTGTATCAGCTCACTCTCACCTTGTTATTCAGAAACAGAGCTTCTGAGAGCTTTGCTCCCCAGAGAGCAATAAATCAATGAGGGAGCTCACATTTGTTTGAATGTATGTCAGGTAATCACTGCACAGCCCTTGACTACGGACTGAGTAAAGACAAAGTGAAAAAGCCTGATATTTTCCACTGGAATCATAAATCTAAGAATATTTCCACAATAAAATGAAAAATGAGAGTTTTTGTTCATTTCAAAGAACAATTTATTAATGCACAGTCCATAAAAATGAATTGTGGTTTGGGTGCTCATTATACTTAAGAGATTTTATTTAGCATTACAAGGCTTTATTTCTATATTGTAATTTTCTCTTGGAATGGCTAAAATTACTCTCAGAAGTTGTTCATTTCTATGTTGCCAACTTTTCTAAATAATCATTGTTTAAATATTTTGATATATACTAATCCTGCTGCTTTAATGTTTACATATATCCCAAAATGGAAACCTAAAAGATGACTAAGATTAAACCATACAAAACAAAACAAAGTTAATAAAACACGAGATTTTGTATTCTTTCTGATTCCCAAGGCCAACTTTACAGTTACAATTCTCAGCCAGTTGGCTTCCCTCTGATAGGAGAAAAGTAACCAACACTTGAATAATACTCTGTAACTTTAAAAATATTTTCATAGGCATTGTCTTATGATGTCCTTTTGTAGTAGTATTAGTAGCCTTCATTCATTGTGCCCTTCCTTCCCCGAGCCACAGTGAAAATAATTTACTTTTCTCAATCACATGTTTTCTGTTCTCTGAGCTCTCTCTGAGCTTCCCGTTGCCTCTTTTCATTATCAACTTCAGAAGCACCACTTTGTTTCTACCCCAGAACTTTGCATCTCCTACTCACAAATGGGCTGGCCAGGTGAGTCTCAGTGCATAGGAAACACCTACAACCATACTTTTCTTACAGAGTCCAGGGCGTCATCTTTGTGCATGGCACTCCACCTTGTTTGTTTCATGAGGGAAAGCATCTCTTCAGCTTGTATGGAAAATGAAAGAATCATTATGAACATCAATTTAAATTAGAGTAGGCAGAGTAAATCTGTAAAAGAAAAAAAAATTAATCACCTGTGGCAACTGTCATTTGAAGTTATGCTTCCCTCATTCCACTCCAGTACATCCCCATAAACACAAAGATTCATCATATTGTTTACTGGTATCAAACTGCAGAATTTGGCTTGCCTTAGGCAAGGCTCTAGCCTAGAATCCAATAGCCACAAATATCGGTTTGGAATGCAGCTTCACTGCGAGTGGAAAAGCTGTCACAGGCAAGTCTAAAATACTGAGAGCTCTGAGCTACTGACATTGCTAAAGATGATCATGAAGACATTTATCCACCCTCTCCTGCCTCCCCTTCTCCCGTCCCTTCGAAAGCTTGTGTCAAGTGTGACAGGCTAGGTGATGAATGGGTAGAAAGTTGACAGGTGTCGACAGGCGGCTGAGTAAGTGAAATCCTCCATCTTTAATTCTTATGATTTTACCTTTCTGACACAATGAACTTCTATCAGAATGTGTGACTAAATAAACTACTGTAAGAAAAGCCATTCCCTAAGAAATAGAGACCTAAACAGAAATCCATGTTCTTGTTTTTCTCAAGCTTCTCAATTGTTGGACTTCTGGATACCGTCCGTAATTAAAGACACATTATTTAGAGTTAAGTGGGATAATTAGCTCTGTTGTTTTTTATCTATCTATGTATCTACCCAGGAGAACATAGCTCAAAGTCATGAGTCAGAAAAATCCCATTTCTCATAAGTCTCTTCTAGACTAGAAGAAAAAAGATATCAGCTCATTGGAATTTTGATTAACGAGAAAAGGAGAAACGTTTAAGGGTGAGCGCTTTGTTCCATTGATGTTCATGAAATGCTAGTGACTGCCTGACACATCCTAGTCCAAAGCAATTGAAAATCATTTTGACTTTACTTTGTTTTGAGAGGCTTAGGGGTTATTGAATTGAGAAAAATTGGACTGAAACAAGTAATTTTTTTGACATAGGCCACTAAGCAGCTTCGAGAGCCTGAGCTTCCAGGCCCCAAGCTGGTCATTTAGTATAGAGTATGGCCTTTCTCAGGGGATGCTGTCTCCTTATATAAGAAAACTGAGAAACAACTCTTAGTGGCATTTCATATTTTCTTATATGTCTTTAGAGCTACAATTAACAGGTGATGGAAATGAAGTTTTTTCCCATGCCTCACAATTGATAATAACTATGCAACTGGGGTCCATGTGGACAGGGGTGAAGATAAAGTTGTAACATTTTGAAAAGCCCAGAAAATAATTTCATGGTTCTGGTTCATGTATATTAATACTTATTCTGGAAAAATCTTATATTTCTTTTGAGATCCTAGCATAATTATAAGTTGACAGCTCTTTTATATTTAGTAATAGCAAGGTGGTGATGGGACATAATGCCTTTATTTTCCCCTACTCTTTAAGTACAAGTTTATGGACAAACAATTTTTTAACTTGTAAATGGAAAAAAAATTAAATTTTAAAACCTTAAAATGTGTCCTCTTTTACTTGCTATCATGAATGATACTCTAACTAAATTATTTGCCAATTCCTCTTGGTTACAAGATATTTATATTCTGTTTTCTATTTTGAAGCCCCTTTGACTCTCCTTCAATAGTTTAATTTGAAGTCTCTTTGGCTCGTTTGACTTTACATCCTTTTATAGTTAAAATATTAACATCTGCAATGTTATGCTAATCTTTACTCTCTTCTTAGACAAACTATGTTTTAATATATTTGTTTCAAATCCTACAGTACAGTAAATTTCTTGATGCTGAGACATAATACTTGTAGGTTTACAAGCCAGTTCACTTATATTCACAGGGTTTTTGTTTCTACTTATTTTTAATCACCTACATTTATTTACCAATTTGTAGCTTTTTCAATTTTGTTATTTCAAAATCCTAATTTTTCCTACTTTAAACAGAAAGAAGTAGAATAAAGCATTATTTTCACTATGCTGCCTTGAGTCTTTGAGTGACTTCATGATTGTGTTTATTTTAATTTCAAATCCTAACCTGTGATACAATAAACAAGCTCTAGATCAGATAGCCTGGCTAAGAAAATTAATGACTCAGAATCTCAAGTTCCTCATGTGGAAAATGAGCTTAAAAATTATCTGTAGGGTTTTGGGAAGTCTTAAATGAGATAATGCATAGAAGCTGCTTAAGGAATATCATGTTAAACTCTCAGTAAATAACAGTTACCCCAATCCTCTCAGACTCTAGGGAGAATTTACAGCCTGAACACAAAATACATTTTCTGTCTGAATTCAACTGAATAAAATTTATGGTGAAAGAGCTTTGTTTCTAGCATTCTACACGACACTCTTCACATTAAGGAAAACAAGGCAATGTTTCTGCTCCCAGGGGTCTTTCAGACTGGGAGACTGAGATTATACATTCCAACAAAGAATAACCTAATTTGACACATATATGATAAAAGTACGCAGTAGCTGGAAGCCAGGCAGGGAACTATTCACCACCATACTGGGAGGAAGAATCTGGGAATTATATAATAAGTGTCATAAACATGCTTGGGAAGAATGACTGTATTTTTTTACTAGATATTTTGGGCTGCAGAAGGAAGAAACTTCCAAGAGAAGTAACATCATGTGTAAAAAATATGCTTACAGTCATATATAATACAGAGCTTTGATATAATATGGAGTAGTATATTATAATCAGACCTTCAGTAGAACATATATGCAGTTAGACACTGCTGAAATGAGAGTGTCGGGAAATGAATACTATTTTATAGTTTAATAAAAATTCATAGTGTGTGTATTTTAAATATTTAAAAATTTTCACTGTCTTATTTCATATCTTATTTGTAGTAATCTTTTCAGTATAAAGAAATACATACTCATGGTAAACAAAATGTAAACCTTCACAGAAGAGTAAAAGTGGAAATTAGGGTTACTTTTCCCTGTCTTTGCTTCACTCCAAAATACTAATCTCTGTTAAGAACTTTTCATCAGCATGAATGTCTCTATCTGGATTCCCCTCCTAAGAAAATCACTCTTTTGTTTAGGCAATATGATACTTTAAATTTTTAAAGAACTGCATTTGCATGCACTTGTGTATGAAATTCATCTTAAAATTCAAAGCCACGACTTCTACTATGCTAGTTAGCTCCCACAGACATTGATGCCACTTGCATAGTCCTTGAAGGAAGACAGTTGAATTGTGACTCCCTAGAGCAAAGATAATCTTGCAAAATTGTGTGTGTCTGTGTGTATTTTCTATTTAAAACATCATGTTATTGCATACCATCTTGCTATCTTCCTTAATGATATATAATGAACTTTTTGCTAGACTTATCATTGCATTTACATTATTTTTATTAATTACATAATATCCTATTTTAAATCTATACATATTTTACTCAACAAATTACAGAATAAAACTTGTTTTCTTTTCCTCTATTATTATAACAACATAGGAAAGAAAATTTGATACATACACATTCAGACATTCAATTAACTCTGTAGATAAATATGTAAAAATAGATTCGGTTAAGTTTGGAGTACTAATCATTTGCCTCTTCCATATGTTTGAACTGATGGTAAGAGGAAAGAGAGATGGATAAGAATCAAAATAAAGGATTTACAAATGATGAGAAATATCAAATCCCCGCAAATTGTGGTTTCTCTGGGGGAGCTAAAATGAAATACAAGGATCAGAATAGAAGCCACACAGTGTTCTTCATGCTCTCTACACTCTCAGTTTTGCATATTTGGATTTTCATCAAGCCAAGTGAATGGTGGATAGTAACAGCATTTTACATACCCACCTAGATTTCCTCTCTGTCCCTAGAAGATGACCTTACATATAAACAGGAGACTTGGGCAAGCCCCGCTTAGGGCTTATGATAACCAGTGAGCAGCCACCCATAGGTTAGTGAAGAAAAATCCCCAATTTAAAGGAAAAATATCCATGTCTAATCATAAACATATAACATATCTCTTTCTCTGTGTTTAGGAGTATCACTAAATTGACTTTGAAAAGTTTATAGTAACTTAAGACCAACTGAAAACCTCAGGAATATTTATTTGGTGCTTACTTAGATTTTATCAATTAATAAGCAAAATGAGACTTTGCTAATTGCTTTAATATTCTAGAACTTTAAATACAAATAAGTTTAATGCTTTCTAATAGCTTTACTGACCATTCATATTCTTTACACACATATATATCCCATTCATAGGTCATTCATATTGATCAAAACAAGTATACCTATTATTCACTGAGAGCTTAGTCCATGCAAGTTTCTATATTAAATATTTTGTATGGATTATCTCACCTAATCTAAGAAGCAGCCTGAGTTATGTACAATTTGTATTCCTTTTATTCAGGTGAGAAAACAGATGCAAGAGAGAAGTCTGCACCAATTTCCCATGCTGTGGTGTATAAGGGCAGTCTGAACCTGAGCTGCCTTCCCCAGTGTCTTTGATTTTACTCATTTTTTCTCTCATGTTTTGGAATTTTGTTTTTGTTTTGCTTTTAAATTTACTTATAAGCTTGTGATTGTTATCTCTCTATAGCAAAAATTTAGTCTTTATTATACTTGTCTAGTGTTCCTTTTCTTGATATTTTTATACTTTGCTATGGTATGTATTTTTATCCTATTTAAAACTTCTTCCATGCTCAAGCAAGTCCTAGCTCACAGAGATATGTGTGTGTCCAGGAAAACTAACCAAATGGGACAATCATCAGTGAATATAGGGAACCCTCGAATCCCACAGCTGACATTTCATCAAAAGACACTTCCCAAGACAGTGTTATTCAGATTTTCTCTTCTGAAAGCAGAAAATTTAAGCTAAAAAACTGATCATTGTTGCAACTGAAACATGTGAATGACAATGCCATGAATGCTTTCAAATCTCCTCCCTCTTTTCATTAGATTTAGAAGTTTGGCTCGTCAGTTTTTCCTTCAATTGCATGAGTATCCTATACCAGAAAATCTTAGCTCTGATTTAAATAACATAAAAATCACTTCATTGAATACATTAATATCATTTATAAATGAGATTTTTACTTTTGTCTATGTTTATCTTTTAAACTTTAAGAGTAAGTTGAGCTTTTAATGTTTTTCATTTTGACATTGTACTAATCAACTTTCCATCACTACAGTGAAATACCTGAGAAAATTAACCTCTAAAGAGAAAAGATTACTTTGGTCACATTTTGGAGGTTCTAGTTTGGGCCAAGACAGCACATCATGTAGAGAGAGCATGGCAGAGCAAAACTCTGAACAAAATGAGCCAAGGAAGGGGTCAGGGTTCCACAATTCCTCCATAAGGTTAGGCTCACCTTCTAAAGGCCCACAGCATCTCCCGTTAGCCCTGTCCTAGGGAGAAAACTTTAACACGTGGACCTTTACACACATTCAAGATCCAAACGGTTGTGGGTATGTCTTGCTTTATACATTCAATTCAGTGATTATTTCTAAATAATTTAAAAAATAATATTCCTAGGTCCTCAGTTTTTCCAGTACTATAATAAATAACAATATATTCTTCATTGACTTAAAGCCATCTTATTAGACACTAAATTCCCATAAAATATGTAGACCTGAAAATATTTGAGTTATTTTTTTTGGTTTTTTGCATATACCAAAGTTATTATAATTATGTAACTTTATATTTTATTTGATGACTGGTAATGTTTTTCTTAACCTCCGTTTTAGATTTTTTTTCTTATTTTTAACTTGTATTTTTTCAGATGACATAGAAAAGTAATTTACAAAGAAAATCACACATCTGATTTAAATTTTTATAAAACATACACTGAATTTGTAATAACTTTTAGTTCATTTATATTTTCATAACATTGACACTTTATATACAAGTGAGTTATTTATATTTTGGCTCCCTTTCATGAAATGTTTTGAGTGTTTTCTCATTTCATAATGTAGAATCTACTATTCTTACTGTTGTTAGTGTGTTCACAGACAACAGCAGAGCTTCTACTTACGCAATTTTTACCAGAGCATTTGTATTTTTTTATGACTTCTTGCCTCTCTCATTGTTGCATATGTTTTAAACATTGGCTTTTATTTCATTCAGTTGTTGTCAGTGTAGCATGAATTCAATCTTCCTTTTTGACTAGTCTTATATTGTTTTTCTTTTTGACACTAGTGCTCATAATTTCTCGGTATTTCCTTTTTGCGATTTTAAAGATGTCACATAGAAAACTCTGTGGACTGACTGGTCATAGTTTATATTATTTTTGTTTTCTACATTAATTTAGAATGGATACCTTCATAGTGTTTTTATATTATAGTCTTTGCTGTATGGATAAAATACTTCATAAAATATTCATGTTTATATTTTTGCCTTAAGTTTATTGGTACGTTAGGTATATATTATGATAATACTCATCACTGGGAATTTGTACCTGTACATGATATATCTTGGTTCTTGTTGTTTTTCATTCCCCTGTCCTCTCTTCTACCTGTCCACTCCACCTTATTTACAAAGGCTTTGTTTCTATTTTTCCTTCTTTTCTCATATTTTTTCCTTTCCCTATTTTCCTTTCTTCCACTCCCCTCCCTACTTCCCCTTCCCCTTTGAATCTTTTCTTCTTATTTCACATTACCTATTATACATTTTGGTCCTCATTTACACTTTCAATTTCTCACACCAAAGAAACATTTCTGTATTTACACATATGTGTGCTATTTATTTCACTTAAGAGTATGGTCTCAATGTGTATCTATTCAGCATGTTTATATTTAATATAAAGACTTTTCATGCTAATATTAAAGTGCTTTTCCTGAACTGTAGGTTAGACAGTTAATAATGAACCATCTTACCTTTTTACTTTATATAATTTTATAGCCAAGCACGGTGTTGCATACCTGTTATCTCAGCACTCAGGAGGCTGAGGGAGAAGGATTGCCACAAATTCAAAGCCAGCCTGAATTATATAGTGATAACCTGTCTCAAAATAAGAAAAGAAAAGTAAAACTAATTTTACAATAAGATTTACTTTAGTCATATTCTATCTTGACAATGACATTGTGAAGTGAGAAGTCTTTTACTGGGTTACAAATAAAATAATGATCTTAATTTATTTTTCTATGCTATTTGTTATGGTTTGTATCTAGATGACCTCCCCCTCACAAGCCTCCTGCACTCACAGGTGGGGCTTTTCAGAACTGGTTGGATGTAGGGCATATGATCCTGGGATTAAGAGTCTGTGTTAAATTAGTCCACTGATTGAAATTAGCATAGTTCTGGGTGGCAACACCCAAAAGGCTAATAGCTTGGCTAGCATAAAAGGGAAAGACAGGCTAGCTGCTTGCTCTTCACTGCCTTCTGCCTACCCTGCCACGGACTGTTTCTCCTCTGTGATGCCCCTCTGCTATGCCACTCTGATTTGGATCTAGATATGGATTGAAATTTCTGCAAACTATGAGCTGAAATAAATCTTTCCTCCTTTGACTTTGGGCGTTCAGCATATTGTCTCATCAATTAGAAAAAGTAGCTAAGACACTCATTGAGTAGCAAAAACTACATGAAGAAGAGAATAATTTGGGTTCTATATACTTTTAGAGAACAGTCATACCTAGAAGAAGAATAGACTTGTCTTCTGACTTAGTGGATGAGGGCAGCATTTCAGGATACAGAAACAGGAGCATGGGAATCAAGACCACCTTATGGATAAGAAGACCCCAGATAAATGAAAGCCCTCAAAGACTGAAGAACAATGACAGCTATCTTTCCTGAGAGGATTTACTTCTGATAGTTGAACAATCAGAAGCTTATAAACTGACCGTAAGAGATTCTGGGGTTTGAATATAATTTGTCTCTACCAAAACTCATATTGAGCCTTTATTGCCAATCCTGAGGCGTGAGGAGGTGGGATCAAGTATGGTCATCATGGAGACTAAGCTCTCATGAATAGACTGAGGCCTTATTGTGGGAATGGGTTAGCTATCTCAGTAGGTAGGCCCTTTCCCTCTATTTTGACTGGATGCTTTTCTGCTTTTTTTCCATGAGGAGAAGCAGCACAAGACCCTACCAGAAACTAACCTGATGTGAGTGCTCAATTATGAATTTCATCATGAAGTGCAAACCAAATTAACATCTATTTAAAAAATAAATTATCCAGTCTTTAGTATTCTGTTATAGCAACAGAAAATGAACTAAGTCAGAGCAGGGAAGAAATTCAGGTTTGCAAAGGAATAAAGAAAATCTTTTAGAGCAAGGTCATACCACAGGCCAGCATAACTAGCCAAGCAGAAGGCCACTTACTGGGCAGTCTACTGTCACTTCATATATCACACACAGACACACACACACACACAGAAACACACACATGCAATTTTGTTTGTACTCATAGCTGGGTTTATTAAACTTTGACAACTTTATACAATGTTTAGATAGCACTGACCACCAAACACTTAATAATTTATTTTGCGTAACTGTCCCAAAGGTCTTTGCTCAAATATCCACTTTAACATCTGGTGTATGTTTTATAGTTACCTTTTTAAAATTTCTGTTTCCTGCAATCAGCCATAAGCTACTTGAGGACAGAAATGTGTGTAACTTCTGTGAAAATCTAAAATTGTAAAGATGATTCAATTATATCTGTCCTTGTCAATAAATGGAGGCATGAATAAAAGAAAAATGTTGTATTACCACAGAAGATCAAACATCAATATAACAACAAATAGATCTCTAAGGCTAGAATTTTTAGATTCTTTATTGGGCAGTCATTAATGATATTAGAAAATATGTATTATGTAACATATTAGATTTAACAATAATGATTTACCTGCTCCCTCAAAGCTAATTTATGCTTATTTCATTTGACAATTATGCTTAAAAATATGAGAGGTGGTATTAGTTTCTTTACTATGTTATTAAAAAATATCCCTCTTGACTGAATGGCTTGAGTTGTAAATATTCTGTACCTTGAAAATGCAATGACATCTCTTAGGTATGATTGCCCTTCTCATTGCATATAATATTTATATACTAGTCCTGCAGAATCAGAGACTTAATTATAATGTTTTTCTTTGCTGAAACTTCTCTTTATATTATGAATAATTTACTATTCATATTTCCTTGACTCAATTGAAGAATTGAACATTGACTAATTTTGCAACACTATTCCTCTCCCAAGTGAAATTAAGTAAAAAAACCTGCTCACTAAACTAATGACTTTAGATGAGTATAATTTTATGTAAATTCTGAAAGATTTGGTAATTAAGAACAAGTTTGATTTCTACTTCATTGTTCATTTTCTCTTAATTGTTACAACAATCTAATTTGAAATGTGATAAAATGCCACTTTTCTGTTGGTACACCTGCAAGTTTTTAAAAATTTCTTCAGAGTTTAGATAGATTAAGATATAAAGGGAAAATTAAGCGGATAAAACCACATTTTATTAGAAAATTACATTTTAACTCAATAGTATTAAATTTATTCACCCATAAAAGAAGTTCTGTTAATATGAAATTGATCTGTTCAAATAACTGATCATGTATTAAACAGAAAAACTAACAATGAAATCAGTAGTAGTGTTAACCATGAGGTAAAAACAATTAGAATCATGTTATTTTTAATTTATAATATGTCCCAGATGTAAATAATAGAGATTTATGATCATACTGTTTTTAGTATTTTTATAAATGCCTTCTTTGGGGCCTAAGTCATATGCATTATAACGAAAGCTTAGTATATTTATGTTAAAAGTGAGACAAATAAAACCCTACAAGTTAAACAAGGACACGCAGCTATTAAAATTTTGGTATTACCATCCTTTTATACTATAGCCTTCTCCATTGTACTCTACTTAAGTCTAGATAAAAACATAAACAAATAAGTATATATCCCACATAGGGTAAATATAATAGAACATTTGTATCAAAAGTGATAGATTTTCATACAAATCCATTGAAGTTATTTGATACTAAGAACTTTAGTAGGCCATAAATAAATAAATTGCAAAAAAGAATATTAAATTGTTTAAATAACAATAACTGCGCTCTTAGTAAATAGCATTTATTTAGTAGCCATTAAATATTGTCTTAATATTACAAATATGAAGACAAACTTTTGGTTATTAAAAGTAATGACAAAAAACACTTGGGCTTAAAGATAAGTGTTTACTCAAAGACTAGAAGAAATAATTTTATCTAAAACAACCAAAGAATAAGAAAATGCTATCCTAATATCCTATGTTTATCATTAATTTTGTATTGGAAAAGTACATATTTTCTTTAATTTTTCCCATAATTCCAGCACTCTAGAGGCTTGAGGCTGGATGGTCACAAGTTGAAGCTCATCCTGGACATTTTAACAACTTAGCAAGAACTTCTGTCAAAAATAAAAACATAAAAAGAGGCAGGAATGTAGTTCATTAAGAAGGTTCTGGGTTCAATCCCCATGCCAAGAAGAACTAAAAATAGAAAAGCTGCAATAGTTTTATGTGATAAAAATATTCACAAAATTAAATAAATTCTATTGAAGTTAATATTCTATTATGAAAACATTAAAGAATTGAATGAATATTTTTCTTAACATGAAAAATATCATTATGAAATTTTACCTTTTGATGTGAATTTGATGTAGCTTTTATGGACAAGAAAAGGTGTTTGAATGATTTAGTGGAACACAGTAATAATACAGAAGAAGGAGCAAGACACAAAATTTCCAACCTAGCATCATCATTCTACTTCAATTTTAAATATAAATTCTATTATATTATAGTACAATTACTTACTTTATTTTAAACACAATTTTAATAAAAGTGTCCAGCATTTAATTTCAGATGATTCTTATATAAAGCTGTTAATGTGCAATCATTCAAATAAATGAATAAATAACTATAATTTAAAATTAAAACATCAATAAATTACCTGGTTCAAGGTTATTAAATTAATTCTAAGGTGTGCTTTATGTGTATATGTGTAGATTTTTAAAAGTAATACTGTAATGCTATTTAACAAAATGTTAATTTCATTTTTTCAAAATAATAACTAGTAATTTATTTATAATAACCTCCAACTGGTTTCTTTGATGAGTGAATGATTAAATAACCTATAGTATGTTCACACTATGGAATAAACAAAAAGTAAGACAAAATGGAGCAGGAAAGAATTGGAAACTCATATTTTTTTCACCTCAGATAAAAATTTCCACAAGACCTTTTAAATATTAATAAAAGGATTAATTGAATCTCTTAATTATCTTCATAAGGTTTTAACTACTTTGTGTTTATTGAATACAATTATGAGAAATACCACAATTGCCACTGTTATCTTTCTTACCTCTTTAGCTTATTTTCCTATTCTGTTGCTAGATTATTAATACTTTTTAAAAACATCTAATATTGACTATGTGGTCTGTACCTGTAAGTCCTCAGTAAATAATTATCAATATGCATATCAATATTGAATAATATCAATATTCAATCTTTAACCTCAGGTCATTTTACCAATATTTTCTGTGTATTACAACTTTATTTTTAATTATTTCTTCTTCAGATAATGGTTGATTCACATGCAACTGTAAGAAATAATGCCAAATGATCCTATATATCCTTTTCTGTTTCCCCTAGGGGTCGCATCTTGTAAAAACTATAAAGAAATATGAATACTAGGATATGGACATGGTTGAACTCAAAATATAGAACCTGTCCCTCACTGGTATTGTCACTCACATTGTCCCTATGGAGCCACTTCCCTCCTACTCCTGTTCTCCACTTGCCATTCGCCCAGTCATTCGTTATCTCTCTCTGTGATTTTGTCTTTTCAAGAATGGCACATTAAAAAAAAAATACAGTATGTAGTTTTTTAAGGATTTGGTTTTCACTCAGACTAATGTTCCTGAGATTCATCTAGGTCTTTGTATATATCTAGTTAATTTTTTATTGCTAATTGTTATTCCATGGTATAAATGTACCGGTTTATTTAACTATTCACTCATCAAAGGAGCTATTAAAAATAAAGCTGATATTTGTGTATATGTTTTTTTTATGTACTCATGTTTTTATGACTCTGGGATAAATGGCCCAGAGTGCAATTACTGGATTGTATGTAATTGAAAAAGTTCTTTACTAAGATATCATCCAACTTTTTGCCAGAGTAACCAATGATTTTATCTTTTCATGGATAATATGCAAGTAGAGTTGTTACAATGTTGGAAACAATATATAATTTTGTTTTGATTAGAATTTGCCTAATAGAGAATGATGTTGAATATCTTTTTATAGATTTTTTTTAATGTTCTCTTCAGTGAAACGTCTATTTATTTATTTTGCACAATATTTAATTGGATACATGACCTTTACTGTTGAGTTTGTAATTTTTAGTATACTTTTGATAGTCTTTTAGTATACTTTTTAGTATACTTTTGATAGTCTTTTATTAGCTGTATGATGTACAATATTCTCTATGAGTCTATAACTTTATCTTTATTCTCTTGTGCTTATTTTAGGACAAAAAATGTTCAATTTTGACAAAGTCTATGCTCTTATAGGTTATGATTTTAGATATTAATATTTTTCCACATTGGATCATAAAAATTTTCTTCTTTAATTTTATTTTTCCCCAAAGCTTGATAGTTTTATGTTTTACATTAAGTTTGTGGTCACTTTTAAGTATTTTTTGTATAAGGTTTGGGGTTTAGTCTGAATTTATTTTATTCTTTTACTTCATGTGTGTTCAATTATTACAACATCATTTGTTGAGAGATTTATACTACCTGATTGAATTACTTGGTTACATATATCAAAAGTCAGGTCAGTATATTTGTTTGGTTCTATTTCTAAGTTATTTTTGATAATATATTAATCTAAGTGCTTTTTATTCTAACAGTATCACATGGTTTTCATTATTGTTGCTATACAGTAAGATTGGAAACTGGATAGATTGATTCCTTACATTTTATTCTCATCTCAAAATTGTACTAGCAAATCTAATTCATTTGGTTTTCCATAAAATCTTTGAGTGATTTAGTCTATACCTATAACAAAATATTGTAAAAAATTTGTAAATCTGTGTATCAACTTGGAAAGAAATGATATTTTTTAAAAAGTTTATTGGAAAAATACTGTTCGGTAGATATATAAAATTTATTCATTTTGGTTAACTACAACTTTATGCCTGTTTCCTTCTTCCTCCCACTAGTCACTAGCATCCAGTTCCACTCTTTGATTTATAAATTTAATTATTGTTAGTATCTCACATAAGTGAAATCATTCAGTGTTTGTCTTTCTGTTACTGGCTTATTTTGCTCAGCACAATGTCTTCTAGATTCATCCATATTGTCACAGAGTGAGAATTTCTTTTGTTTTAAGGTTAATATTACCTTGTATGTATATATTGTATTTTTTTATGGATGAATCAGTGAATGAACTCTGAGGTTGTTTCTACATGTTGGTGGTTGTGAATAGTGCTACAGTGAATAGGAGGGTGCTAATATCACTTTTGAGTAAATACCCAGAAGTATGATTGTTGGATCATATGTATTTCTATTTTTAATTTTTGGGGGAAATCCCTGTTTTTGGTAGTGGATGCACATTTTACATTTCTGCCTTCAGGGTACAGGTGCTACAATTTCTCCATAATTTAGCCAATACCTTTTGTCTTTTTATTTGATTATCAGCCAATCCAGCAAGTGTGAGACGAGGTTTTATTATAGTCTTAATTTGCTTTTCCTTGATGATGAGTGACATTGAGCATCTTTTCATTTACCTGTTGAGCAGTTTTGGCTCATTCTTCTCTAGTGCTTATCCAGGTACTTAGCTCATTTTTAGTTTTAGTTATTAGATTGTTGCTACTGAATTGTAAGAGTTCCTTATCTATGAAGTGTGATCAAAATACAAAATGTTTAAAGAAAAATTATTGCAGTAAAAATCACATTGTTATTAATCTCCCTTAAAATATTTCCCATCATTCTGAACATACTTATGCCATCATTTTTAAAACTTTTTTGGTCTCATAAGACAAGGCTGCCCACTATCATTATGCCTGTTTAATATAGTCCTTGAAACATTAGCCAGAGCAATTAGAACAAAGAAAGAAATAAACAAAATATGGAGAGGAAAGGAGGAAGTTAAATTAGCATTGTTTGCTAATGACATGATCCTATTTGTAGAAGATCCCCAAAAACCCACCAAAAGTCTCCCAGATTATTAATCAAATTCAGTAATGTAGCAAGATACAGTCAACACTAAAAAATCAACAGCATTCCTATACACCAATAACACTCACCAAGAGAGAAATCAGGGAATCAATACTTTTCAGAATAGCGTCAAGAAAATGAAATATCTAGGAATAAATCTAACTAAGGGAGTGAAAGACCTCTACAATGAAAATTACCCTGAAAGAGGAGATTGAAGAGTATATTAGAAAACAGAAAGATATCTCCTGTTCTGTGATAGGGAGAACCAATTTAGTAAAAATGATCATTCCTTCAAAACTGTTAAACAAATTTAATGTAATCCCAATCAAAATACCAACAGCATTCCTCAAAGAAGCAGAGAAAGCAATCCTAAAATTTATATGGAATCAGAGGAGACCTAGAATAGCAAAAGGAACTATGGGAATCTGGGGCAAAGCAGGAGGCATCACAGTCTCAGACTTGAAGTTATACTATGAAGCTACAGCAATACAAACAGCATGGTATTGGCAAAAATCAGGCTTATGGATCAATGGAAGAAAAGAAGATGCAGAAACAATTCCAGGCACACTTAGCCATCTTATCCTTAACAAAAGGGCCAAACAGTTTCACTGGAGGAAAGATTGCCTCTTTAACAAATGGTGCTGGGAAATCAGGCTTTCCACAGACTGAAGATTGATCCTAGACTCATATAGCTCACTATACCCTAAACTAAAATTAAATTGCATCAAATATCTAAATATTAAAACACTTTATCTGCTGGGAAATAGAGTAGATAAAATTATTGAAAACATAGGTGCAGGCAAAGACTTTATGAACAAAACCCTAGTTGCACAGGAAATATTATAAAGAATAAACAAATGAGATCACATCAAATTAAAATGCTTCTGTACAGCAAAGTTAAACACCAACAGAGTGAAAAGACAACCTATAGAATGGGAAAACTTTTTGCCAGCTACTCTTCAGACTGAGCACTAACATCAGGAATATATGAAGAGCTCCAAAAAATTAGGACAATCTTACTTTTAGACGTGACAGATTGATCCATGGGCATGTTATATATTTTGTTTCATTCACTGAATCAACCATTTATCCAAGGACCCCTGGTTCTTTTATTTGGAGAAAATTATTATTAAGATTTGGTCACTTGATATGTTCACAACCTCAGGATGTTGTCGCTTTTTTGTTGTACTAGTTGACAGAGCAAGAATATATGTGTATATATTCATGTATAAACTCATAAGGCAAACATTTATGTACCTGCCTTTCTCAATTTAAATTAAGTTAAACTTCATTTCTGCCAATTTCTCCAACTCTAATCCATTTCCATGTGGATCATTCTGCTAGAATTTAGAGTCTCTGATAAGAACATATTATAGAAAATAAAAATAATATTTTCACTAATCTTTGTTAAGGTTTCTAGGGCTGATTTATCATTTAACAGGATAAAGATGAGTTCTATATTTGGATGCACATAGTTCATTGTAAGAAAAGTTTTATGACTTTCTCCAATTTTTAACATAATTATCTTATAAATTAGCTCATATCTGGAGCATTTTCTTTCTACAACCTTAACATATTTCATAACCATGCCTCAGACTCAGAAATCATAAAATAAGAAAAATGAAATTACATTTTTCTAAATTCTCAGCTTGCTAAAAGCATTCAAGATTTGTCCTTCAATATACTCATTTATATTATGAATAAATTGGGATTTTAGGTTAAAGATTCTCTTTCATTTCCTTGAAAATTTCATTTATGTTAAATAAGAAGTTGTACTTTTCTAGGGCTATTACTCTACTAACCTGAGTCAGTATTAGTTACGAATTTTGACAAAGTAACTTCTAACTTCTTTTTAACAGAGAAAACTGTTAAGTGCAGTGCAATTTATTAGCCCTATATAAGAATTTTAGCAGGACAGGAAATCTTATGAATAGAAATACAATAACATGTTTTAGGCCATGTCTATCTCTTTTATACTTTCTTATAGCATCAAAAATACGTGCAAGTTTCCTAATACCTCCCAAAGCTAAATCCCACTGTGATTAAAAAGTAAAAAGACATTTATAACATTTCATCTGTCATCAACCTTTTTAAATATTTCATCAAACACACATTTTTTTTTTCGAACACACATTTGTTCATTTTGACATTGTCAATGATTGCTTTTGTATACTGCTTTAGATGTAAGTAATTGCGGCATAGACTTTTTAAAAATTAATTTTATTGGTACATTTTAGGTATACAATATAATGGCATTCATCATTGGAATTTTGCACCTTTACATAATTTCTCTTGATTCTTATTTTTTTCCTCATTCCCCTGCCCTCCCTTCAAACCCTCCATCCCTCCCTATTTACAAAGACTTTGTGAATAGTTTCTCTAGTGTGAGAAACTGAAAGTGTAAATAAGGACTAAAAGGTACAATAGATAATGTGAAACAGGAAGAAAAGGGGCAAAGGGGAAGGGAAAGTGAGAGGGGTAGGATAAGGGAAAGAAATTAAAATGAGAAAATGAAAAAATAGACTTTGTAACCTATAAAGTCGTATATATTTACTGCCTTGCCCTTTGCAGAAAATGTTTCCCAACCCTTTACTTGGGAAACCAAAGATTTTACATTAGTTAATTCAATTAGCCCAAGGCTTTATATTATTACTTACAAATCTTGAAAATTATGTTCAAAAGGATATGCACTCAGCTCTGCTCTGACACTTTTCCTGAAAGCATGGATTTGTTCCAACACATTTAGTACACTGCAGAGTAATTTGAGCATAACACAAATTTTGCCTTTGCTTATATGCAATTTTTTCTACAAGGAATAATACCTGAAAAAGGAAAAAGTGCACCCAGCTGAAGTGCTCTTCATAATAATTCACAGAACTCCACCCCCCCAACACACACACGTAGTCTGCTTCAAACATTCACCAGCTGCCTCAATTCACTATTGATATCAGTCACACATCCCCATCTGGTATTACAATGTGTGTGTGTGTGTGTGTGTGTGTGTGTGTGTGTTTTCTGATAGATTTAAAGTTGAACAAGTGTTTCACCAAATAATTTCCACCTGAAATGTATGTAAGACTACACAACATTATTGGTGATACAACTTAAAATCATGGAGAAATATGATTAAATTGGTGAAAATGAAGACCAACATGCCCAGTGGGGCAAGATGTAGAGTCCCAGTATATATGGGGCATAACAGTACAAATGATTAAATCACTGTCAAAAGTTGCTTACATATATCTACTCTGTGACTCAATAATTCTTCAAGAATATACTCAAGATAAAGACTTATGTCCACAAACATACTTACACAAGAATATTAATGAAAGAATTCTTTATGATAGTTCTAAAATGAAACAATCTTATGTGTTCTCCAATTTGGGAAAATATTAAAACATTATTCAACATATATAAGCAGGAATTATTTGCATATACAGTAACACGGAGGAATTTCTGACATAATTCTTCCAGCTGAAGAAGCTGGGATCAAAATTATACATAGTATATAGTGGAAATTTTATTCATGCCAGTTTCAAGGGTAGGTGAAATCCAAGTGCAATGCAGTCAAAGTAGTGGTGGTCATTGGAGCTGGATGGAGTCTGCTGGCTGGGAAGGAAAATTTTATACTTTGATCTTAGCGATCACACAGAGGTATATACCTTTCAAAATATTTAAATGTGTACTTAAATATTTGTACATTTTATTGTATGTCTAAAATGTAAACTAAACCTTAATAAAATACATTCAAAATCCAACAAGGATCACAGATTTTATTTTAATAAAATGTTCTCAGAGGCTTCAGAAAATATTTTTATCTCAATCAATTATTATAGCATTTTAATATTTTATTTATATATACTTGGGGGTAGTTTTTCTTTTTGAATGTTATTATAATTACTTTGGGGATTTAGATAGTATCCCTATTACAGAAAATAATAAACTCACTGTGTAGAATCAAACCCATATATTATACAAAGTATAAAATAAAACTTTGTCTAGAGTGTATATTGAGTACATTTTATAAAATTGAGAAGAATTAACTAGAGGAAGCAGATACACACAACTTTCAAAAAATATAAATTCTGGCTGTTATAGGAACACCTTTATGCATTTTTGGTCAGTTCTTCTAAAGATCCATGTAAGCAGATTTTAATATAAATAAAACTATAAGGTATAATGATTTGGTTGATCTTTCATTTTAAAAATATTGTGGTAAAAAGTTGTTTTACTAAAATTATTTATCTTTTCAATGGTGCAATTCAAAAATATGGGACACAATTTTGAATAGTATAAAACACATAACTGCCTTCATATAATATTCAATTTAATACATCTTCAATTCATGGAGTCCATTTTTAATGGCATGAAACAATATGCTACACTAAAGGAACATTCCAAATCAATGGTAATTATAACAAGCTGATATTCCAGAAGTCTTTGATAAAGCTCCCCTATTCTGAAAGTGAATGAAAGTTGAGATGTATTCTCACAAGTTCTAAATTTTATACATCCTTCTCTCTCTTAGAAAAGAAAATTCCAAAGATGGCAAAATCCATGACATGGTTTTGAGGTTTCCAAAAGAATAATACTTTAGCGAACTAACTTCTGAAATATCATCAATACTTACTAATGTAATCCAAATGCTAATATTGTAAGTTGTTAACATCTTTATAGTGTCCTAATTAATAAACTTGAAATTTTCAGAATTTGCATTGTTTAGAAAATTCTTAAATGTTGGCTCAATGAGTGCTGTTAATTGTTGAGCACCATGTTAAAGCCAAGTGTTCTCTTCAAGGGTCATGTCTTCAGTTGTTTCACTGTAAAGCCGTAAAAAATGTTTTCCAAAGCATCCTGAAGCAATGTCAAAGGGATTGCTCAATATTCTAAGAAAAACCTACAAAACTGATCTAAATACTCACCAATGGTTTATGCTCATTCTTCCAACTCAGGAGAAAACAGTGTAGAAGATTTTTAAAAATATAGGAGCCCTTGAGAACTCAGAACTTATTAGAATATAGTAATTTTTTGCTGAAACCCCCAAAATTGTGCTTCTGATAATGATTTGTCCCATTGAAAGGTTAAAGTTTATTAATTTTTAAATATATTAAATATATTTTGTACTCTTCATAAAAATAAACAACATAACCGACATAACCAAGATTTGCCATATAATGAGATCATTTCGCTACTCAAGCATACTGCCTAAGAATACAACTTTACATGCTGTGAATAAATTGATTTTAGAAATAAAAATGCATATTTGTAAAATTATTCAATATTAAAATTATACAGGAAATGGCATTTTCTTTGGTGAGTTACAGCAATTGTTGAGTTCTGTAATTTATAGAAATTATGGTGAAAATTGAATATTAAAATCAATATTGATATTTGTTAAAAATGGTATAAGAACCAGTTTTGGTTGAAGAACATGTCTTAGATGCTTTGTTGGTAGAGACTGGTATGGGGAGTCCACTCCAATAACATATGCAAAGTATATTTTATTAAGATCTAAGTGGCATTAAAAAGAGTAGAAGGAGTACTTTTCAGGACTCTGTAAGACAGTGCCTGCCATGTACTTTCCTCATTTGATAATCCATGCCTAAATAGTTTGGGTAAGGTAAATTATTCCTTTAGTTGATCTCTTAACAAATTTAATAAAATTGAATTTTAAAATAAATCATAGCAGTTTGTTTCATAAGCATCACATTCCATGTCTTCAAACTATGTATTAAAATTATTTCATATAGAAGGAAAAATATTTTAAAGCATTCAAATTTGACGGATGTTTGAGTTTTAACTGTACCTAATAATTACTGCTAAAATGTCTCCTTAGATATTTTGATATACAGGGTATCATTTTGCATTGTTTGTCTTCATAAAACCTCATGAAAACAAAGAGAAAAAGATATTTGGCCAAAGAGTACAGATAAGGATCACATTGCATTTTGAAAAAAGAAACACTTCAATTGTGACTCAAGCAGATATTGAGTGTTCTAAATATCACTAATTTGTCAATGGTAGAATACACAAAATGGAAATCTAATTTTTCAATAGGAGAGACATGGAAATTAATACAATTTGTTTTATGAGACAGATGGATAATATTTTAAACTAGAAAACAAATCTAATTCTCTCTGTGATTGAAAGATAATTCAGCAAATGATCTTCCAAAAACTAAGCAATAAATCCAAAGACAAAATCTAATATAACATATGACAGACATTTGGTGCAGAAACTGACCCTGCAAAAATCATTATCATTATCATTATCATTATCATTATCATAACTTCCTTGACCCTTACAGGGCCTGTTGATTTAGTAATCTCTCTCTCTCTATATATATATAATATATATACATAATATGTATATATATATTAATATAACAAAATATCAGGTTTTGGTGTGGCATTTTCATAATGGATATAACAAATATTATTCATATCTATCCTTCCATTATCTTCCCTTATACGC
>NW_004624753.1:13266484-13295827 GCF_000247695.1 Heterocephalus glaber | reverse complement strand
CCTAAGGTGCTCTTTGTCATGAAAGTATCTTATTTCTCCATCAATTTTGAAAGATAGTTTTGCAGGGTACATCAATCTGGGTTGGAGACTGTTTTACTTTAGGGATTGAAATGTCACTCCAAGCTCTTCTTGCCTTGAGGGTTTGCACTGAGAAGTCTGCTGTGATTTTGATGTGCTTTCCTTTGTACGTGATTTTTTTCTTTTCTCTAACTGCTTGTAGAATTTTTTTCTTCAGTTGAGCTTCTGGAATCTTAACAATTATATACCTATGTGTAGATTTTTTTTGATAAAGGCTAATTGGAGTCCTATGCCTCCCTTATCTGTATGTCAAGTTCTTTTCCCCTCCTTGGGAAGCTTTCTACCATCACTTCTCTGAACAGTATTTTTTTATGTCATCTGCACTCTCTCCTGTTTCTTCATTGACTCTAATCAGTTTTATGTTATTCTTCTTTGCATCATCTAGCAGCTGTTGGATTGATTTCTCATGGTCCATTATTATTTTAAAGAAATCTTTCTTTTCCTGGTCACTAATTGCAATCTTATCTTCTATATCTGAAATTTTGTCCTCACATTGTTTCATTCTGCTGCATAAAATTTAAGTTGTGTTTTTAATATCCTGGAAATCTGTTTGTATCTGTTTTATGATTTTCATTTGTTTCTTATGTTGGGTTTCCATCATGTTCCTCAGCTCCTCTATTTTTTTATCTGTGTCTTCTCTAGATTTATTAATCATGTCTTGCACTATGGGTACAATCTCTGCTGTTATGTGAGAAATTATTTCTGTTTTCATTTTTTCCAGATCCTCTTTCGTTGCCAGTTGAGGAAGTCCAGGTGGTTCATTATCAGATTGTAACATCTCATTGCCCCTTCCGGTTGTTTTAAGTAATCTGGAAGTCTGGTTTTGAGACTTGTTTATGTGTCTTCTTATTTCAATATGGGTGGGGGATGTGTGCTGCTGGCACTGGCATGACTCACCTCCTTTGCACTGGGGGTGGTGGTATGGCAGCCCAGAATGTTCACCTCCTCTGAGCTAGGGGTTGCTCTGTTCCTTGATGCTGGGGGTGGTGGTACAGCAGGCTGGAAGGTTCACCTCCTCTGTGCCTGGGGCAGCTCTGCTTCTTGGCACTGGTGTCAGTAGTATGGCAGCCCAGAATGTTTACTTCCTCTGAGCTGGGGGCAGCTCTGTTCCTTTGTGCTGGGGGTGGTAGTACAGTGGCCCGAAATGTTCACCTCCTCTGCTCTGGGGGCAGCTCTGCTCCTTGGTGCTGGAGGTGGTGGTACAGCATCCCAGAATATTTACCTGTTCTGCCAGGTAGATCAACTTCTATGCTTGCCTGTCTCTGGAATCTTTTCGGTGCTCATCTTATTTTTCTTCCACTTTAATGTTTTATCTGAATGTCTTCTCAAATGGCAGGTCAGTGCTGATTGAGGTGGAATGTGGAAGTAATAATTATAATACCATAGAAATCACAGTGTCAGCTTTCAAAAAGACACTTCTGTTTTAACAAATGAGTGGCTCTAATTCCCAAGCTTCACAGTGAGATTAATAAATGTCTTTTTTTCCTAGAGAGAAAGACTACTGGTCCAAATTCTTCCCTATAACATACATTTATGAATCTATCATTAAAGTGCACTTTCTGATGACTCAGTGGAAGACTTGTGAACCTAGCAGAAATCATTGGAATGCATTCTGTAATAGACAAAATATTAAATGGTCACTTTACATAATATTTAATAATATTCAAGGATCTTGGGATTTTCTACCATCAGATATGGTTTATTCATCCCAAATTCATTAAAGAATGCGACTATTGAGAAAAATATTTAAATCTACATATCTCTATTTATGTATATTTCTACATACCTACACCTATATCAATCTGCTATATCAAATCCATTATGAGAACTTTATAGATGCCATTGACTTTTCCATCTTAATCTCTTTCCAGTAGCCACAGGTGAACTAGCACAAACTTATTTGACTGTTATTTAAAAATGTTTTAGTATTTAGTATTTAGCAGAGACTGAGTGTTTTACTTTGCAGTAGGTATAACTATGACTGTACACAACTTGAGTGCTGAGATGGACATTGAGCTATATTGACTTTGTCTAGTCAAACTATCTTGATGAAAAAGAAGCATATATGATGTGGATTAATTATTTCTTGCTCTAAATTAACAATTTAAAGAAAATAAATCATCAAGATGTAAAATAGTGTAAATCATCACTGTACAATTTTACAGCTAATCATTACCATTCAAAAAGTTATTACAAAAAGTTATTCTTATAATTTTCAAAATTTAGGTTAAAACAGACATTTCAGAGACAAAATTGGATTGCAGACAACAATATTCTCAAACCAAACATTGGAGGCCATTACAGAATCAAACTAGGCTCATAATAGGTGACCAAGTAGGGCAAAGCTCTTTATCACATTATCAATCCCATGAAGCAAATTCAAACTATCAAAAAAGTAACCCTGATATCCTATAAATAATATGTGTATGTGTGTCCAGGAGTAAGAGTCTAATGCAGTTTTCTAGTGGTGTATATTAGGGATTTGCATGGCATACAAAGTAAGTTTAAATTGGATGGTATTTACAGACTACACACCTTCATAAAATCAGTGGTGCAGGTAGTAGCCACCTCAAGTATTTCAAGAAATAGGTATACTTATCATAAAGCAGTCATACATGATAATCTGAAAACCCTAATTGCAGGCTTATTGCATTGTGAAATCTTTCATATTGAAAATAATAGCTCAGAATATATTTAGTATGCATGCTCAGACGTACTAATAAAATATCAATAGATAACACCAATCCTCTTGATATTTCAAAATCATGGTCCATGTAAACACACACTTAACCTTTTTTCCACAGACACTGAATATACTTTTTATGTATAAATAGCTGTAGAAAAATTTCTTCTTTGATAAGCATATACATTTCTTTACCACAGAAGGGTCATACAAGCACCTCAATGTGATAAAAAAGTGTATGTCTTATGGTTCACTTTGTCTTTTTTTCTAACAAATACTGGAACTCCTTGCTTGTCATATGGGAGCCTGGCATAAGTGGCATTCAAACAAGCTGCACCTGCATGCCTCTCCAGGCCAATGTTACAAGGGTTCACTTCCCACAGGCACAAAGGGTGTGGACTGGAGGGTGTGGGATCCTGGGGGAATCATTATACTGGGAATCACTCTGGAGTGGGCAGTTTGAAACCACATTGGCAGGAAATCAACATGATTGACTGACAGAAATCAACATGATTTGTATAGAATGTGGCATCTCTAGGGCTTCATTTTTGCCTGATGGCATTTAACATGGTTCAATTGTAGGAGGCTAAAATGGGGGTGCTTATTATGGAAAAACAGTGGGCATGTATGGACACACAGAACCCTCAGTATAATATTGTTCAGCATAAGAAATGGCAGAAGGGCAGCAAGCAATACAGAAAGTGACAAACCATTAAACTAATCCTATAAAGATCTAGCCTGTCAGGCAGCACATTTCCTGAATATTTAGAAAGCATGAGAGTGGCTTATTAATGGTTATCACAGCTCTTGCACTGCTTACATTGCTAATATGCAAACACTGCCCTTTTTTCGTTGGGATTTTCAGCACATCAGGACATCACTTCCAAGGCTACTGTATTTTTTCCCCTCCTGGGTAATTGAAGCATTACCATAGAAGACAATGATTGATGATGTCTTTAAAGGTCTAAAAAAGCGCAGGCTATGTTTGAAACTGTGCCATGTCTATATAAGGCAAGAAGGAGGAACAATCTGAATTCTACAGTATGCTAGAGCAACAACAACAAAGCCCGGAGGTTTATGTAGAAGGACTTCTTTCATTTTTTGCCCCCACTTTCTCTGCACCCTTTCCTTTCCTTCTTGGATTTATTGACTACTTGCTCTGTTCTGGTAAGAAATGTTCTGGTGTTTGTCAGATACTCAATGTAATTGGATCATTGTGCTTAGCAAGATCTGGCGCCACACTTCATTCCTCAGAGCTGCAAAGCTGTTCTTGCCTTTAAACACTACTTGTCTCAGTTGAAAACAAGGAATAGGGGTAATGATGATGTGCTTAGCATCATTTTACATTTAGCACAACAGCTTTCTGTATATATACAGAATTTTGAAACAATTATCACGTATACACGTGTCTTCCCCAACTTATTTGCCTTTTTCTCCTTATCACCTTTGATGTTCTATAACTGTGATTCAATCCAGTAACCATCTAGAGAGAATCTACAGTGTCCTGGGCACTGGAAATACAAAACTGTTTGTACAAGTGTTCATTTCCTAGAAAAATTCAGTTTTGTAAGATACACACATGATGTCAAATAAATTTCAGCCTTAAAATGGGGTGTTTTCTTTTCTTCTTTACTTTATCCTTGTGTAAATAAAGTATAAAAGGAAGAGTTATTTTGAGGATAAGACAGTTAAAGGTGCAAACTATGGGTTAGCTCATGTCAATTCATTCACATTCAAAATCATTTTAAAGGATGGGAAAGATAAGATGACCTATTTCTTTAAATCATTTGAACTAGCCCAAATTTTGTATTTAATACAAATTTAGTACTGTTTATACTAAGTAAATAAGTGAAGCATTCAAATCTAACCAAACCAATAGAAAAAATTGTTTATTAAACTTGTTTTTTGTTCTATTTTGTTTCATATTTTCTGGTTAATTCTGGCTTTGTGATCTTGGCCAAGGCAATTAAATTTTCAGTGTCTTATTTATGGTATGACAACAATGAACTGGCACTACGTGATTGGTGTGCATATCATAGGAAAGATGAAAGGATAGAATAGAAATCACAGGAGAGTATACACCACCGCATGATCTCAAGAAATTAATGTGATAAATGAACAATGCAAAGAAAACCAGCAAGTCAACATATCAAAAACATTCCTTTTGGGCTTGGAATTTAGCTCAGTAGTTCTGCCGCCTGCCTTGCAAGCACAAGGTCCCAAGTTTGATCCCCGGTACTACAAAACAAACAAACAAACAAAACATTCCTTTTAGTATTGGGCAGAAATTTGTGAGACATTTATATCTTAAAAGAAAAAAGAACTACACAACATCACAAGAGAATCTTCCAACAAAAATATGGAACAGAAACAAATTTCAGAACAGAAACAAGAATGGAATATATTTATTCACTCACTAACTTTTCCCATTCTTCATGTATAATAATGCATATAATTAAGCACCATGAATGTGCTTAGTGCTGTTATAAGAAAAATTGAGATGAAAAAGAATCAGTTGAGAAAGAATTCTGTAAATTATATAAGGTCACATTACAAAATAATGGAAAGTAAGAGAGAAAAATAGGAGATAAATAATAGAAAAGAATAGAGAAATAAAATAGATGTCCTACTACCTTGTTAGGTAGTCAACATTCCTTCTCAGATGAGAACATTTACCCAAAAGAAAAAAGGAAATTGTTTTTCTCTGAATAATAACATCTTTGAGGATAGCTTTACACACCAGAAATTGGCATAGTTTTAGCATATGATGTAACTAAAAATAACATGTTGTTGCTATTTTCCGCTCTCAGCACTTTTCCTACAGGCCTTCTCTACACACACACAGTCTTACTCCTCAACTCAGCCCCTAGAATAGGACATCATGTGGAATCCAGGGCATAAAATGAACCTGTATATCTGACCTTGAGAACATCAAAGCTTTTCAGAAAAGAGATGTTTTTTAGACTCAAACTTTTGTGTTCAATTGAGTAGTTAGATCATTATGTGTTCTTCAAATCTTGGTCAATCCTCTCTAACTTCTAACATGAGAATAATACCTGCAGATTCACATTAATATCTCCTTACATTTATTTTCCTGTCCAGATTCTAAACCTAAAATTCAATTTCTATATAATCCAAGCTAAGCTGATATAATAATAGTATGTCCATTAATGTCTTTGTTTGGTTGTTCTCATATAATGCTTTATATGGCAATAGAAAGTTAATTTGCTTCAATCATGACATGTTTTTAGACTCTGAACTTATGTTGCAAGGTTGTATAATTTCTCTTTTGCTTCGAAGTGCTGAATGCTTGAGTAATCCTCTGGATGACTCCAGGGAACTGTCAAAGATACTTTATTTGCACAATTTACCCCCAAAACAAATGTACCCTGAGTATATTTTTCAAACTAAAATGAAAAAAATGTCATGGTACAGGAGAGAAGTCACTAAGCTGACTTGGACAAGAGAAAAGAAGAGTGAAAATCACTGTATATCCTCTCCAAGGAGAATGTTTAAAAGTTTTCTGGGACACTCAAAAATGTAAGATTATTTTATGGGATGAATTATACTACCCCAAAACTTATATGTTGAAGACTTTCCCTCTGATTAACTCAGAGTAGGATTGTTTTTGGAGATAAGAGCACTTGAAGTAATGAAGTTAACAATTAAACCATTGAGATAGACAGTAATCCACAAAGACTAGTGTCCTTACTGAAAGAGATTATGATGTAGAGAGAGACACCAGGAAATATAAATTCATTTTTTAGTTTTTCATTATACTATCATACTGGGTGTGGTCTTACATATTTTTGATTTTCATTCCCCATTGATTTGTTTCTAAGACACATTGATGGTGGATGAAAATGCAGTTTGTTTTTGTTCCACGTTATAATGTTTTGTACCATTTGCTGAACATCTGACACTACATATTTTGCAAAAACAAAACCAATAATGTAATCAAGCCTGCTGTTCATACATCTAAAGCCTACATATTATAAAAAAATTTAATATCTTTAACTTCGTTTCTCCTGCAACATATGTTCAGACAGCTACAGACAGTGCTGATTTACATTAGAGGGAGTTGTCCTCTATTCACCCCTTCCAGTGCTGGGGTGTGAGTCCTAGCCAGAGGCGATTTTATGCCTGAAGATTGTATCAGCCTTTGAACTGGCTTCCGAGCTACCGCTTTCCTTCAAATGATCTAGGTCACTCACAATTTCCTTTCGATGATTTGGCTTTGCCTCGGGTCAAATTCTAAACTACTGGATAAATATTTAAGATTCTTAGAAATGAATTATCATATGCATTTAAGTAATACTTTTCCTACTTATAATCTATTTTCCGGGCTATGTGTTTTATCTATGGGAGAAATGGCAACATATAGTGGTTACCAGACCAGAGCACATACCATGTTGTTAATAACAACCATACACTAAATTCTGAGTGGGATTTCTCTTTTCTATTGGCTACCATAGTAAGATAAATAATTAATAATTCTCCTAGGACATGGCTTGTTTTTCATTCCATCCATGTTTATCCCCTCTGCTACATTAGGAAGTCTTTTTAGTAAGAAACCGTGCTTGATTGCTACATTTTATCTCCAGATTTATTATCACATTTAGCTTCCAGAATTCATTTGACAAGCATTTATTAAGTGTATTCTATTTTCTAGTGGCTGAAGTAGTTATGAAAATGAACTCATAGGTCCGGGGATTTAGCTCAGTGGTTTCGTCACCTGCCTCGCAAGCGTAAGGACCCAAGTTCGATTCCTGGTACCAGAAAAAAAAGAAAAAAAAAAGAAAAAGAAAATGAACTCATGGGGAGAAGAAACTCCGGAAAGGGTGTAACTCAATGGTAGAGTGTATCCATGCACAAGGATCTGGATTCCATACCCAGCACACACAAAAAATTCCAACACATGGAGGAATCTCATTTTAAGGATAGGGTGAACATTCATGCAGAAAACAATTAAAGTAATGTGAAACATTTCAATATAGAAGTTATAAAGGTTTTGAAGAACAAACTAAAAACAAAATTTGTGAACTTTATAGAAGAAATAAATTTACAGTATAACCAATTTAAAAAATAAGTGAATTTACAAAGTATAATTGTAAAGTTCATTTAATAAATCAAGTTTGGAAAATGAGGTGCTGTCCCAATGGTATAAATCTTTAGAGAAAGAGAGGCATGAAGTAAATCAGTCTTTTCTACATTCTCTTGTAACATTTGAGGATGGAGAAAGTCTTAAGCCTTGCTTATGGACTAATTTAAAATAGGCAGACTGTGTAGTTCTTTCACAGAAACAACAAATTATCTTTACTAAAGGAAGAGTGAATAATCTTAAATGTATTTTACTCTTTCACTATATTTTAAGACAAAATAAATTACCTCTAAAGAAGTAATAGTGAGCATGCTCTTGAGGAAACAAGATGTCAGAATGAAATAGAAAATGTAACAGATGATATTAAACAGGTAAAAAATCTTTTAAAATCGTATCTTTAATGTATCAAATAGAGATGATATATCAACTGTCATTTATATGGGTAAAGACATAAAAGAAAATCTTATTTTGGGGGGGGGACATGGAAAGAAGAATTGAAAAGGTATTAAATAGAAATTCTCGTACTGGAAAGTAAAATAACAGCAGTTATGAAGCCCATGGATCAATTACACCCAAGACAGGAAATACCTAAAAAGAGAAATAAAAAGAGGTCAGTGAGAATTATCCAGAATATAACCTGACACTAGTAAAGGATAAAAAGTACAGAAGCATAGTTAAGAGAAGCAGAATATCCAGCAATGAATTTTAATGTGTCTTTAAATGGTTTAAAGAAAAAAAGAGAAATAAGAAAGAAGAAAACAAAGCTATTTAAAGAGTTATGTCTGATAATGTCACAGATCATGGGATGATAGCAATCAATACTCTCTTAGTCATTCTCTCAGTGCTGGGATAAAATATCCAACAAAAACAACAGTAAGGACGAGAGGATTGTTTGAGTTCATCATTTTTAGAGGTTTCAGTCAATAGCAGGTTGGCACCAAGGCAGAAACAGGATAGCAGAGGGGCATAGCAGAGGCTGCCAGGAAGCTAAGAGGGAAGAGAGGAGCTGAAGAAGGAGAATATGCTTCCATGTCTCACCTTCAGTGACCTACTTCTAATGACGCCTCACTTCCTAACAGCACACTTAGCTGTTGACCTTATGATGAATCCTCTGATGGGCATAGCACCACATTATCCAATCACCTCCCAAAAGTCCTACCTTTGAACACCTAAGAGTTTCGGAGGACATTCAGGATATAAATCATAACACTCTACACTGGCTTCCAAAAGATGTATGAATATCTCTTTACCTAAAATATATTTAGTCCATCTATAAGTTTTAACAATTTTTGCATTGCTGAAAAGTCCAAGATCCAAAGTATATTATGAAGCTTAGGCGAAACTCTTAGCTGTGAGACCCTGTAAATATCAAAAAGAAAGTTAAACACTTCTAATATACAATAGCACAGAGTAAACATTCTAATTCCAAAAGGAAGAAATCAAAAGATAGAAAGGGATGAGACCAAAGGAAGATTGAAACAAGGCAAACAAACATTAAACTCTGTAGCTCCATGTCTTTTACTCCTGGCAAGTTATACTGAAATACGAATTTCAAAGGTTTTTGATGGCCTCAACCCTACACCACTGAAAGTTGTAGACCTCATGACCTCTCTTTTGGAGTGGCTCTACTCAATGCCTACACATTTTCTCAGGAGATAGTCAACATTCCTGGTATCTCCATCTTCCTGTGGTCTTCGCTACATTTTAGGCTTCAGTATTAGAACTTCATTCCGTTTGCTTTCAGAGGCACACTTCCTGGCCTCCAAGATCTTTTCTGAAATCTAGCTAGAAGTCTCCATTACCCCATAACTCTTACATTCCACATGCCTGTAAAGTCAGTATCATATGTATGATATGAAAGTTTGTTGCCCATTTGATAAGTAGGCAGGCCTCCTGGATCATGGGTGAAGAGGCCTCTGAGTAGCTGGACAGCTGAGCACTGTGAAGCAAATCTCAGGGAACCATTTCACTAGGTGGTCCTTCTGGAGCAGGGCACCCCAGGGCTCTCTTCTTAAAACAAATCTTTCAAATGAATTTACCTTTTCCCTTTCCCACCCTTGAGCCAAGGAAGGATGTGTTCTTGCTGACTCATGAAATGCCTTCAAGTTATCTTTCTTTCCCATCATTCTTATCCGAAGTATGTGGCTTCTTTTTAATGCTAATTTTTTTAAATAATCTAGCCTATTGGAGGGCAATCTAGCCCTCTATGACATCAACTTTGTAAGTGCTTCATTTCTGGCCAAGTGTCACATTATATGGCTCTTGTTTTTGCTCCTGATTTCACTATAAATCTAGAAACCAGTATATATGACACACCTGCCATGAAAATTGCCTCTGCCAGATTAATTAGTCCACAACCCTTAATCTCAGTCTTCTGCAAACTCTCAGGATGTGGTGGTCTAAATGTATATAAATTTTCAGCCACAGCGTGCAACACATGATCTTGAATTCAACTGCTCATGGAGTCCTTGTAGTATGTTCTGGATTCACATTTAAATATATATGGTAGATAAATTTCATTGTCCAAAGATTTATGAACATGAAGAACTAGAATGATAGTTCCCTATAGCAATTGTAACAAATACCACTAATTTAGCTGCTTAAAACTTCAGAAATGTGTTGTCTCACTATTTTGGAAGACACCAATCCATTTTCTCTGAGCCAAATCTGAGGTGTTGCAGAGCTGTGCTCCCCCTTGATTTAGAGGAAGATAATTTTCTTTTTCTTCCAGCTTCTGATGGCTACTGGCATTGAGGGACATGTGGGCACAACCCTCCCATGTCTGCCTCACAATACTCTGGCCACATTTCCTTCATCACTTCTGTATGTGTCAAACTGTGCCTCAGCATCCATATTATAAAAATGAAGTGATTGTATTTAGAGCTAACCTGGATAATGTGGGATAATCACCCTGTCAAGATCCTCGACTTAATCACATCTGAAAGACACATGTTCCTTGTAAGATAGAATCTATGTGCTCCTGATATTTGGACCTCATGTGTTTGGGTGACTAGTTTTCAGCCTATACCAACTAGATATAAAAGAATAAACCTCAAAAATATGTTAAAAAAAGCATCCAAAATTTCTCTTTACAAGAGAGTGTAAATAAATATAGTACATCCACGTTCTTCTCCTCTCCTGAACTTCAAAATTAGAAAAATGCAGCTCTCCCCTACCTTACCAGGAAAGATTTAGTCCAAGTAGAATAAGCATAGTCAATGAAGAAGATAATATCTTACATATGGTCATCAAACGATGTATTTTAATCAGTTTTAGTTTTAAAATTTAAAAACTTAAAATAAAAATGAGGTCCAAATTTTTTTCTATTAAATTAACACTTAATGAGAAACATGGTATTCTGTGTTGCAAAACTATAACTCTCAGACATTATTCATAATATTTTACACTGAAGTAAAACTTTTGAAAATAGTTTTGAATATAGGGATTAAGGAGAAAATGTTTTAAACTTTGATAAATGAATTAATCAGAATCTATCCTGAACAAATATTCTTGTCTATAGAAAAATGTGAAACACGTATAATTTTGTGTTGTTTTTCAAAAAACTTTTGAAAATAATAAAATGCCTTGCAAATTAAATGTCAGTTATTCTCTAGTATCATCATTCAGGATTATATTGGAAGTTTAAGTCCCATTTAGTTATTGAACAAATATTGACTGACTTCTTATATTATAAATGATAATTCCTAATATATTTTAAATATTTGAAAATATGATTTTCTTTACTTTTTTCTCCTTTGAATAAATGACATTAACCTAATGTTATTTTTCAGATCACTTCATTTTTCAACAAATTTGAAATTTTTAGACACATTGGCTTATTCTAAATAAGTTTATTGATTTCTTTGTTTGAAGGAAATTCTACATGTCAAAATCATAACATTATTTGACATGAATTTGCTTTAAATATGTTCAGTGATGGCCATTCTGCAAATTTCTCTGAAGGCTTATTCCATTTTTTAATTCACATTCATAATTTTTATCATCTTCTCTTAACTCTGTATAATAAACTCTGTATCTAAACCTCTGTATTATATCTATGATGATCAAAATTCCTGATCTATAAATTTGATGTTCATATAAATAGCTTTCACACAAACAGGCCAATTACTAAATTATTCTTGAATCGTGTTCCTATCTGTACCCCATTCCCATCTTCCATTCATAAATGATTTTCAAACTGTTTTCTTAATAATTACTTCTCCTTTTATTTTTTTCTTTTAAATCATGTTACTCTTTTCTGTTCCTACACATATCATGTTCCTACAAGTATCTTATAGGTGCTCTTTAATTTATAGAATCATAAATTTGCAAGAAAGGTAATTTTAAAGGTAATTCCTCATAGCTGACTGCAAGACTTTCCTTTATACGTAATTCAGAAAAACTTTTTGTCTTGATGTTGGGCTGTCGGTTGAGACATTGGCTGTCACTCACTTTTACTTAGGAAGATGACTGATCTCTTCTTTTCTCTCTCTGGGTGTGCTCTTAAATTCTTTTGGGTTAATATTTCACTTAAAATATTTTCATATATGCTCAGGGGAAATGCTTTCCTTTGAAAAAATCTTGTTTTTTATTTAATTCTCTGCAATTTATACAATTTAGCATTTTTATGGCAACAGATGCTGAAAAATCACACTACATTTCCTATATGAAAAACATGTAATGGATCTCAAATACAGTTCATTTTGTGTGTGTAAAAATGAGAGTTCAAGTTTTATTTTCTGCATACATTCTTTCACAAGTCACTTATCTGTTTTCTTGCAGCACAACGAAATAGCAAGTTAAAGGCCTATTAAGATAGGAAATAAAGTGTATGACTATAAAATGATGTAGCTTTTTTTAAAAAGTTAGTAATTTATTAAATCTAGGTGTCTTTAAATTTCTTTTTAAAATTAATTTATTGGTACAATTTAGATATGCATAATGATCACATTCATCATAGGGAATTTGTACCTGTGCATGAAAAATCTTTTTTTCTATATTAGTCAGTCAGACTGTTTCAACTTCCTTGATATTATCATGAAAATTCTGTAAATTATCCTTTCATTAATCACAGAAAAAAATCATTTTATTAATAGGAAAAAATTAGGATTAAAAAATGGAGCATTATATTCTATTTGCCAATAGAATAATAGTGTTAAAAACAATCGTTAATTGCCCATCCAATTTTCACCAACAGTACTTTGCAATCCAAGGAAATTAAAAACAAAAAAATTCAAATACTGAGCTGGAATTATTCAACCAAATATAAAACAATGTCAAATCATTAATTTTCCAGAAATTAAACTCAAATATAATTTATGGCTATAACATTATACTTAGAAATATGTTGCCTGAAAAAAAAACAAAAGAAATATGTTGCCTGTATAAAATATTTCAAATATAAATGTATCACTGTTCCACTACAAATACATCTCTTTATTGAAATCCTTGGATTCTATAATATTTTTGAACAGATTAAGTATGATATTGTAATACAGAATTAACTCTACAATATTTATATAAATTAATGGCTCAAAAATGAGAAAGTTTTCTTAAGGATTATGCATGGAAAATGAAATAATACAATGATTGTGCTTTTATACATTCTTGGCAATCTGAAATTAACTCCCTACATTCTTTACTACTTAAATTCAATAGAGGAGAATTTCTTTATTATTGCACTCACAAAATGATGTCATTCAGAAGAGATATCAAATTGAAATAAGGAGTGAGGATCCAATTTGGAGAAAAAAAATCTATTCTTCTTTCCTTCTTTCCCAAGTATAGCTATACCTAGAGCCAAATTAACTGTCTTTATGGGGAATTTATATGCAGAATACCAGGTAGAACTCAGAGAACAGGGGTTCCCAACCACTCTCTCACCAATTTCTCCAGCTTTCTAGAAATTCTCTAAGGCTATGTACAAAGAAATTGAAGATTTATATGCTTACTGTTTCCTAAAGAAGGTTATTTGCCTATGATGTTTCAAAGATCCTCTCTCAGTTTGAAGCCAATACTCAAAGGAAACATACTATGCAGTTTCAATTGTATAATATCCTGAAAAAAGACAAATCTGGGAGATGGTAAAAAGATGAATAGTTGCTTGGAGATGGAAGTGGGAGAGGGAAGAATGATGAGCAGAAAAAGATAATTTCTTTTGGAACTAATACTAATCTGTGTGGTACCACAATGATGGATACATGACATTCTATCTTTATCCCAACACATGCAATGTATATACCAAGAGTCAACCCAGATGCAAACTGGCATTTGAGAGATAATGATACTAGTTTACTTTCATTAATTGTAACAAATGTACCATGCTGGTGGGAGCCACCTTATAATGGAGAGGCTAAGTGTGTATCCATCAGGTGGGCAAATAGGGGATTTTTGTATATTCTTCTTGATTTTGTTGTAAACCTAAAACTTCTCAAAAAAGTAAACTCTATTTAAAAATCTGATTTCCATTTGTGTTTTTACTCTTAAGTGGTTTCACATTCTCTATTTTCCATAGAATGATCAGATATATTAGTTTAACTATGAAAGCCCACTTATAGGCTGTTATCTGACTACATTTTTATTTCTTATTTTTAAAAAGCCACTTGCTTGAATTGAATATATCTCATGGATCTCATGTAAATATATCCCATTTACAGTGCTTATCTTTCAGAATTCTCACAAATTTTTTTTAGATCTATGAACTTCATATTAATTTTATCTTCATACATTATAACTGCTCCTATTTTTAAGAAAATCAATTTAAATAGTATGAACATGATAAACTTTTCTAATTTGTCTTCCTAACCTACTCTTATCATATGAATTTACATTGCCACACTTTTTTACTCTAGAAAGCATTACTCACATTATTTTTAGTGAACACTCTCAAGTTTCTCTAATTGTAGTTGTTTTATTGACTGAACGTGATTCAAAAACATCCTTTGCTTTGTCTTGCACATCCTTTGCAGCAGCTGGTTTACTAGTATGAGTGATAACCAAGTCCCGATGCATGGCTATGTGTAAAGTCAGCAGAACACTTTAAAAAAACATAACAAGGCAATCCAATATTATTTCAATGATTACCAATGTCAACATGGAAAAAGTATGTACAAATAATGGTGAGGAAAATAATTATTGTTCAGAGAACAGGAATGTGCTGATGACCCTGTGGCTGTATTCAATGTCTGGTGAATTATTATTAATCCAGTATCTATTTCCATCATCTACCAATTCACAAATTGTAAAAATGTCTTTTCTGTTTGGTCATTGCAATGACTATTGTGAATAAGTCTCCAATTTAATATTCTGTGACTAATTTTGGACTAAAATCATTGTTCTTAAGCTACTCTGATCTGGATTTTAGGAATTTGGAGGTTCTGATGAATAATTCTAACTTTATAATGGATCTACCACAAAACTGACTTATATTAAAGATCAAAAACTCAAAGGATGCATCCTTTCTGAGGATGTGCTAAATGTTTTAGATTTTTAAGCCCTGGAATCAAATTTCAAAAAATGAAAACTTTGTCATTAAATATAGACTTAAAATCTACTGTGGTAAAATATAGATGTGGAAATAGATGCATAGATGTGTAGATAGATAAACACACAGATAGACTTAGTATTAATATTTATTTCCAAAAGACCCATGAGAAAATTTGACACTTATTAATTTGTTCTCTTTACTCATATTTCAGTTTAAAAATTTGCATTACTAGTAAGGTAGATAGCTATTTTTAATTAAGACATAAGTACAGTAATTACAGTTTATATGCTATTATCCTGACTCCACACTGGATGAGTTTAAACAGCCAAACAGCCATTAATTTTACTATTCAAAGAAATGCTCATAATCTTTTTAAAATGTCATATAAAGTATTCATTTCTAAATGCCCTATGGTGATTTCTGAATTTATTTAAAGTGGGCTGTTGATAGCTCCTTTTATAAATAAGCAATTATACTGAATATATCATGGCCCATCACATTATACATTCTATAATTTCATGGATGAAAGGCCTACAGCTGATCTGCATAAATGCAGTGCATATCACAGCAGGTGAAGGGTTTGATTACACAGGATAATCAGTGTTATTATTTATAGTAACTATTTATATCTGTTATTTATTAAATCTCTACAAATCAGATATCAATTTCTCCAGGAGATATATTCAAAAAGTAGTCATAATAATATATAGATCTTTTGAATATTTTACAGAATAGCTGGAATGTGGCCTTTTATATCTGCATTTGCAGTTTCAGTTGCTCTTAAGCTACTTAAAATTAGATTTCAAATAGCCTTATCTTTTCAGACATATTGGAACTTATGTATCTTGTACATATAAAAGAAGCATTTTCAAATTTGATATATTCATCTAATTCTGGTGAGGTCAAATTTGGTGCTGATAAAGACCTATCCCTACTTGTTGGTAAAAATTGCATTTCTTTGTCAAATTCCTTCCAGTTATTCTCTTAATAATATTTATGGAGACAGGAGCTTCACTGAGTATATGATGATATCAAAAACAAACAAAAATACACTCCCATCTTTATAGCACTTATCTGTTTATTTATTGTGAACAAAATCAGGGAAAATATAATAGTAGAATGTAATCTAGTTTAGATGGCAAGAATGATCTGAAAATATGAAATATGGGTAAGGACAACTTAAATTCCAGGGATGTGATGTGTTTATGCCTATGGCTTTGAGATAAGGGGAAGTCTGGAGCGGGGGAGATCATTGCAAAGAGAAGAAATCAAAAGTGTAAATTTTAAGGCTACCAGTCTGTCTCCCTCTCTGTCTCTGTCTTGGTCTCTTTTTCTCTCTGGCAGACCAATCTCTAAGAAGGGTACTTTCTGTACAAAATGTTTAAAGTTTATCATTAAAGTATGGCTGGGTATATAAGAAGAGATACAGCCTCCCTTTCAATGTAAAACAAAAATCGAAAACATAAAATATTATCAGCTGAGTGTCTTCATCTGAAATAGTAATTTGGTTGCTCTGAAAGCAAACTCCAGTTCAGCATCAATTTGACCAACAAGACTTGGTAATAATTTTTACAGTAAACTAGATACCTTATAGGAGATCAATAGCACACATTACCCCTACTCTTCATCCTTACACTGTATTACCTCTGTTGAGAAACAGCTACAGTTAAGAACCCCGCAAGAACCATCAAAAATATTGATGTCTTGAATACAGTAAATTTGTTTTTATTCAACTAAAGAAAATCTAAACAAATATCAGTGGATACCTATTGATTTTAGACCTGCATAATCATAGAAGTCATATTTTAAGAATCCATGTAAACCATGCTCTCTGAAATAAATGAAAAATTTAAAAAGATGTCAATAAAATATAGAAAGGTATCCATATGGTTGGAAATTAATAATGTACTTTTTAACTACTTATTCCAAAGATTACATAATCCACACTTACCATTTCATCTCAATTTAAAATAAAAATATTAGTACTTTCCTCCACTTATATAAGACAAGTATACATACTGAAAATACTGTATACATTTAAAACTATATAAAATGACTATGTTTTTAAATTTTTTGTCTTTTGTGTTTTTTTTGCCTTCAATTGTCAAATGTTTCAAAGAAGTTGAAAGAAAAAACAGTTTACTTAGATCTTCACTATTTTTATTTTTCTTCTTTTGTTGACAAATTTAAAAAGGTATCTTTCTATTTGGTTTTATGAAATTTACTTAGCCATTCTTCTATGGCATATTTATTGGCTACAAATTCTATTAGACTTTCTTTAGCTGAAAATAATTATAAAAGGATTTATATATACAGCTTTATGGACAAAAGTAAAACTGATAAGTCAAATGAAATTTTTTAAATGTTCAAAGAGCCCAAGAAAATGCTATAAATGAGAAATACTGAAATAAGCACAATGAAAGAAAAATAGAAAAAGGTAATATAATGTTAGACTTAAATTCAAACACGTTATACAATCATATAATTAATTATTGCAGTAAATTACATTAAACTTGGATATCAATTAAAAGAGATTAGTAAAATGAATTTTTAAATGACCCAAATTTATACTCTATTCTAGAGACATACTTCAAATATAACAATATAGGTAACTTTAAATGATAAAAAGGTACCTTAAAATCTAAAATTAAATGACTATATTACTATCAGGCAATGTGGATTTCATGGTACAAATAAATAGGAAATGAATGATAATTTTTGATGAGAGTCACCAATAAACTCTAACAGTCCTGTATATTAATTTATCAAAATGATTTCAAAATATATGAGACAAAACCTTATAAATTTTAGAGAAAGAAAATTCTCAAATCAAAATTAAAAACTCATATTTCCTTCAGTGATTGATGGAAACACTAAAGAGAAAATCAACAAGGATACAAAACACTATCAACAAATGTTAGTATCTAATTGGTCAGTATAAAATATGTTCCCCAAACAGCAGGATATATATTTTTCTCAACTTCACATGACAGATAAACCATAACTCTGTGTAGCATGAGTATAGATTTTAAATAATGAATTTATAGGAAGTTTACTACATGATCAGAGTGGAATGAAGTGAATTCAACTAGAAATTAATAACAAAAATGCCATTCTCTTATGTTTATTGCAGCACAATTCCTAGTGGATAAGCTATGGAAACATCACAGATGGCTATCAGCAGAGGGGAAAAAATACACAATAGAATGTTATTCAGCCATAAGGAAATTAAAATATGCTATTTGCAGAAAAATGGATAGAGGAGACCGTAATGTTAAGTGAAATAATTTAGATGCAGAATGATAAGTATTGAAAGGATGCTCTTATTCGAGAAACAAACTAAAGCATAAATCAATTAAAGAGTAAAATAAAGGAGAGAACGTAAGAAACTAGAAGATGAACTTTGTAGATATGCCGAGGGAATCAGAGGGAGGAGGAATGTGTAGGGGAAAGGAATAGAAAATGATCAAGATTATGATATATACATGTGCAAGTTCCCCAAAATAAATATAATTATTAGCAATGTAGGAATGAATGACAAATAACAACAACAAAAGTTCTTAGTTGAAAATTAAACATCATAACTCTAAATGAACCACCTAAATAAGCACCCCTTCAAGAAAACTCTCATATTTTAAGTTTTCACTTTCTTAGAATATAGAGGATATAAGACCTTGTAAGGTGTAATTACATTAGACTGGTTTGTTTTGGGTGTGCCCTAATCCAATCTGTCCAGTGTGTTTTTTAGAAGAGTTCATTAGGACAAAGTGAGAGACACTAAGGCAGTGGTGGCAAATGTATGGCACACATGTGTTTTTGTTTTTCTTTAGGACAAAAGATGTTAAAGTATGAGTTGTTTTTTCTAAAGTAAAACCTCAGTATTCAGGGTTAATTGCAGTCTTCTACTTATAAAGAACGTTATCGATGACCCCTGCAATGGGTCTCGATCTCCTGTGAGACAATTTGAACAATGCTAGCTGAGAAAGAGAGAGAAAACAAAGACACAGGTACAGAGACCCGAGAGAAGAAGCTGGGTCTTTGGCTGATCTAAGCTGCTCTGGCCAGCAAAGACAAAAGACACCAAGGACATCCAGTGTTTATTCATTACAAGGCTGGGAAGGTGGGCAGCTGGGGAGGCCTTGGGACACCTGCTGATAACAAGTATTGCAGGCAGGGGCACTAGAATATCTTTACTGAAGAGAACAGACTGTTATTTCACAGGGGAAGAACTCAGTTGGAGTCAAGTTGATCTTGGCTGGAAGTGAACTCAGTTGAGCCCTGCTGTATCTCTGGCTAGGACTTAAGTCTTTAGTCTCGGTAGCAGCCATTAGCAAAGGAGCAATACTAGCCCAAGTCTGCTATCTGACCTGCCTATTTGAGTCACATAAAGCTTCAGTCAGACTCCTAAAATAATACAGCCAAATTATATAAGGGCACAAATCTTATGCTACTTACAGCCTGGTAATACCGGGCAGAGGTGTCTGCTACAGCCACTTTGTGTTGAATAAGTGGGTTTTGGGTTGCAATTTGGGCACTTAGTCTCTAAAAGCTTCGCCATCACTGCACTAGGGCTTGTATGTGTGTGTGTGTGTACACACAGGGTCAGCAGTGTGTGGAGGCAGTAAGAGTGACCATCCGTAAGCCAAGGAGAAGATCCTCAGAGGAAGGCAACATTGCTGCCCTCTAGTTTGAACTTCCAAAGCTGTGGAAAAAAAAAATTCTGTCCTTCATGAACCAAGCCATGGTATTTTGTTAGGGCAGCTCGACCATATTAATACAATCCATGAATTAAAGAGAAAATAGAATACATATTAAACTGAATGAAAATACAATGCATCAAACAATCTCTGGGACATAATGAAACCTATGCCTAGGGTAAAATTTGTAGCACTAAATGTGTACATTAGAAAAGAAGAAAGATCTCTGAACAAGCAGCTTTCTTTTTAAGTAACCAGGAAATAGGGATCAAAATGCCGAGGATTAAAAAGGAGAGAAAAGTGAGCCTTGCTGATCACTAAGATTTCTAATTAAACTCCTCCAACAATCAGGAGCAGATATCACTAGCCATTACTTTGTTTTATTGAATTTTACATGTGGACTCACATTTTCTCTTCTTTCTCACCAGAGCCTGAACAGAGAGACTTGAAAATCTTCACAAAATTAATTGTCTTTTGTTGTGTAGGTGTTTCAAGGAAAGACAGCTAGCGGGTGAGTCCAATAACATTCACTCTCTATCTTCCACACATCAAACCATTATTACCCTCTGGTCAAATTAATTTTTCTATTCTTCTAACTTCTAGGAAAAGGTGAAACCTGGTGATTTTCCCTGAAAATGTATGCAGTTGTTTCTTAGTATCTGTTGTTGTTGTTAAATACTAAGTTGTTTGTTAGTATCCATGAACACCAAAATCTGAAGAAGATCAAATTTCTTCTGTACACTGGAATACATTAGCTTATAATATTAGCTGTGTATCCTTTGGTATTACTTAAATTGTTAACACAAAATATATGTTTTATAAATAGTTGTTATACTGTTTTAGGAAATAATGACAAGAAAAATGTCTGTATCAGACCTGTATTAGGTCTGAGGTTGGTTGAATATGTAGATGAGGAATGTGAAGATACAAGCAGGCTGGCTATATTTATGTTCCTCCTCTACTCCATCTCAGAACATGCAAAGAACCGTAAAGCTGTTCTTTATAGCTGTGACCTCAGTAAGTCTGACTTTAGGCTTGGGAGATCAGAACAGAATCTTTTCCAGCTCCTGAAGGAATTCTTCCTTCTCGTTCTTCTAATTCTGTTTCATAACCTGATTCATTCTCTCTCTCTACCTCTTTCTCTCCTTCCTCTTCCCCTCTCCCTCTCCCTCTCCTCCCTCTCTATCTCTTTCTCTCTTTCTCATTCACAGAATGGTTTTCATGGGTCAAATAAGGATTTCTTGAGAACTTACACACTATGCATTTAACATAGTATTGAAAACAAGACTCCTGGAAGCCTATTCAACTAAAGTCTCTTGTAACATTTTCTAAGAAATAATAGGGATATAGAATGTATATTTGAATATTTTGAACCTGAATAATAATCTTAGCTCAATACACCTTTAATCTAATAATTCACAATGAAAAATGAGAAACTGTCCTTAAACTGTTTTCCCATGTTCTCAAAAATCCACCCTCAAATATTATCCCAACATCCAGAATGCATCTATAACTATGCCATCATCATGATATGTTTTAAATACTTCACGGCTTGTGAACCTGGAAATAATATTAATCCCAATAACTTTGTACTCAGTCTAGTGTTTATTTTTGTACCCATTTCAACATTTTAAAAAATATCCATACAGCCAGATGAAAAATAAAGTCTTCTGGATATAGTCCTCTACTGAACATGAAGTATAGTACAGAGCTATCATTTGATTAGTATGCATACATACACCATAGATCAGAATAGTATTTTGTTGATTTAAATGACAATAATCATTGGTAAAATGATTCCACAAATCTGTGGTCACAGGACCAGTATCGGTTTCTCTTTGTATATCCCCTTTCACTATAATGCTATAGCTATCATAAACAATATGAAAAGCAGTTACAGAAATAAAAGCTATGCCATATACACTGAAGTTTGACTAAATTATTCCTTAATTCACCTTTGGATATTCTGATCATTAATTCCTTAGAGATTACACTTTTTTCTGTAACACCATTTCTAGGTGCAGAGCAGAAAATATTACAATAACAACAACAAAAACAACAAAGAAAATAGTTGATGTAATTTTAGATGCCAATAGCAATAAAGTCAATTTGAAGCTCTAAATATCTTTTTTTTTTTTTTTTTTTTGGTACCGGGGATCAAACTTGCGTCCTTGCGCTTGCTCAGCAGGTGGCGAAACCACTGAGCTAAATCCCTGGACCCTCTAAATATCTTTTGAAAACTGTATTTCCACGCATTGCTGTTTCTCTAATAAGCAATTTTTTTTCAAGAAAGGAAGGATTATCTCACTCATTTTCAGAGAAATTATTCAGTAACCAAGTCTTTAATCTATTTTTATCAATGTGAAAACAAATCAGTTTTTAAACAATGGACATTGTTCGAGGCTCAGAATGTTATTATTCAAGCAAGAATAGAATGTTACCTCTATATATCCTAGTGGTTGGCATTACTTGGCCTTGGGAATTGTAATATACTTTCTAATTCATGGGCTCCTTATTTCCCTAAAGCAAGGCTATTTCCCATGCACTTTTACCCCAGGTAATTGGCATAGAGATCACCAATTTAAAAGGTCAAAGTCCATTAATAATTGAATATTTTCTATACTAATATGCATATATTTTAATATATATGTCTGCATATTTGTAAAAGACATGAATAAAAGACATATGTATGTATATATGTGAAATGTATTGGTTTACTTGAAAGAGTTGAAAATTTTCTAAAACAGCATAAGTTCTACAAATCCTTTTGCAAGTCTTTTCTTAAGTGAAAGGAAATCAATTAAAAATGATTTCTTGTTAATTCTGTTCCAGATTTAATTGCAGTGGCTGTGAAATACAGATATAAATAAGACTTCTCTGCTCATATTTTGGGTAGGAAAAAATTCAAAGCACAGTTATCAATGCAAGCAGGTGCTATGGGAAAGGCCTGACTCTGAAATTAAAGGAGCAGATAAAAGGGCATTGCTTACTCTTACCTAAGCCTTTTATTGAAGGCTTCCCAAAGAAATCACAGGGGGAGATTGCCAGTGGTATGAGAACTGGGCACCGTTTCAATACAGAAAGAGCCATATTAGCTTGTGAGTTTCCTATTGCTTATATAAACAATTACCACAAAGTTCATGGCTTACAACAACAGAAATTTATTATTTTAAAATTCTGGAGCTGAGAAATTAAAAATTAATTTTCCTGGGTGAAAGACAAGGCAGCTGTAGGGATGGTTCCCTCTAGAGGCTTGGAGGAGAGATGCAGATTCCTTGCCTTCTCACCTTTGAGAGGTTATCTGCATTCCTTGGCCTGTAGCCACTTCCTCTGCAAAACACACCACTCCTATTTCTGCTTCCACCATGATTCCATTACATTCTTTTCTTAGACCAATTTAATTATGTTGGGACCACACATTAGACCCAAAGAATCTCCCTATTTCAAAACCCTTCAATTAATGACATGTGCAAAGACCCCTTTGACCCACAGGTTCCAGGGATAGAGTTGTGGACCTATCTGCTAGTTATTAACCAGCTTACTATGTGTATTTGGAAGGTGAGCAAGCAGGAAATCTAGAATCCAAGAAATGATAGCAGTTCAGAATGTAGTTTGAAAAATGAGAGGGAGATAAAGATAATCTTTCCCTAGATAAGAATTAGTAACCCCTATAAGTTTCAAGATCTATTTTATTGAGTAGAATACACCATATGAGCTATTAGAATTCTATAGATGTAATTTTAAGGATATCTTAACTATATATATACAGTTTGGACCTTTTGAGTGTTTGTTGGCAATTGAAGTATACGGTTATATACTCTTGTGCTGAATTCCACTTTTTTTCTCTTTGGGTTTGTGACACATTTTAGGTTAGATTTAAAACACAGCTGCTGTTCTTGCCAAATGAAGGCTAAATTACATTATGGATAGTTGAACAAAGAAACTTTAAAATGGAGAAATGTATTTACAAAGTCGAATCATTACATGACATGTGGACTATGTAACATAATAGAGAGCTCAATAAAAACACACCTTAGCATATTTAACTCTTTATTTTTACTGTTAAGAACTACTTCTCTCGCTAGACATGAGAACGGGTTCATGCCTACAGTCCCAGCACTTGGGCGCTGGGAGAGCAGGATTGCTGCAAGTTGGAGGCTAGCCTATACACAGTAAGTTCAAAGTCAGTCTTTGGTGAGAGCCTGTCTCAAAATACCAAAAAGAGAAAAAAGAAATAAAGAAAAAGGAAAGAGGTACTTCTTTTAAGAAATGAATCATTTATCACATTAAATCAACCTATTTATTTTGATTGCTTTAATTTTGTGCATTTATGTTGTAAAATTTTCATTAAAACTGTAACAATAAGAATATTTTATTATTTATTTATGTTTTTTAATCATTAAATCTTTAGGGAAAAAATTAGTCACTATGTGTGCTGCACTAGATGTTTCTATTTAAAAAATGGTGTGCTAATCAAGCTGAAGAAAATTTAAGTATTAGATGCATACATTACAACAATAAGAGTGACTTCAAAATACAAACCTAGTTTTCCCGTGGGAAACTAAGACCTAAATGCACCAAAACAAGTATAAGAAAGAAAATATAGGAGATATAAGGAATAAAGAATTAAAATATGAAACCTGACTGGTCTTATTCTCAGCTCCACTCTCTATAAGACCCTGAGAAAAGTGTTTTGCCCCTCTGCTAAGACTTGAATGGAGCTGTCCTTTTCAAAATTCAGGTCCAAAGTTAATCCCAACGGAACACATGTAAGAGGTGTGGCCCTTCAGAGGTGACTGGTTTTTGTCGTCTATGACCTCCTCAATGGTATTAGATGCTCCTATAAAAGAGCTTGATGGAAGAAGTCCTTCCCTCTTCTTTTCATTCTTTGCACCATATGAGAAATCAACGTCCTTCCTCTCCAAAGGGTACAACATGGAAGCAGAGAACAGCATTTGGCAATCATGTCGGTACCTTGGTCTTGGAATTCCCTTCCTCCATGACTATGAGAAAATACACGTGTTTTTATGAATTACCCAGTCTCACGTATTTTGTTTAGCAGCACAAATGGGCTAAGACACCCTCTATACTTCAATTGTCTCATCTATAATATAAGATAAATAAAAGTGTTTACCTCAAAGGTTTGTTTGAAAGCTGTCAAAAGTTTATAGAAATATAAGAAAATGTAGAAATTAATAAAAATGCTTATAAAGGTTCTTGGCACATAGTAAACTAGATCAAAATAGCAGCAATTATGACTCCAAGTGCTTACAGTACCCCAGCTTTGAATTACAAATTTTTTCATTTTTTGTAGCAACATATGTTTTATTTTTTTCCTTAAATTCTTTTATTGGTACATTTTAGGTATACAATACATTTACATTTATCATTGGGTACTTGTACCTTTGCATAATATATCTTGGTTCTTATTTTTTCCCCAGTTCCTTTCCTCCCTTCACCCCCTCCACCCTTCCCTATTTACAAAGACTTTGTTTCCATTTTTTCCTTTTCTCATAATTTTTCCTTCCCCTTCTTTCCTTTCCCCTACCCCTCCCACTTCCCCTACCCCTTTGGACCTTTCCTTCCTATTTCACATTATCAGTAATTCATTTTAATCATTATTTACACTTTCAGGTTCTCACACCAGAGAAACTATTCACCATTTGCACGTGTCCTATTTATTTCACTTAGGAGTATGGCTTCAATATACATCCATTCAGCTATAAATGTCTCTAGTTTATCATTATTTATGGCTGAGTAGTACTCCATAGTATAAAAAAAAACACCACATCTTCTTTATCCAGTTTCCAGTTGATGGGCACTTGGGCTGTTTCCAAGCTTTTACTCTTACAAACTGTGCTGCTATAAACATGGGTGCACATATATAGCTGTGTTATGATACTTTTAAGTCTTTGGGGAAGATACCCAGCAGGGGAATAGCTGGGTCAAATGGGATCTCTAGTCTAGTTCTTTGAGGTATTTCCATACTGATTTCCTCAGTGGTTGCACCAGTCTGCACTGCAACCAACAATGGAGAAGTGTTCCTTTCTCCCCACAACCTTGCCAACATTTGTTATTGGTTGATTTCTTGATAGCAGACATTTTTACTGGGGTGAGGTAGATCTCAATGTTGTTTTCATCTGCATATCTTGAATGACCAGTGATGTTGAGCATTTTTTTAATATGCTTATTTTCTGCTTTTACTTCTTTGTCTGAGAAATGTCTGTTCATTTCAGATGCCCATTTTTGAATTAGGTCTTTAAATTTGGGGGGTCTGATTTTTTTCAGTTCTTTATATATTCTAGATAGTAGTCCTTTGTCTGAGGTACTGCTGCTAAAAATATTTTCCCACATTGTAAGTTGTGTCTTAGCTGTGTTGGTGATTTCTTTTGCAGTGCAGAAGCTTTTTAATAAGATGAGATCCTAGTTGTTGATTCTTTGTGCTAGTTCCATGCTACTGAGATTTTGTTCATAAAGTCTTTTCCTATGCTAATGTCTTCAAGAGTTCTACCTAGTTTATCTTCCAGCAAGTTTAGTGTTTCTATTTTAATACTGAGATCTTTAATGCATTTCAATCTTAGTTTAGTGCATGGTGATAGATATGGATCTAGTTTTAATCTTTGGCAGGTTGAAATCCAGTTTTTCCAACACCGTTTATTAAAGAGACTCTCTTTCCTCCAATGAGGATGGTTGGCTCCTTTGTCAATGATGAGGTGGCTGAGGATGTCTGGAGCTGTTTCTGCATAATCTAATCTATTCCACTGATCCTCAGGTCTGTTTCTTTGCCAGTACCATGCTTTGGGGATGGGGGGGGGTGTTTGTTGGTTTTTTTAAATCACAGTAGCTTTGTAGTATAGTTTCGAGTTGGGGACTGTGATAACCCTTGCCATGTCTTTGTTGCCTAGGATTGCTTTGGGTATTATAGGTCTCTTCTGCTTCCAAATGAATTTTGGGTTTGTTTTCTCTAGTTCTGAGAAATATATTATTGGAAGTTCAATTGGCATTGCATTGAATCTATATAGCAGTTTTGGAAGTATGGCCATTTTCACTATATTTGTTCTTCCTACCCAGGAATAAGGGATGTCTTTCCATTTTCTTATATCCTCTTCTATCTCTTTTTTCAGAGTGCTGTAGTTTTCAGTGTAGAGGTCTTTTGGTTCCTTTGTTATATTGATTCCTAGATAATTCATTTTTTTGATGAAATTGTGAAAGGAATTTTTTCCCTAATTTCACTCTCAATGAGTCTGGTATTTGTGGATAAGAAGGCTATTGTTTCTTGAGTGTTGATCTTGTATCCGGCTACTTTATTGAATCTGTCAATTAAATCTGTAAGTCTTTTGGCAGAGTTTTTTGGGTCTTCTATGTAGAGTATCATATTGTCAGCAAATAATGACAGTTTAACTTCTTCCTTTCCTATCTTTACTCCTTTTATTTCTCTCTCTTGTCTAATTGCTGTGCCTAATATTTCCAGAACTGTATTGAACAGGAGTGGTGATAGTGGACATCCTTGTCTTTTTCCTGATTTTAGTGTGAAGGTGTTCAGTTTTTTACCATTCAGTGTAATGTTAGCTGTTGGTTTTTCATATATAGCCTTTATCAGATTAAGATAAAGACCTTCTATTCCAATTTTCAGTAGGGTTTTTATCATGAATGGGTGTTGGATTTTGTCAAATGGTTTTCTGCATATATTGAGATGATCATATGGTTTTTATCCTTTGCTCTGTTAATATAGTATATCACATTTATTGATTCATGTATTTTGAACCATCCTTGCATCCCTGGGATAAATCTGACTAGGTCAGGATGTATGATCTTCTTGATGACCCATTGTATTCTGTTTGCCAGTATCTTGAGGATTTTTGCATTTATGTTCAGTAGGGACATTGGCCAATAGTTGTCTTTTTTGTTGAGTCTTTCCCTGGTTTTGGAATCAAACTACCCCTTCCAGGAATGAATTTAGAAGTATTGCTTCCCTTTCAATTTCATTGAAGAGTTTAAAGAGTAATAGTGAAAGTTCTTCTTTAAATGTCTTGTAGAATTCAGCAGTGAAGCCATCAGGACCTGGGCTTTTCTTTGTTTGTAAATTTTTAATTACATTTTCAATTTCACTGATTGTAATTGGAGTGTTTATAATTTTTTCATCTTCTTCATTTAACTTTGGCAATTCATATGTATCTAGGAATCTGTCCATCTCTTCTGTGTTTTACATTTTATTAGAGTATAGGTTCTTAAAGTAGGTATTGATGATCTTCTGGATTTTTGCCGGATCTGTTGTGACTTCACCTTTTTTGTTCTTAATTGCATGGATTTGAGCCTTTTCTTTCCTTTTTTTGATAAGGTTGGCTAAGGGTTTATCGATTTTGTTTATTCTGTTCTAAAACCAACTCTTCAATTCATTGATTTTTTTTGTATCATTCTCTTAGTCTCCATTGCATTGAGTTCTGCTCTGATCTTTATAATTTCCTCTTTTGTATAAGCTTTGGGTTTGTCATGCTCTTCTTTTTCTAGGAGCTTGAGGTTCTGTATTAGGTTATTTATCTGAGCTCTCTCTGTTTTCCTAATATGGGCATTCACTGCTATGAATTTCCCTTGTAGAACTGTTTTCATTGTGTCCCATAGATTCCTGTATATTGTACTGGCATTATCATTTACTTGTAGAAACTGTCTAATTTCTTCTTAAATCTCCTCTGTGACGCATTGGTTGTTCAGGAGGGTGTTATTCAATTTCCATGTGTTTGTGGGAGTTTTGCAGTTTCTTATGCTATTAATCTCCAATTTTATTGCACTATGACCTGATAATATACAGGGGGTATATTATCAGTTCTTTTACATTGACTTAGACATGTCGTGTGAGCTAGCATGTGGTCTATTTTGGAGAATGACCCATGTGCAACCGAAAAGAATGTGTATTCTGATTTTTATGGGGTGGAACAGTCTGTAGACATCTATTAAGTTCATTTGTTCAAAAGCTTCATTCAGTTCTAGAATTTTGTTGTTGATTTTTTGTCTAGATGATCTGTCTATTTGTGACAGTGGCTTATTGAGGTCCCCCACTACAATTGTATTAGTGTTTATTTGGTTTTTAATGTCCATTAATATGTGTTTTGTATAGTTGGGGGTATTCGTATTTGGTGCATATATATTTACGATTGTCATCTCTTCCTTTTGGACTGTTCCCTTTACAAGGATGTAGTGACCATCTTTGTCTCTCTTAATTAGTTTTGGTTTGAAATCTATTTTGTCTGAAAATAAGATTGCTACCTCTGCTTTTTTCTGGGTTCCTGTTGCATAGAGAGCT
>NW_004624753.1:13191559-13243349 GCF_000247695.1 Heterocephalus glaber | reverse complement strand
AAGAACCAAGAGAGATTATGTAAAGGTGCAAATTTCCAATGATGAATGTCATTATATTGTATGCCTAAAATGTAGCAATCAAATAATTTTTAAAAAACAATTTTATTCTTGGTGTCAATATATTTTGGTAACATATAACTTATTTTAATTTTGAAGTATATTGGCTTTTGTTGCTTCATTTTTTCCTAGCAAAATGATGAGAAGGAGAAAACACACAATACTTATTTATAAATCCAGTATATCTTAACACATAGATTAAATTTTTGAGTAAATTACTTCTGGCAAACAAACTTTTACAATTATTGTGGAAGTCCATCTTTTGTAAGAGATTTCAAAAAAAGGACAGATTGGAGTAATAAGATGTCAATCTGTTACACTGTCATCCTCAACATCCACATAAGTTTAATTCTTGATACATCCTTCATTACTACCATTTATACCTTACTATAGACATTTGAAGTTTAGGTAATTGCTTTAAAACTTGTTTGCCATCCTTCCAGAACCAATTTTCTTTCTTGACCTCACTGACTAATTGAAACTAGTTTTATGAATTACATATGCCCAGCAAACTTTGTGGGCCATATGCAAAGTCAAAAGCTCAAAATATTTTGATTTTATATGAAAGTTTAAAAAATATTAAATAATAATTTGATAAATTTTAATAGAGAGTAAAAACAACTTTATGTTAAATAATTTAATTTTAATGCATTTGTCAAATTTGCACATTATTTGAAGGTCAATTACATTTTCCTCCATTTTAAACTATGAATAACACTAATTATAAACTTATGAAATAGAAACAAATAGAGATTTAACAGTTTCCGAATTAATTTGATCACGTGGTGAAATCATACTTCATAATTTATCCTGGTAGCTTCTTTAACTCAGAATGAATTATCCTGTGAACTTATAAGCCTTGGTAAAATTAAAACAGGTAACAAACTTTGCTCTTACTTTTTTATGCTGTAAAAACCATAGTCCAAATGAAGTCAACCAATCCAATGACTGAAGTAACTGTTGCACAGACTATCAGCATTCAGGGAATAGTTATATTACTGATAAACAAATTCATAGTATAAATTCATTTGCCTAAACTATTTCAAAAGCAGGATAAATCCTAGGTGCAGTAGACAATCATACTATTAATAATTAAGTGAAGTCGTGGAAGGTGTTAAAATTACAAATGTATTTGACCATGCTCTTTTTTGCAGCAAAACAAACTTACTTCACAATTGTCTAGAATATTTCAATAAACTAATTGTCTTTTTAAATTAATAATGAATTTTACATATATAATGCCCAAGTCACCTTCTTTAATGAAGATAGTTGCTTTCAAGACTCCAAAGGAATTTTAAAATATGTTTGTAATGATGCTTAAAAAGCCAGTAAATTTGGTAGTGACTAAGCATATCCAAGTTTGAAGGATAGAAAATACCAGCTGTTGAGCAGAGAATGTTTTCCTGTATATTCTCTAATGAGCTTAACTAAATTGCCTCTTTTTTAGTTAACACTTGAACGTTCTGTATTATTTTGCCTAAGCATGGTACATGGGAATTTTGAGAAAAAAATAAAATAATGTAAAAACAATACAACTTTCCTTTAATGGTTATTATAGCCAGCCACTCCAGATGCCTTTATGGATGTATGAAGCAGTATTAGCCAGCTGCTGAAGATTTCAGTCCCAGAGCTTGGGGCTTTGGCATTTCTCAGTGGTGATTCAGGAAAGGGACGTGCAATCACAACATCCACCTTATTTCTCTGTCAAAACAAAACAAAACAAACAAACTTACAGATTTCCATTTACAAATATATACCCTGTTTCTTTTAGAATAACTAGGTTAAGGGGTTGGGGATTTAGCTCCGTGCTGCACCTGCCTTGCAAGTAAGTGCAAGGTCTTGAGTTCAATCCCTGTTACCATAAAAAAAAAAGAATAACAAGGTTATTTTCTCTTATACTTTTATTTAATTTCTAAGAGGCACCATTTTTAAGAACATTTGTGTGAAAAGAATTAGTAGTATGAAAATTTGTTATTATCAGAAGTTGAACAACTAATAAAAATGTCACTTCTGAAATTTCAGGAAAAACTGAATTTTATTAATATAATCATTCAATTGTAAAATATTTTTTGAAAAGTTAGATCAGTATTTATATTTGTTTTACATTTTAACAATTAGCTAGTAGAACAGATTTCAGCTTTGTTAGTTAACAGCTGTGTAAATTGGTTAAATTATGGGGCTTTAGTTTCAGTTTTATGATCTGTAAAATGGGGTTGAAAATGTCAGAAGGGATGTTGTGGGATTGAAATACAACTCCCTAAGAAAATACGAAAAAAGTAAATGGCAACTAGTCAATATTAGGTAACTTGTAGGATGTCGTCACTAATAGAACATATTTTTCCTATAATATTTCACAGTTTAGAAATTGAGTAATCTCAAATATCATTTCTCATATAGATTTTTGGAATGTAATTAAATCTTGTTGGTTGTGGGGATTGAACTTGGGACCTTGCGCTTTCGAGGCAGGCAGCAAAACCACTGAGCTAAATCCCCGGCCCGGAATATAATTAAATCTTGATGAAAGCTGTTGGGGACTATTGCACAAATACAACATCTTTTCAAACCAAACATTAATATCATGAAGTGAACATCTTTAAAATAAGATTTTGTTGTCATTTAAGAGAAGTTTAAAAAGTGAATGTCACCACTCAGATGGGGTTGTAAGCTAAGGAGAGAGAGAGAGACAGACAGACAGACAGGTGTGAGGCGCCTGCTAATTTGTTTTACTCTAGGTTTGTGGCCACTTGAACAGTTGAGTCCCAACATTTTGTTTTACACAGATATCTTAAAATATTTACAAGCAGTAGATTTTCCAAGCATTTTAATTTGCAGCACAGTTTACTTTCAGAAGCCTGAAGAAAACTGTTAGTAGTCTTACTAAAACTAAAAATAATAAGTAACAAAATACTAACTGGAATAAATTTATGCAAAATCCAAACCCTTAGCTTTTAGTGACACAGGCAGTTGTCCATGAAAAGGGGACTTGGACAGAAAAGACAGATTTATAAAAATCATTGGTAGATATTCTTTAGACGATATATAACAATATTTCTTAAATTAACACATTTTTTCCTTTTCCAGAGTATAAATTCACAACATACTGAGTTCATGTAGACACTTTAGTAACAAATTGAAAATTAAATAGCTAACAGATAAGTTATTTTCCTTACTTTTAATAGCAATTAAGTGTTGGAATGAATATTTTAAAGATTCTATTCTTGGTAGATAACTAAATGATGTAGAAGAAAATTTAATTTCCCTTTGTGTCTCTTATGAACATGTCTTTTGTCCACAACATGTCTAATGCTTACTGCCCCGTAAATCATTTATTTTATCTACATTTTATAGTTGAGTAAACTGTGACTTGAAAAGATTAAAGAATTGTCTCCAAATATGTTAACACCTAAAAAATGTAGTACAACCAAATATTTATAGCATTAAAATGCATATTAATTCTAATAAGAATTACTGAGTTTTCCTAAGTAAATGTACCATATTACATTTATCTATCATTAGTTAATATAAAAACGGATTACAAACCTTTGCAAATCTTTCAGTTTCACCGAATAATTTTTCTATGTCATTAGAAAAGGAACATGAAATTAGTTTATTGATATTTTTCTTGATGTCTCCTTTTAGTTTAGAAAATTTTATCGTATCTTATTCTTCTAATAATACACACATCGTAGTTTACTCAGTGACTCTCCATTTAACAACTAGCATGGTGTCCAGGGCCTATATCAAAATAGGTCTACATCAAACCAGGATTACAATATTTCAGAATATGATCATTAAAACGCAACAATATGTCATTTGCATTTTCTCTGTCAGTTTGTGTTTTATAGTTTTTACACTTCAGTGGTAGAATACTTGGTACAAGCATAACTGTAGGGGAAATAAGATAGTTGCAGCATAGACTCAAAACTATTTTGAGTGCAGAGAGGGAAAAGAGGGTGGAGCAGAGCTGAGCTCACTGCTAACACCACCCTGTGACCCTGATGCTCTGTGGAATTAGGCTTTCAAGGGGAATTCTTTGACTACTTTTCTGCATCACTTCATTTAATGATAGATTATGATTCTATTTGATGATTACCTCCAAATTATTTAAACTAGATAATCACTATTTGATGTATTCAGAATAATAAAATTAATAGTGAAATCAGATCTGGGTAGAAAAACAATAATCAATTTCTTGCTTGGTTTATTAACCAAATTCAAAAGGTAATCAACATGTTAATCAACATGCATTATCATTACCCTATGTCTGAGATAGAAAAGGATATATTAACATTACAATCCAATAAAAAGTGAAATCAGAAATAGAAACTAACACTATAAGTACAATATTAGTAAATATTTTTGTAGGTGAAAAACCTACTTAATTATCCTTATTATATTTTAAGACATTTAGAAAGTTTTTCTCAGTATATGAAATTTTTTATTCCCCATGTTCTCTCATCACAAAAATTTATACTATAATACAATATACTATTATTATAACAAAGTGGTTGCTTGTTTGATATATGAAGGTGATATGTTATTGTTTATTACATAATTAATAATTTTTAAACTAATATTAGACAAATTTTAAGCAAAAACATATCTTGTTAAAGAAGGTATGTTAAGTTCCACAGTGTACTATATCATTAACCTTCATGAAAACATTTAAGAATGTACTGTTGAAAGAGACACAGTAATTCAATCAGTCTACACATTTAGTAAATACCAAATCTAGGAGTGACTTTCATGACTGTTCATCTACTAATACCATAAACTGAACATATATTTTCTGAATTTTTGATGACTTACACGACTGAAAATTTTATTACATGTATTATCCAACTAGGTTTTAACTTTTATTATTTACAAATTTGTGTTTCTAGACCATGTTTGAGTTCTTACTGACTGGCAATAACGCGTATGCATGAACCTAAGTTGAAAGATATATGACAATTTTATTTTCTACTTTTCTATTAAAAAATTAATAGTGAATTTTAATCACATAATAATATTAGATATTTGCATTGTAAAGCCTAACTTTGCATTCATTAGTGGTATAATTTTATTGTTATAGAGCAAGTTCATAATTTAGCATTGTCTATGAAATCATTTACCCAAAATTTATTGCTACACAGCATACATTTATACTTAACTTAAAAATAACTCCATATTTAGAATACATTGTACTGGTTGCATCATCTTTTTGATTGTTTAATTGATAGTTTTGTCTCTTTTAACATTAACAATATTTTACTTAGAATATTTGAGATATATACTCTTATTTACTAAGGAGAGTTGTACCTCATAATTTATCTCAAAATATTTTCTTTCATTCTTTTCTACATGATCATTTCAGATGAAATTTAGAATTAATATGTTAAATTACAAAAAAAATCCATTGGTCCTTACTATAATTTTTTTTTACTTTTAAAATTTTATATGTACAAAGAGATTAATTTTGGAAGAATTGACATTAAAAAGTTTTTTTCTTGAACATTATATATTTTGTGACATTTATGTTTCCTTTCATTTCTTTTTGTAAAAATATTATGTTTTCCATTATAGATGTAGTGCTTATTTCTTGATCAGTTTATACTTTTGTATACTTTCAATGGCATTTAAAATTTGCAAATTTTTATTTTAACAAATCACCTTACAAACTTTTCTTTCCTGCCCCTCCCCTTCCTTTCTTCTATCTCCTTTCTTTTCATTCTTTAGCATTTTTCTTTGGGTATTCCCAAGGGCAATAATTATATGTACTGTAATAAATCTTTTTATTTTCTTTTGTCTTATTAAGTTTATTAGTCCTTTGCACTGTGCATGTTCATTATGATATCTACTTTTCTTATTCTAAACGAAAAGTTAACCATCTTCAATTTAATTGTACTCATAATTATAGGAAAACTATATACTTTTTAGGAGTGACATCGAATTTCCACAATTAAATGTAACAGTTCTTTAGGCTTTCTGAAATCCTATTTTGTTTATAGTTGTGACAATAAAAATAATATTCTTTCCCTCTTGAACTGTAATGGGTCATGACAGCTAGTTAACATAACAAAAATAAGAAATGAAAAGATTGGTAAATGAAATAAGAACTTATATTTATAATATTGGTGAAATACCAGTTGTTGAAAAATTCCAAACAGTTAATTTCTAGAACAATGTTGAGTTTTGGATTTTACACATTACTCGCTTTCATTGAAATTTATTACTGTCATGTGAAGTAATTAAAAATACTTACAGTAATATTAAAATTTTATGTGATTCACTTTTAAAAGCTGTTATAAAGCTAGACAAATATTAGACATTTGTAATATCAAGCATTCTTCTATTCTGTGTACATATTTTAAATTATTTCATAATTTAATTTATTACTGTGTGACACTATCTTTTGATTTGGAATGGATGTCAATATGTCTTTATTTTTCCTAACAGCAACCTGAGAATTTATTGAGAGGTACTAGAGTAACAAAAAGGATTTTCTTCTTCAATTTATGCATGTAAGGGTAAACTTCCAGAAACAGTGAAATAAATTTTATTTGGTTCTAGAGCAGTATTCTTTGTATATTGCTCGAATCAATTAGAGATCTTTGCACTTGTGTCCATAAATAAAATTGGCTTTGGGTGTGTTCTGCTGCTCTGTGTTTTGGTTTTGAAAATGTTATGAAGAAATAAATTGAAGGAATTCACTTCTGAACATGAAGTAACTAATACGACCTTTGTCCTCCTGCTGCAGACAAACATAAAACAAACAAAATAAAACAGCAAATAAACAAACTTTTTTCCATGTTGGAACATAAGCAAAGAAGATTTATAATGCCTGAGAGGACAGGGAATAGTTTGACATTCTGTCTGAAGGAATCTTCTGGAGTTTTTTTTTTACACATGTAGAGAAAACTCAAAGGACAGAAATGAGGAGAAAATGGTCAGAGTTAATATTATGACACCTGGAATTTGTGAGCTAGCATTCCAAAGAGTAGGATATTATACAACAAAAAGTCTCTTCAATTCTGCATCTGCCTCTTCATGAACAACTGAGCTCTTCAGATATGGCAAAACCAAAGCAGGCTGGGCAAGAAATACCTACTGGAGATCAGAAAGCTAAACTGGTCTTAGAGGTTACCTACTTCTGAAAGATAATTGAAATACAGTAGGGAGATCTTTTTGAACACCCAGGGAATCCAATAAATGACCTACAAGAGAAACAAAACAATAGAAAACAGAACAAACAAAACAAAGCAACAAGAACAAAACATTCTCTTTATATTAGTAACATAGTAATAGCTACTCTAGGTTTATCATAACAAAAATTTTAAAAAGCCTCAAGAAAACCAAGCTTACTAAGTAACTTACCTGCTTGAAAAAATAAACTTCAATATTTAACAAAGTTAGAGAACAAAATCCAGATATGAAACAATCAGTAGATCCAATATTGAAAATTTAAAAAAGTAGCTAGATACGCAGTGAATTGGGAAAGTATGACCAATCAGTAGAAGCAATAAATATCAGGGACATAAGAGACAATGGGAAACGTGGATAAGAACTTTATAATGATTCAATTTTGAAAAAGATTTGTGTAGATCTGGAAAAAACCCAATCTATGACTTCAGGATTTACTATAGAGTTATAGTGGCCATTACAGTGTTATTGACTTGCGAATAAATAGATTATTGCAACAGAGTAGAGAATTCGGTAATATTCACACAGGTAATGGCCAATACATTTCCAAAAGATTACTTTATCATGGTAAGAACACTCAACATGAGGAGTACTCTCAAAATTTTAACTGTACGATATGTCATTGTTGACTATATGCACCACAAAGATGTATAGTAGATTTCTAGCACACATTCATCTTGCTTAATTGGAACTTTGTAACTGTTGATTAGTAAGACTTTATTTTCTCCTTCCCTGGGACCTGAAAACTACCATTACATTCTTTGATTGGATGAATTTGACTACTTTAGATATTTTATGTTGGAGGAAGTATTTTAGGCACTTTATATAAAATATTTATCTTTCTGTGACTGCCTTATTTCACTTAATGTCATCCAGGTTCATCCATATTGTGGTATAGTGCATAGTTTCTTCCTTTAAATCTGAAAACTGCTCCGTTTTATGTATATACCACATTTTCTTTATCACGTATTGATGGACATACTATTAAGGTTGTCCTACATTTTGGGTATTGTAAATATTGCTTAAATAAAGAGCATTTTAATTTTTGAGAGACTTCCATACTGCTTTTCCTAATAGCTTCATCATTTTTCATTCTGACCAATGGTGTATGAGAGTTCAAATATCTGGTCCACCTTGGTGATACTTTCATTTTTCTAATAATAGCCATTCCAACAGCTGTGAAATGATATTTAAAGAACGAAACAACAGATTACGGAATTAGAGAAAATATTTGTAAACCCATATCTCTGATAAAGGTTTAATCTCCAAAATTCAAAGGATGATTAAAAAAATACAACAAATGTTTAAATTTTTAAAAATGACAGTAAAAGATACATTGCCCTTAATCCATTTCAAGATAACCCTCTTACTTCAAACACACTTATCCCACCATTCTTGTGTATTGTGAAGTATTGACACTCTTATGAGTCCTTAGGAGGTGTGATCAAAAATATAGTGAATGCTGCTTGCTGCCTAATGCTGTCCAAAGGAATGCAAGTGCCTAAAAATATCACAGTGTGTCTTCTTCATACACCTTGTTCTCCAGATCTAGCTTTGTGTGGCTTTTGGCTGCTCTGCAAAGTAAAAATGACCAGGAAAAGTCAATGTTTTGAATCAATTCAGAATATGAAAACAGTCATGCCAGCACAACTAAAAATACTCCAGAGGAGGACTTTCAGAATTGCTTTCTAAAGTGACAAGAATGGTGGCACAATTGTGTTTAAAATTAGGGGAATGTTTTGAGGGAGATTAATGACAATATCTTTTACTATAGTAAAAAGTTTCAGTTTAAACACATTGTTTTGACTACACCTCATATATAAGGACCTTTAAAATTCAACACATGGAAACAAATAAATAAAGCTAAAACTAACTTTATTTAAAAATAGGTAAGAGTGTGAATAGACATTTCTCTAAAGAGGACATACAAATACATGAAAAAATTCTCATTAATTGTCAACAGTGATCAGGAAAACATAAATCAAACCTCACAATGGTTATGAGATCCTGAAACAACTCAAAGGAGAAGGTATAATCTTTTTAGCAAATGATTGTAGAAAAAAATAAATGTGTATATCTTGTTGTAATGACACTTGGTCCTTAAATGTTAATCTACCACTGAGGGAAATAAAATGAGCCAAAACACAAACACCCAAAGCAGGGCTTTTATTAAGGGACAGAGCTGCCAGGCTGTCTCAAACAATGGTGAGAGCAGCAACCAAGGACTGGCTGGGTGAGGTTTATCAGGGCTGGGGGGGTGTGATGGAGACAGATGATTGGCTATGACTAGGGGAAAGGCAGGAAAAAGCAGGTCTTTGTTCTGTCTGGAGTGACTCATTTCCTGTAGGCAGGGGCCATCTTTGGATTCAGGGTTGTGAAACAGGAGTGATTGCTGTGATCACTCTTATTTGGTTATCAAGCACCTTGAAATATAAAATACAGTTAAAAGACTGCTATTATTATCAATCATGATTGTTGTAATAGTTGAATTTCTGTAAAATGTTAACAGAGAAAAAAGAACTTAAAATCAAGAGCCATAAACAGTATTTTAACATGACAATCATGATGATATTACCTTTGTAACACATTTAAATGTCCATCTTGGTATAAAATAGCCATTGTTAAACATACTCATTTAAAAAAAAGACCAAAAAATTTTAGCACAATTGTTATCTTTGATAGGATAACATCTAAAGAAAATATCTCAGCCCATAAATGTACCTGTTATCATAAATAGCTGGAGTGTATGAAAAAGGCAAATACCTGAATCAAAAACAGGTTATTATCATAAACAACATATTAGAAAACCTGTACACTCAGAAAGCATAAATACATTTACTACACCAGAAAATTAACAATAATAATTATCATAATTATATGTATGAGACCTTATGCCCTTTAATTCAGTTTGGTACAAAAGCATCTTTTCAATAAAACATTGTTATTGTTTGTTTGTTTGTTTGTTTTTACAGGAAATGTAATCTTTTGAAAATGACAGTGTAAACATATCATAGCAACATATTTAAAATTTATCTCTTTGATGACAACCAATGTAAACATAGTACAATAACATATTTAAGTAATATTTATTGATGTAAATCTTTTATAAGGCCATGAAAACTATCACGTCAGTCTGTTGTAAGACTATGAAAACTATTGAGGTTCCCCTAGTGAACCAAAACTAGAAAATATTTCCATGTGGCCACTCCTTTATTCACCAAGGGGAGCACGCCTTGAACTTAATAACCTTTATCTATAAACAAAACAGCTGTACAATTGGGACAAACAAACATCAAACATACAAGACAATTTATAAAACTAGAGTGCACTCAAATATATTTAGCCTAATTGAATTATAATATCCTTTTATTATTTTTAGGTTTATAATTGTAAATAAGACTAGTCAAAACATTTTGTAAGTCAGTTAACAGAGATCACTTATAGAACTGTAAAGAATGAAACCTCTTCATGCCTGTAAACCTTTTATAACAAACTTGTCTTCAGCTGTTAAAATTGTAAAGTGCCCCCCCCCCCGATTGTTACATTTTAAAATTTGACTGGTTGCCAATAGTAGCAACCTTGAGCTCTTCATCAACAAAGTACAGAAAAGAGCAACTTAACCCTATAGGTACAATACAAGAATTTGCAATGCACAAGAAATGTTTTAAGCACACCAATTAAACATTAACTCAAATTGAAACAAAGATATATTTATCAATTAGCTAAACTTTGTAACTTGGTTCCTCTTGTAAAATCTCTTTATATCTGGTAGAGCAGGGTTGCAGTTTGTCTGGCTTTGTTTTGGATTCCAGAACTTTGCAGGCAGCATCAGGCTGATTACATAGCTGTGGCCTTGGCTCTTAAAGCCAGGGGTGTTTTTTCCTCATTATTCTGCTTTTTAAAAAAGCTATATTGAGGAGATTGCATTGGCTTGCCCAAGGATCCTCTTTAACCTTTTTTTTTTTTTAGCTTTTTCTTAATATCAGGGGCTGAGTGAGAGATAAAGTGAATGTTAATGATGATCATGCCAGCCTGGGAGGTAGGATCAATTTTGATGTGTTTCTGAAGGTCCTCGGTGAGGCACAACAAAACTGTGCTGGGTTTTTTCCATGGGTCTGAGTTATTTCCCTAATCTTATGAAAGTTAACAGACTTGTGAGCTGTCTTTGTAAAACCGTCTATGAGGCAGAGATTAATATGGTCTCTGCATCCCCTAGCTGCCTGGCCTAGGTGGTAGTCCCATTGTGGGTCTTCTCGGGGGATGGCCTGTGTTCCCACTGGCTTGGTGTTATCAGCAACATGAAATTTATCTGCTGTGGTCTGGGCCACTGACCAAACTCTTTACTTGTCCTCAGGGAGAAGGGTAGAAGTCAGTATCATGTAGATATTGTGTCAAGTCAGATCATAAGACAGAGTCAAGTAACTAAATTTTTTGATGTAGGAGTCAGGGTCAGAGGAAAAAGAGCCAAGATGCCTTTCAATTTGAGAAAGATCTATGAGTGAGAAAGGGATCTGGACTCTGACAATACCTTCCATTCGTGCCACTTCCCAGAGGGGCATGCTGGTAGCTGGGGGGCCAGAAGGGTGGGATATCGGGTGCGAGTGTGAGGGGAAATGGGAGGTGTGGGTGGTTTTGTCTGTAGTGAGTATGAGGGTTGTGGGGAGGGAGAGGACAAGGGGGTGGCTGGGGGCACCAAGGACAATGAGGCAGAAGGATTGTAGGGCAGGGGTAAAGGGAGGTGGGGTGGTTGGCCGGGTTGAAGTTAGTCGTGACTGGTTCTGAGCTGAGATTAGAAGTTGGGGGTGAAACTGGGTGAGCGAGGAGAATTTGGAGGTGGAGCAGGACTGAAAAAGAGAAGGGTGGCTGCAGAGGTAGATGAAAGCCTGCACATGGGGCACTTCAGACCATTTGCCATTGCAATAACAGAAATGGTGGAGGTCCTGAAGAACATTTGGGTCAAACATTTCATTATCTGGCCATTGGGACCCATTATCTAATTTATATATTGGCCATGGTTGGTTGCTGTAAAAGATGACCTGTTTGGGCTTAATGTTACCAGTGAGCCCCAGGGTTTTCAGGTTGGTTAACAAACATCCTAGAGGAGTTGAGCATGGGGTTTTGGATTGAGTAGTTCCAATAGTCGGAGGAGGCCAGATATGTAGGGTGAGTATCACAAAAGCTCCCAGGGAGAAGGGCAAGAGGGAGGAGTGTACTCATCCCCTTTGACAACCTCTGGAGAGGGAGAGAGAGAGCGAGAGGATCCGACCCAATGGGGTGTCCCCCAGGGGCAGTGGTCCTGGCCATGGGCCAAGAAGAGTCTGTCTGACTTAGCACTAAGATTTTTTGAGTGAAAACACTGAGAGCCAGAGGACCCAAGAGAGAGGCATATCTGAGTACTCACCCAGGAATTGAAGGCTGGTGTGGATGTTAACCATCAGCAATGGCAGGAGTGAAGGCTCCTGGTTAGATGTTGGCACAGCAGGGTCTGAGAAGGACAGTCAGAGGGCGAATCAACTGCGGTCAGTGGGGGGATTGTCACAAAATCCCGATCACATCCCTCCTGGGTTTTGGCACCAATAATGAGAGAAATAAAATGAGCCAAAACATGAACAACTAAAGCAGGACTTTTATTAAGGGACAGAGCTGCCAGGCTGTCTTGAACAATGGCTAGAGCAACAACCAGGGGCTGGCTGGGTGAGGTTTATCAGGGCTGGGGGAATAGTGCAGTGGTGGAAGCAGATGATTGGCTATGACTTGTGGCAAGGTGGGAAAAAGCAGGTCTTTGTTCTTTCTGGAGTGACTCCTTTCCTGTAGGCAGGGGCCATTTTAGGATGCAGGGTTGTTGGGGCCATTTTATCTAGCAGAGAACTCTATCAACAAAAAAATGGACTCAAAATGAATATATACACATCTACTAAAACTTTTGGATGAAACTGAAGAAAATCTTCACAATCCTGGAATGTGTTTCAGGTATCTTTAACAGAATATTAAAAGGAAAATTGTAAAGGAAAAAGTGATAAATAGGATGTTCCTAAAATATGTTTTGATTTTCTAAAAGACATCATTAGTTAGATGGAAAAAGCAAACTAGAAACTAGTGAGAAATATTAAAATATGTATATTTAAATATTAGAAACACATGAATTGAAATATATGTAAAGAATACTTAAAACACAATATTAAGAAAATACTCCATTTATTTTTAAATTGATAAAATATTCAGCTTTTTGTGAAATAAGATAGAAGAATGCCAATGTGCTCATATAATATGTATATATATATATTTTAAAAATGAGATATATTGCACACCTATTGTATCCAGAACAACTGAAACTCTTAGAAGTTGCTAGAAAAGTATAAAATGGTACAACCACACTGAAAAACATTTTGGCCATTTCTTACGCGATTCAATGAATATTCTATAATATATATTCAATAAGTATACCTGTAAGAATTTATACAAAAAATTCAAATAGACCTATTAAAAGATAAATGTTCCTCATAATTTTATTTATAATAGCCTCAGTTTAGAAGCCATTGAACTATTCATTAATAGATGAAGGTATGAACAAATTATGACATACTTAATGAATATAGAGCATTCCTCACATTAAAAAGAATTAAATTACTGATACATAGAACATGGATATATATCACAAACTGTACACTAATTTAAGAGGCCAGGCATGAATTGTACATAGTGTGTAATCCCACTTATATAAAACTGGAAATGGAAATGGAAATGGAAAATGGAAAATCCACAGTAACAGAAAGATAATTAATCATTTTGGGACTAAATATGAAGTAGGGGGAATGAGTGTAAGAAGGAATGAGAATGCATTTAGGGTGATACTACATGAATACTACATGTTATAGAGCAAATTACATTGGTGTCAAACACTTATCAATATTCTTTGCAGTGTACACCTAAAATCAGTACATTTTACTGTAGACAAATTATATTTCAATGAATTGTGTAAAATGAGTATTTTTAGGGAAATCTCACTCTTCAGCTAAGAAAATAAACTGCATATCACAGAAATAATTTGGTTCTATAAAGTGTGAAAAATTCAGGGGGAAAAACATAGAGCCTTAGGCAAACCTGAAGGGGTGGTTCTGTTTTTATATTATTTACGTTTCTCTAATAGCTCTACTTTTCCTGCATGAAAAAGTTATAAATGTATATTATGTCAATAATTACCTATTTATGATTTCCTTATTTTATACATTAAGAAAAAAGTTGTCTTAATTTTTAAAAACTCTTGTTCTCAAATAAATATATTTGTGATATAAATATATTTCTCTTTTTATATATTTTTCTCTATATATAGAATAAATATATTTATTTATAAATATGAATATATTTCTTTTTATTTCTAACATTCCATAAGCTTTTTAAAACCATTTTTTAATGAAATGAGAAGACAAAGAAAGAATAATAGCACATGTTTCTGATTCAGATAAACTAAGAGTTGGTGTCTGGATCCCTACTTGCTCCATCTCACTAATGCTTTCTTCTATTGATAAATAAAACTAATTAATGGGACATCTTTTGCTCACCTGAGCATGCACATGGAAATTCATACAGTTTTCATATTTATTACTTTCTCCTCTCTTTATTTTTGCTCATTCAACATGCCATACTCACAGCATGTGTTTCACTCATAATAATTACTGTGTTCCTCTCCATTTGCTTTTTTACACTTTCCAGTTGGTTTCTACAAGACAAGAACCAAAAATGCTGAAGTTTTTCCTTAAACTTTGCACCTACATCAAAAGTTTTTTTTTTTCAAAAATTTTGTCAACAATGATGCAAAACACTTCCGTGGTCTCTATATGGCTTTCATATCTCCATACTAGTAACTTTGTTACACGATTAAAAAATAATCATGAATAGGCCTGCATAAACTTCTCCTCAAATTGATTGGGACTTAAGAATGATGCTAAACATCATGTTTATTTCCTCTACATTTTTCTGTTAAGCAACTTGGACTAGTTACTACTATAACATTAGTAGCTATAGTTACTATAACATAAAATTGTAAGTAAAATTTATAAGACTTTTTCATATTGCTTTTTCTGATTCTATTGCAATGTAATCAATATTTTCTCTTCTTTTTAAAGAAAATTGCTTAACTTTAAATTTTAAAAATTGTAGCTTTAGGCATGAGGAATGAAACTTATAGTTGCTAAACATTTAGAGAACTGATATCAATCCTTCTCAAAGTCCTTCAGAGAAATGAAGAGCATGCAGTACTTCCAAACTCTTTTTGTAAGTCTGATATTGCCCCAATACCAAATCAGATGAATATACTACAAGAAAAAAAAATACAAACCAATATTCCTGATGAATGTAGATGCAAAGATCCTCAAAATACTAGCTAAGGGAATTCAAAAACATTAAAAATTTCACTCACTTTGACAATGTGGGATTTATTCCTGGGATGCAAGGCTGTTTCAACATATGTAAATTAATAAATGTGATATATCACATTAATAGAATGAAGGACAGATCCATATGATTATCTCATTAGATAGAGAAAAAGCATTTGAAAAAAATTCAAAATACTTCACAGTAAAAATTTAAGCAAATTAGTTGTAGATTGAATGCACCTTAACCCAATAAAACTACATATGAGAATCCCACAGCTAACATTATATTCAATGGTAAGTAGTAGAAAGCTTTTCCTGTAAAATCAGGAAAACACAATGATAATTGTTCTCACCACTTCTGTTCAAAATGATAAACTAGAAGTTCTTGCCACATCAATTAGTCAAAAGAAAAAAAAAGCCTCCAAAGAAATAAGAAGGAAGCAGTATTGTCACTGTCTGGTGATGACATGATCTTATGTATAAAAAAACCTCAAAAACTCCACCAAAAATATTTTCATAAGTGATAAATGGATACAATAAAGTTAAAAGATTAACTATCAATGCATAAACATCAGAAGTATTTCTTTACACTAATATAAACCCTCCAAAATGAAATCAAGAAAATAATCTCACTTGCAATAGCTACAAAATACTTAGGAAGAAATTTAAGCAAGAGGGTGAAAGATCTGCATTCCCAAAACTATAAAACATTGATGAAATCTTGCTCTTCTACAAGGAAAGAATAATGCAATCAATATAAATGGATGCAATGTTGTGGAGAGTCCTGTCTTTTGAGAAGTCTTTATTTAAAGAAGTGGCAGAATACTGATAGTGACAAACAGGTAGCAACTCACTAATAAGCTTTATTAAAAAAGACTGACATCATAATAACAAATTTGCATATGCAATAAATGAATTTTTGCCATTTTATATTGAGCTAAAGTTTTTTATTTCATGTATAAAATTAAGTTGATCTGCTAAAATCAATAGATGTAAAATAATCAAACACTACTTTTAATTTATATGTTAGCTATATTATAAATCAAACTCACTTCCTATAGATCCTAAGATTGTTTCTTAGATCTCCACAAATGAAAGGTATCTCTTGTTTTTTAACTTATAGTGACTATTATAACAATAAAAATCTACTCATTGAACAAATGAAATTTTTAAATAAATCATTTTGTAATTAAGATAAATAATACCTTTAAATTTTAGTATTTAAGTTAATTTAATTGTCATATTTTTATCAAGGTAATGTCTATATTGTAAATGAAACCAAAAATTAAGTAGTTTTATTAAGTCAATGAATATGTATAATCAGTAAGATAATAATGTAGCTGGTCTTTTTAATATGTTGCTTTTGTTATTTTAATCCTTTTTTATTTTTTATTTCTAATTTTCTTCGTTTGTTCAGTACATTCACATTACCATCTGGAGTCATTTCCTCAGTCCTATCCTTGCTTCTACCCACCGCCGTTGAGCTGGTCTTGGCAGCATCTTGCATTTCTGTGTGCTACAGGCTCAGTGGCATCCTGCGTGTGTATTGTTTTGGTTGCAACAATCTGTAGAGGAGTTTCCCACTGGCTGAGCTGGGAAGAGGTAGGGAGCAAGGAATTTTGGTTCAAAAACCATATAAGCTTTCACTATTATTGGTGAATTTTGGTAAATTTCCTTGAATACATATTTTTTAGTGACTATATGTCCTAGTACTATTTTATTGTGTTGTGCTTTTTGATTTTAGAAATAATTTTCGTCGATTTCATTGGGAAGTAGGTCCAAGAATTCCTTGTGCTGCCACTGCAGATTTTACTAGTTCAATTTTCTTCATACTGTTTTTGAATATTATTACTTTCTTTAGAAATTGTTTTGAATGTGTCTTTTTCTGAGCCTTTTAAAAAAATCATGAGTTGTTGTTCATTACTTATACAGACTACATCATTAATTCCAGCTTCTTTATTTATTTGTAATAATACATTAAATGATTGTATTAATGACAAAAATCAAATAGCTTTATAAGCATCAATAAGTTTGTATCATTAAGAAATAAATAGTTAAAATACAGTAATACCTTTGCTTCAGTGGGTCATAAAGGCAAATATACTTGTAACAAATGTTTAACAGTCTTCATTAAGTTCTCTTAGCACATTAAATTTATCTAATATTTCTAGATGAACTGGTCTTCTAAAGAGCAGAGTGAGCACAAGTCAGAATGATCATTTTCTTAGATCTAACAATGCCACCCCCAACATCAATAACAGAAGCCACAATTACACACCCAGTTATGTAGAGAACGATAATGTCAAGAGAATACCATTCTTATTATTCAGACAGTATCATATCAAGCAATAGATGAAATATTTCAGCCCAGGTACACAGAGAATCAACAGGCTACCAAAAATATTTTTCATTAGCTAACCTGGCGTGAAAAATCAAAGAAATAAAATAACCTGTTCAGGCATTGTTAGAGCTTCAGTCACTTGGGTTATTATGGGCTTTTGAAAGATGGACATATTTTGATCATTTCAATCATAGATGACATGGTCAATTGACTTGTAGAAGGGATAGAAATGGAGTTTCAGATTCCACTGTTCTATTTTTAACCAAATGAGAGGACAACAAAGCCATTTATGACTTATTTTCAGAGTTTCAAGATTATTTTATGGGCACTACAGTTGCAAATAGTCTGTTATGGAACTTAACTGAGGGTACTTTCGTAAAAAAACGTTTTGAATTCCATGTATAAAAAGAGAGAAAGTTGCAATCAAAATAAAAATAAATTCCCTGGTATTGGCTACCTATTTCCTAAAGCAAAATTAATTTAAAAAATCTGTCTTTGCTTAAACTGAACCAATTCCAATTAGTCCCAGTGGTAATAATGCAAATTCATATTACTTTCAAAGCAGAGGTAATTTAAAAGAAAACATCAAAAGTCCAATAGATGCTGATAATATTCCTTCACTAATGACTTAGATGTGCACTGATGACTCTCAAGGAAATGAAGCAGAGCAGTTCTGGAATCCATAATATATCATACAGAACACTCTCCAATATATTGTACAGCCTTATTCTCTATTTGCTTTCTGAGTCTTTGCACTTGTTCGTACATTAAATTTTATTCGTCTGAATAAGTTCAGCCTCCTTTCCAAGACACACTTGAGTCTCAATTAGAAATACTTTGTTATTTACATCATCTTACAACTTTTAAAATTTGACATAATTATCTTGAGAAATTTTTCTCCCGGCTCAGTGGACTAGATTTTCACCCCCTATCATGCACAAATTAACTCTCTCTTTGAAAACTAGGTAATTATTTTTTAAATGTGCAATTTAAAATTTCAAACCATATTACCGTCTTCCTCCCAGAAGCTTCCCTGTCAGTGACTTAGTAAAACCATCATTAATCACAAGATAAGCTACAGTCATGTGGTGATTGTAATTTGGTCCCACAGAACCAAAGACAAATGATATGGAATACTATTAGCAATGATGGCTTTAATGTAGACATTCATCATGAATTCAGGTTCACTTGATGTGACTTTGGGATAAAAACAGGGAAATTGCCTAGGTATTGAACATTCTATTACTATCAAATCATAATTTTGGCAAAATTGTATAAATTAGGAAAGATAGATTTTTCATTTCCATTTTTTTCTTGCTCTTAAAAGACAAAAATTTCAGGGATCTTTGAAGAATCCAGATGCCATGCAATTAGAATAGCGAATACTGATTAGTTGTTATCTAGCTAATTGCTAATAACAGAATGTGGAGGCTTTGAGAAGCTGGCTTTTTAGAGGAATGTAAAGGTTGCTACAGCTCATCAGAACACATAGACTGCTAACAGAGGCTAAGCAGGAGACATTCAGATACACACAGATGTCTGTGCCCAGGAACACACAAACTCAACACACAAACACACACAGAGACTCACAAACATTCTTTCATTAGTGACAAATTGTATTGGTCAGATTTTTTTAAATATACTAAATTATAATCTCTAAAGCGACAAATTACAATTTTGGGGATGATATTACTATTACTAACTTAAGTACTATACAGTGGTCATATTTAAGACGTTATTTAGATTTGCAAAGAGCTACACAATTATTAGTAAATATTCTTCTGCAGGAAATCCTGACACAAACTGGATGCAGCATCAGAAATTTGAGTATAATTTACAACTGGGAATAAATATTGCACAAATAGTGAATAAATATTGCAGAATAAGAAATGAGCTTTAATTTTTCATTGGAGAAAAAATCAGGTTTAGTAATTCAGGAAAAATTCAAACAGTGGTATTGTGTACATTCTTATTTCATGTACTTTAAAAATCTGTCATCTAGATCTATCAATGTAATTTCTTCAACCATACTTGCCTCTGACCCTATACATGTATCTATTTTGTTTCTAGTTAGCTGAATTATTTTGTGAGGTGCTATATTCCCAGATTAGAGGTAATCCTGTGACCCACAAGGACTAAACCTATGTTTAACCAATAAAAGAAAAATTCATAATATCTGTAGAGTCAGGTTTGAGATCTTGTCCAAAAAGTCTTCTGGTTTCCATATTTGAATTATCAAGAAGAATAAAAATATTTCTTGAATGTATTAAAATATATACATCTCCATAATTCAGAAAGATTCAACATTTCAGTGGCATTGATGATGGTTATCTGCATACACATCAACCTGAACCTGTTTGCATCTATGTGGCAATTAATTATGACTGTCAACTTGATTGGCTTGAGAGGTGATTAGAGGGTTAGTAAAGCACACTACTGGGTTTATCTAGTTGGCTTTTGTAGGTATGATCTTGGAAATATATCCGGACCTCAGCCCCTTCCTCTCTGAAACTCTCCCTTTGCACTCTCTTCCCTGGCTGCCATGAAGTAAGATTTGTATCACTGATGCCTTTCTCCCACAATGTTTCTGCCTTAGATCTACCTGATCATAGACTTAAACTTCTGAAGCTATGAGCCAAATTCAACTATTTTCTCCTTTAAGTTGTGCATGTCCAGCAACAAAAAAATGACCAATACAATATGTAAATATTTTCTTTAATTTTTAATGATTTATATATATTATATTTAGTTTAATTTTTCTCTATTTTTTCCCAATAATTCCTTCAGTGCAAGAACTAGTTTTTATTTCTTGGGAGCCTGAAAAGTAAATCCTGCATTGCTTCAACATGTATCTTGGAATTGACTCTATGATTGATTGCATTATCTAACTCATGAAAATGTTGCTTCATATGTCTAGACTGTGAAAAATACGAATCATTTATAAATTGTTTAAAAAAATCCGTATGGCAAAAAAAAAATTGAAATAGAAGATACCTAATTTGGAATTTCCTTAAAGAACTTGGCTGCTACAGTAACATAAGAGATTAGCTCCTACCAGCCAGAAGGTTTCTTGTGACAAAGACAGAGGCTTGGAGGATGGCTGCAGACTCATTTAAGGGCATGCAAATTTTCACATTTTGTGAATTTGGAAGAAATGCCTAACTTTGTTAAAAGATATTGTGGGCACAGTATTAGTTTGCTAGGGCTACTATAACAGTGTCACAGATTGGGTGGCTTAAATATTAGGAATTTGTTTCTTACATTTCTGGAACCTTCAAGCTCAAAATCATCAATGTTTTGGCCAGACTTGACCACCTCTGCTGCTCCTTGCCTTTTACATGACTGCCTTTTCTGTGTTCCCACATGGTCTCTTCTCAGCATACACATCTTGGTGTCTCCATCTGTGTATGTGCCCCCTAGTGTCTCTCTGTGTGTCCAAATTTCCTTTTCTTGTAAGAATATCATCAAGTCAGACTGAAGTCAAACCATATGGCCCCCTTTAAGTTTAATTGCTCTTTCAAAAGACCTGTCTTCAATATTGTCACCTTTTAATGTATTGGATAAGAAAAAAATTCAGGGTATATAATTCAAACAATAAAATACTCCTGTAATGTAGTAATGGGAATTTATCATGGAAGAAAAGAGAAAAATCCTTGTCTTCCTAAAGTTTTTATCTTTCTCCTTATGTGAATAAGTTTTCAATTTCCTCACCCATATAACAACTTCACAGGCCATCGCTGGGTCGGTGCTACGTGACAGTGGAGAGTAATTAACATAGTACCTGACACACATGAGTCTCAACAAATCACTGTAAGACATGCAGTAATAAAAAAAATGTTGCCAAGCACAGTGAGATTAGATTTAGAAAATCCTCACGTACCCTTGCCTGGACTTGAAGTGAGTTGGTGGCCTCAGTTAATGACATGGTTACTATCCAAGTGCTTTGTTCACATGGCATTATATATTATTTCATAAAATCTTTCTTTTATTTCCTTTCACCACTAATATAATTACGAGTCACTGAATTTTATAAATGATGTGATAATTTTTCATCTAATCAGATATTTATATTCTTAGCGCTAGTTCTTTATGTCTAGTTCATTATGATTAAAATGCAATAAACCCCTTTCAGTTATTGCCATTACAACTTGCTTGGAAATGTTTTACTAATTATGGGATAGCTCTCTGGAAACAGTATCTTCAACATTTGTAACTTTGGTAACAAGTAACTTCTTACTAGGCTTTTCTTTTTCCTTACTAGGCTTTTCTTCTTACTTGACTTTTCTTACTAGGCCTTCTTGTATATATCCATTTTTTCCAACAAACATATATTGTATGCCTTCATAGTCAAGCAATATTTTTGGTGCTGGAAATACAGAAGTAAACAGACAAAAATATCTATAACTTCATGCAATTTACCTTATGTGGTGATGGATTGCAGTTTTTTTGTGAAACACACAGTACTCATACCTACCTCTCCACTCAAAGTAATATCAGCCATCATTCAAGTTTAGAACATATGCTGGTCTCAGCCATAAAGTATATTATAACAGCACATTTACACTTTCTGTATAAATTTATATCTTTACTTCTAAATAATCTAAATATAAGCAATGTTGCAAATATAGTTTTTTCAGAATCATAATGCCTTAGAGATGTGAACATGATAAAATTATTTCGATTTAATTTTAGCTAATTATCCAAAACATATGCAGTCACCTCACTCAGACTCCACTTATATGGAAATATCATAATTTTTCCTTTATGTAATGTTATAGTTTGATTTTTTTTCCTCAAGGTTATATGTTAAAATTTTGCAATAGTGTTGAGATGTGGCCTAATAAGGAGTGATTAGCATAAGGGCTTTGCACTCCTATCTGGATTAATGTCACTATCATGGTAGCACGTACTTTATCCTAGGAATGAGCTCAAGCCTCTCTGCTGGCTCACCCTCATGTTCTCTTTTCAACCTTTGTCTTAGGATGATGTATCACAAATATGTTTACCAGAGGCTGAACCTTGCTGCTAGACTCAGCCCACAGAAACACCTGCATAAACCCTTAGTATTTATAAGTTACCCAGTCTTTGATATTCTGTTATAGCAACATCAAATGGACTAAGATGGAGGATCATTTTACAGGATATAGATTTCTTAGTTGAAAGTTTTGTCCTTTAAAATTTTGAATATTTTCACATTGCATTTTGGCCTCCAGGGATTCAGAGGAGTTTATGGTTGATCTTACAGGACATCTTTGTTCCTGAAAAGTCTTTGTTCTTTTGATATTTTCAATAATTTCTATGCATTAATCACTTTCATGTAGTAGACAAGAATGTACATAAATGGTTAATCTCTTAGAAGTTATTCTAATTGGAGCATTTCAGATTTATGTGATATTTACATTAAATGTTTATATTAATGGGAAACAATTCAAGTATTACTTTTTCAATTTTTTTTTCTGCTGATTCCTCATTATCCTGTGCATCTGAATCTTCTTTGCATCATGCTTGTATGCTTGATAATTTCTGTTTTGTAGTGCTATAACAGAATATCCAAGATTGAGTAATTTAAACTAAGTTGAAATGTATTGACTTACAGTTCTGGAGACTGGGAAAGCCAATAGCAATGCATCCTTATCTCGTGTGTGCCTTTTGCTGTGTCATAACATGGTAGAAGCCATCACATGGTGGAAGAGCAAAAGTAGAGAGAGAGAGGAAAGGGGCAAGAACTAATAAACTCACTCTTCTGATAAGAGCATTAATCTATTTAGTAGGCAAAGCTGTCATGGTTTAAGCACCTATTAAGGTCCCACCTTTTAATACTATTTCAATAGCAATTCAGTTTCGATATGGATTAGGGCTGGGACAAACCTTCAAACAATGCTAGGATCCCACAATCTGTGAAACTTACTTTTAAAAAATTCTTTCTTTTGTTTTGGTACTCTTTTCTATTTGTTTTGGGTAAATCTATCAACCTATGATCAAGTTTGAAAATTATGTTTTCCACTGGCTCAAATCTATTGTTGAATCCCTTTAGTAAATCACTGAATCTCTCTCCCTGTCTCTGTCTCTCTGTCTGTCTCTCTCCGTCTTTGTCTCTGTCTGTCTGTCTCTGTCCCTGTCTCTCTATCTCTGTCTTTATCTCTCTGTCTCTGTCTCTCTCTCTTTTCACTTACCCATCCAAGAAAAAAATAGCCCAGGGCCTTGTGATTTCTAGACAAATGCTATACAACTGATAAGATGAACTAGTCCTATAAATGAAACAAGTTAGCATACATACTGAATTTTTTAAAACAATGGAATGTGTAACTTGGGCAAGTATTTAAACTTCATATATGCATGTAAGTATGTATATATATATGTACATGTATACATGAGTATGTATACTATATATATATTAATATATATATATATTGAGTTTCCTCAAAAAGAGAAATCATTTGATATTTGAGCATGTGACTGACTTATTTCACTTAATATTGTGTTCTCAAGTTGCATCCATTTACCTATGAATGCCTCAAGTTTATCTTTCTTTATTGCATAGTGTCCCATTGCATATAAATAGAACATTTTTCTCATCCATTCATCTGTTGCTGGACATATATGCTGTTTCCAAGATCCAGTTATTATAAACTGTGCTGCTCAAAACATGAGTATGCATACGTTCCAGTAATATTATTATTTTAACTCTTTTGGAAAGTTACATGGAAGGGGGATAGCCAGGTCAAATGGAATTTATAATTTTAGATATTTGAAGAATCGACACACTGATTTCTGTAGTTGTTGTACTAGTTTACATTCCCACCAAGAGTGTAGTAGAGTTCCTTTTCCCCTACATTCTCAACAGTATTTGTTATTATTTCATATATTGATGATGGCCTTTTTTCTGGGATAAGATGGAGGAGTATCAGTGTTGTTTTAGTTTGCATTTCTCTAATGGCCAAGAATATTGAGATTTCTTCATGTATTTATTAGCTATCCATACTTCTGTGAAATGTGTATTCATTTCACTTACTCATTTTTTAGATCTGGTTTTTCATTTGGGGATCTAATGTTTCAAGTTTTTTTAATACTCTAGAATTTAATCCTCTGTCTAAAATATAGCTGGCAAGAATCATTTTTCCATTCTGTTGGCTCTTTCTTTTGCTATCTGGAAGTTTTTTAAATTGGTATGATCCCATTTGTTATTTCTGGCAACTGGAGTTCTTTTCAAAAAGACTTTGTCCATACCTATGATTTAAAGATTTTTATTTGTTTTATCTTCTAGCAGGTTGTTTCTGTATTAACATTTAATTCTTTAATCCATTTTAATTTTAGTTTAGTATATGGTGAGAGACACAGGACTAGATATAATCTTTTGCTTGGATCATCCAGACTAACTACATAGCCAATTTTTCTCTACAGCATTAATTAAAGAGGCTTTCTTATCTCCAGTGAATATTTTTGGCCCTTTTGTCAAAGATCAATTAGCTGAAAGTGAGAGGTTCTTTCTGCATCTTTTGTTCTGTTCCAATTATTCTCATGGCTGTTTTTCTTCAAGTACCATGCTGTTTTTATGTTTGGAGTGGGGCTTTATTCTTTTAAAATGACTCAATTAAAATGGCAAAATATGTGACTTGATCCCTTACAAAAGGAAGATATAAAGAATGCACATAAATATATAAAAAGATGCTCATTAGATGTGTCACTAGGAATGTACACATGAAAACAACACTAAGGGCCAGGGATTTCACTCAGTGGTTCCTCTGCCTGCCTCGCAAGCACAAGGACTGGAGTTTGATCCCCAGTACCAAAAAGAAAACACAAACAAAACCCAACAGTAAGATACAACTATACACCCACTGCAATAGCTGAAAACAAAGAAAAGAAAACCAAAAATATTGACTGCTACTGAAGCAATAAAATTGGGGGATGTGTAGCATTTTTTGCTGATGGGGTGCAAAATGGCACAACCATTTTGAAAGATTTGGCTGTTTTTAACAAATTTCCACGTAGTATCACCACAGCCAGGTATTTACCCAGCTGAAGTAAAAGTATATGTGCACACAAAAACCTGGAATGCATATTTATATGCATTCACAACTGTTGATTTACAATTGGGAAAACTTTAAGTGCCTAAGACATCCCTCAACAGTTGAATTAAAACAAACTATATTAGGCTGCATGTTGGAATACTATGTATCTAGTAATAGACAGAGTGGGTTAGCAAGACAAACAAGGGCATGGATAAGTCCTAAATGTACATTGCTAAGTAAAAGAAGCCAGTTTGTAAAGTGTACATAGTATATGAGTTCATTTATATAGCATTCTGGAAAATACAAAACTAAAGACTAGATAAACAGTTCAGTGGTTTTTTAAAATTCCTGGCGAGGCTCTCGTCTGCCTCAAGGGCACTCAACATCCTGTTTTTGTGTGTTTTTACTAGCAAATTGCTATTATTTTTAGTATTGTCCTGGGGATAGGATTTTGGTTTGTTTTGCAGTGTTGAACCCCTCGTTAAATCTAACAGCTCCAAAGCCCTAGAAATGGAGACTTTTTTTTTTAGATAGGTTATAGTTTTGTCACAGTGGGAGGTGTGCCCTGGGGAGGAGGTTTTCTACAGAGCTCTAAAGTGGAGCAATAGTGTCCCGGTCCTGAGAGTCTGCTGATTCATGCCCATCATGCCACTGAAGTGAGGAGTGAGGGAGCATGGAAATAGCACAGCACCAAATTAGAAGACCACATCCCAGTGTTCTGATGAAGGGTCAGCAGTCTTTCTTGAATAGATAGTTTCCACTCGTTCTATAAATCTCATTAGTTTCCAGAGTTCTGAAATGGTTGTTTTGTTTTTCATTGTACTAACATTGCCTTTTTGAGAGAGCAGGTTTGCTAAGGTCTACCTTTGCCCATTCCGGAAGGCAAGCTCTTACAAACACGGGTCCTGTTCTCAGCAAATGAATATCCCAGCAGGAGGAAAATAAAGAATGCTGTAATAGAACAGTGATACATTAGTGTAAATTTAAATCTGATCCTGGGGAAGAGGAGCATTTAAGATTAGTATTAATGTTCACATTTTGACATGTTAGTAAGGGAACATCTTTCATTATTTTGAACTGAGAAATAACTTAGAAAAATATGTATGAAAAAGTATTCTGCTAAGCTTAGATGAATTATTACAGACCGTTTTGATAAAGGAAAGGTAGGGAACTATTAAAAATGTTTAGGACAAAACTGAAAAAGGAATGAGTTAGTGTGGTCCACAGAAATGTAGAAGCATAAATGTTTTTAAAGGTAACAGTGAAATTTTGAGATTCACACATGAGAGTTACATAAAACACTAAAAGGACATGTATTGTTGAGTTTTAAATTTGAGTGACTGGATAATTTCATGATTGATTTGGACGGTAAATTAGTGTTAGGAGGAAGAACATTAATTGTTTTTGTTGAAATATTGATAGAATATATAAGATAAAAAATTTTCCAGAAAAAAGTTGAAGACTTGTAGGTTTGGTAGTTTATATGTGCCTAGGAATTTATTACCTCTGTGTTTAGTATGGTTAGACCTAGATGTAACAAGTGGGTAAGTAAAAATGGGGGAGAAGGGGAAAATATTTTAAAATTAAAAATAAAACACTTTTGGTGTTTCACAGGACTGAGTCCTGGGGAAAATGACACTAATGGCAAAACTAGTGAAATCAAAATAACGTCCTGAGTTTACTCAGTAATAGCAATAATAAGAAATGAAATGCCCTGATTGTCATATTTCTCTAGTAATCATCAGCCTAAAGCAGAACCAAGCATTTCTGAGTTGCATGAAGAATGAGTTAGTCATTTTACTACAGAAGTACTATTTTTTATGTCATTAGAGCTACAGCTAGAATACTATCACAAATAATACTGATTGATTTTTTTAATGAAGATAAAAACATCAAATACTTTTATTCACAGATTTCCATCAGATGAATCTGTATATATTTTATTAAAATATTTATGTTTTGTATACTTTAGCATCATAGCTAATATATTTTCTTACATGTACTGTCATACATGTGAATATTACTAAACAACCAAGCTATTCCCCAGCTCTGACTAATGTAGATCAATGAATATCATTATTACATTACACTGCATCACCACAATGGTTTTAGGGCAATTTTATTAATAATTTTCATCCCAATTTTGAAAACACACATCAAACATTCTTTTCCCTTCATTACATTGTCTGAAATTTACTTCATACATGTCATACCCTTTAAACATACTCATTTTCCCCAAAGAAGCAAATGGTGAACAATGTTAGTCTAATTTCACTAGTTATATTTGTAGTGTTTTTTCTTCTCAACTTCTTCATACAGCAAAGCTTCCAAAAATGATGGGTTTAAAAAGGATTATAATGACGTCATTTCTGATATTTTTCTGATTGTGCAACAATAAAAAAATTAAACTCACTTTCTTGCATGTTATTTTGTTTTTAAATTCTTGAGATGCAGTTTTTGGAATTTGTATTTTTACAATTTGGTAAATGTACAATACAAAAATAGCCCACTTCTGTGGAGAAAACCTCTGCCAAGGACTTTTTGTTCTATCTTTATGATGAATGCAGATTCTTCATTAAAAAGCAGTTATTTCATCTCAAATGTGGAGTAAAATTATACTTAAAATAATTCAGTTGCTAAAAAGTAGATGCTAAAGAAGGATAAAGTCATGCACACACACACACATGAGAATATTCTCTCATTCTATAGAAGTTTCATTTGATTGCAAAATATAGCTGTTTTAATGACTTACCATATGAGAAACCAAATGAGTCTTGACATTTGTGTTATTCTGAAGAATATTTTTTCTAACATAAATGCAAAGTTTTGAACATATTTTTTCAGAACATTCTTCCATATTATATTAATCCACCCTTAATAAACAAACACTTGTGGCTATGACTTAATTTTTTTCCTATTACAATTCTACTCATTAAAAAAATTTTAGACCATATGCACCTTGTCTTAAAAGATGTCAACTGTAAACTCAGGGGCTAATTTCACCAAAGAGGACCATATCAACTTCTCAAATATTTGTGTTAGATTTAACTGAAGCTTTCCTATTACATTATCTATTTAGCTTTTTTCAAGTATCTTTAGTCTCCTACACGTTGAAGGGGAATATTCCATAAAGCCAAGGCATGACTCCTAGGAAAAAATGATGATTTAAAAAAAAATATTCAATGTGTACCTAATTCAGCCTAATGATGGGGAGATTAATCGGTGGAACATGTTTTTGAGGCTCAAACTAATAGGACACTGATGCGACTTACATGTTTGTGTCTCCCAAAAATTCACTTGTGGAAACCCCAACCCCAAAACCATTAGTAGGTGGGTTTTGGCGGGTGATTTAGGTCAAAGGGGGAAGAAATTTCCTGAATGGGATTATTGCTTTTATCAAAGAGGCTGAAGAGAGACCTCAAAGCTCTTGCCCTATGTGGGGACACAGATAGAGGTTATTGCATAGGAACTAGGGTTTCACTAAACATTAAATTTACCTAAATTTTTGACTTTCCACTTTCCAGAACAACTGAGAAATATATTTTTGTTTGTTTATAAGGTACCTAGTTTGTGGTATTTTATTACAGCAGTCCAAACAAACAGAGAGAAATACTTTGATAGTTAAATCTGTAGTTTTCAAATTATGAAGCATAGACAAACTCAATCAGGGCCACCTAGAGGTGTCTTTAGAATAACTGATGCAGCTTAACATTGAGTTAAAAAACTGAAATATTTAAATTTAAGACAACTACCAAACATACTGTTATATGCAGAAAAGTTTGAGAATCACTGAGGGAGAAGGCAGACTAGATGGTAAATGTCATGTACAAAAGCCATTCTGTCATCCTGAATATTTATAATTGGTTCACTAATAGTATTCATTAATGAAACTTCATAGAAACCTAATTGTGCTACATTCATTCAGGTACCTACTCTAACTTTCCATACATCCAATGTACTTTTATATACTAATTTTCAATAGCATTTATTTGCATATTATTATTGGAATGATTCAAATATTTAAAATAAGACATTATTTACATATTTTCTTAAATGCTGTGTCTTAGAAGTGTACTAGTCAGTGTATTAGCCAATAAATGTGATAGCTTGTCAGGATCTATGAGATATATATATATATATATATATATATATATATATATATATACTTTTGTTTGTTTTGTTTTGTTTTTAAAGTATGTCTGGCTGGGCATAGTGGCTCATGCCTCAAATCCCAGCACTTGGCAGACTGAGGCATGAAGATTGCTGCAAGTTCTGGGCCAGCATGGGCTACATAGTGAGCTCAAGACCAACCTATGCTACATAGTGAGACCCTGTCTCAAAAAATAAATTAAAATAAATTAGTCTGTATTAGCTCAAATATTTTAGCTAGGACTAGTCACTTAATTTTCAAGATGCAGAGACATATACATATGATGTAGTGCAAAATAATGGCAAGAAAGCATTAAATAGGCATGGCATCCTGTAAGACTACACAGGTTGCTTGTCTATGAAGCTGTTTTTCTCACTATAATATGCATGCCCTTTTACTGGTGAATTAAAACATTACTTGAAAAAGGAAAATAGTAAATCAAGACTTTTTGAAAATCTGCTATATATATATATATATATATATACGTGTGTGTGTATATATTACATAATTTTATGGTTATATAACATCTGGAATTTTTGTTGTATTATGATATTTTTAAATTATAGTTATTTAAAAGGACATTTTCTGGAATAAGTCACTTCTGACAATTGAGGAAAAAATAATTTCTTCAACTGCATATTTTTATATGATATTATCTTTTAACACCATTTTCTCAACTATAAACTTATTGTGACAAGAAGAATCTGTGTAGAATACTGCTCCAATAAAACAAATGTATAATTTGGAAGAAAATAGAAAAAAAGGATGATATTCAAATGAGGTTTTGGTCTGCAGTTAAGACAGAGATAAATATTTAGGCTTGGTGTTCAGTCTGTTGAAGAAAATAAAGTAAAACTTTTTAAAACAAAAATACAAATGCATTGAAATCAAACTGGTTTTTAATACAAGGTTTCCTGCTTTTTTTCTTCTTTTGCCACTATAAATACATTTTATAATTCCAATGTTACTAAATACTCACTCCTCTCACATTTTCCAGGTGGAGACATTTAAATAACTATGTAGTATGGGTAAAATAAAATAACCTTTAAGATCTGTGCCAGCTGGCACCAAAATGAACCTTCAAAATCATTGTTTTCCTTTTACTGAAGGACTCCCTGAGGATTGCATTGAAAACAATCCTGTCTTGCTGTTGAACACAGTTCATGCATCAACTCCAACCTGTAGTGACAGAAGAATTCCTGTGGTGTGTTACCCTGAATGACACACAAGGTGTACTCAGAAGACAGCTTTTCACATACATGTTCTACATACATAACATGCATGTTGGGATCTAGACCCTCCTGACCTTACCAATGTAGGCTACAATGGAGAAAAGCTCAGGAACATTTACCTTATGGACAGACTAGATGTTTGACTACCTGTAATAAATATTACAACTCCTTAGTAGGTCAAATAGTTGGATCAAAATCTTACAGTGGCACTTTGGCACATAAATATAAGAAAATAGAGTGCTCTTATATTTAAGGTATATTACTCAAAATACTTGTCCTCTTTTGCTTTTTTTATTTTCAACTTGATGTATTTCTTTTCATTGTTTTTTACAGCCATATGTTTATCTAATATCTCACAGATGAACCTTCATTATTCAGGTAAATTACATTAAAATCTTTGTATTAGTTATGAAATAATTCTTGCAATTCTTTGAGCATTTAGAAGGAAAATATTATTTTTTCCTTGTAAGGGTAAACAAATGCAAAGATGTAGTATCTAACATATTGAAAATACTACCATCTCCAAAAGAACCTGGTACATTAGTTTTTATAATACAGCCAATTAAATCTGAATACTAAAGTATTTTGTTAGCTACTCCCATCTATTTTTGCATATAAATGAATAAATTCTTCTCTGACAGGCAGGATATTTATACTGCACCTTTTCTTACTTTTACACTTAAATTCTCCCACATGATTTTATCCAAGTATATTGTATCATATCATTTAAAATATACCATTGATTACTTAAGCACATAGATGTTTCAGTAAAATCTTTATATATATATTAATTTGGAAGGAATATAAGATTCTTGAGGGGTTTATCACTGATTGGATAGCCTTATAAATAGAATTACCGCATCCTGGAATAAATCATTAGTTTCTTGCAATTTTTCAAACTAATGGTGTTCTTATAGTATTATTAAGATAGCAAAAATAATATTAAGATATTCTTTCTGTTTTGTTCCATCCATATAATCATTGAGATTTAATTGTTTAAATAAGGGAAAGTTCAACATTATTTCTATTATCATCTTAAATGTCATGAACATGAACACTGAGGAAGCATATATATATATATTATTATTATTTTATAGTTTTATAAAATAAGCCATATAATTTTAGGTTGAGAGAAATATAAAAGCTATATACAGAGTTTATATAGTTACTTAGATTAGTGTCACTGCTGTCACCTTCCATAATATGTATTACACATATATAAAGAGAAATTTAGATTGTTGCATATAATCACTTTTTGACTGTATAAGGAAAAAATGTATTTAAGAGATAGAAAAAAATATTTTTTAATGATATATCAGCTCACAGGGTCCAATTTTTTTTTTTTTTTTTTTGGTATCGAGGATAGAACACGGGACCTTGCACTTGTGAGGCAGGCAGTGGAACCACTGAGCTAAATCCCCAGCCCTCCAATTTTAATTAATACATCTTTAGATTTACAAAAGGACTCACACTGTCCAGTGTGAATTTAAGTATTATATTTGCTTGGAAACTTTCTCTGGCCTCCTGCAAGTAATAATTTTATATATTCTACTACAAAATTGCAGTATTCTCATTTTAGCCAACACACACATGTTGTCTAATAAATAATCTGCCCTCTTGTTTAGTTAGTGAACTTCTTAAATATAAGTGCCATGTCTCATTTATATATGTTGAATGGCCAAAACAATGAATGAGTCCAAGCCTATTTCACTATACACATTTATAAAGTTCAGAAGAGGCATATAAAGTATTTTAATTCCATAAAACACCCTTGAAGTTTTCCCCTTATTTCTAAGGGAATATGGTTCTTTATTCAACATTAAAGTCTACTGTTATCTATTCTTGATTGTATGCTGCTAAATTAAGCTATGTAACTGAATTTTGAAGATCATTTATATGCAATGACTTCTGAATCCAGTTGAAATGAAACAACATATACTTATTGGATAGCAGCATGCTGTTGTGACTGAGATAATAGATCCTTAGGTCAGATGGATTTTCTGCCACTGACTATGTGAAATAAGCCTTAGAAAATTACCTTATATCTCTGTTTCAGTTTCTTCATCTATAAACTGACAATACCAGCCTGTTATTATTAAATAAATTAAATGACAAATTATATAAAAATTAAGTCAGAGTTTATATCTGTCTGGCATATGGCAAGTTAAATGTTTTACCTTGCTTGCACGGCCACAGCAAAATTCCAGACTGGATGGCTGAGGCAACAGATATTTTATCTTTCATCGTTCTGGTGACCAGGAAGTCCAACCTCTAGGGGCTAACAGATTCTCTTACTGGTGAAGGTCCTCTTTCTCACCTGTAGTCCTTGCCACATCTTGCTATATTTTCAGAGGGCATAAAGAGCAGGACACTGCTCTTTCTCTTACTATGAGGATATTAATCCATTATGGAGGCTCTGACCTTGTGACTCCCTCTAAATCTCATCTAAAATTCCTAAAGGTTGCACCTCCAAACACCATCAAATTGGGGATTAGGAATCAAACGTATGCATTCACTCTATAACAGTAAATAAGCCCTAGTTTATTTCTATTACCAAGGCCACCATCATCATCACTGCAACTAGTAGAGTATGACTTCATTTTAAGTAATATACAGTGCATGGCCAACCTTTTAAGCATAAAACAAGTCCAGCAGAAGACAATCTAGAGATGGGAAAATTAATGTAATAAAATTTCACATACGGGGCATGTGGTGAATATCAAACCATAGTATAATTCATAAAAATAATCTCCTAGTAAAGATAGGTTGAATGACAAAAATAAATATGAAAGCAGATCCGGTGGGGTTTAATGCAAATCCTGAAAGATGACTTTGCAATTAGAACACAGGACTTTTCTCTGTGTGATTACATCCTTTGAAACCCAAGTGTATCACTGCATCGATGTTGTAAAAATAGTCCTCTTTGTACTGCTAACGGTCTCTGGAGAAAGTACAGCAAGTACATTTCTTTTTCATTTACTGTTTTTCTTTTGTAATAATAAAGTGCAACTGATATATGAAGGCAGGTACACAGGGCTGGATCTCGGGCTCTGCGAGTACACATGCATAAGTCTGTGAAGTGAACCGGTAATTGTATCATGAGCGGCCAGGCTCGGGTCTGTGTTTTCTCTTCTTGTCGGTGATTCTCTTGTTTAACCCTCACCCCCAAACAGAGCTCCAAAATATAGAAAAATGAGTAAATTCTTTGAAATCCCCATTAGAACAGGGTACTCGTTTTGTTCCTGGCTATATCCTTAAAACCTGCAATAATAGCCATCAAATATGAAATATTCAATAAATACATGTTAAATTAGGAGCTATGTAATATTATATTTTTGTATCTTGCATGTAACTCATCAGGCCTTTAAATTATCAAGTTTATGAGAAAAAAGTGGGGTGTCTAGAATTTAGTAAGGAAATCTCTAAATAATCAACTTATTCATTCATTTACTAATTTTCATTCATTTATTGTTAAGCATCTACACTGATAATGTCACAACTTTTGTGAATAATTACCATACTGTTCTGTTACTCACTAAAACTCATTTTATTATATGAATAAGCGGTCTATAACTCAAGCTAAATCATATTAGATGAATTCCAACGGGTAAAGAAAGAGCATGTAATTTGCAGTAATCAATTTTTCTTTGTTACTCTTAACAAGGACTCATTATGGTCTGAAGGAAATCAGTTAGCAATAGCATTATTATCACTGAATATGCATCATTTTATTTAAAAAAAATCCATTCACTTAGTCATTTGAGCAATAGAAAGAACCTAACATATCTATTTTCTGATTTAAGAAAGGCCCACATCGTTTCAGTAATGGGACAAAGGTAAGTGTAAATACTGAAATCTCTCTTTTCTTTAAAGTTCTAGAGGTATTCTTTAAATAATTATTTATATAATTTGGACATAAACTGGTACATTAACTGTATATTGTTTTGAAACCATACACAAAAGTCAAGAAATAGATAAAGCCTTGCCTTTTAAAATTTGTATGAAAAATACAGCAAAGTAAATATATCAGATTGACATCTACTCTAGACTAACTTTTACAATACACAGAACAAATTGCAAAACTCAAGCAGTGCTGCTCCTGGTCCATAACTCCTCCAAATAATCACTATTTTGATATCGATTAGTATATACTGTTTTTGTCAGCTTTTGAGTTTCCTGTGACTGGAATGATGAACTATAGATTACTAATCCTTGATAAGAACTTTTTCATGTCCTTTGCTAATTTTAAAGCATGTGTCTCTATTGTTAAATCATATTAACTTCTGGATACAATTTTTTTCTTGTTGTTGGACATAATATTGCAAATATCTCCTGCCAGTTTATGACTTATCTTTTAACCCTTTTAATCATCTGTTTTAATGAACAAAAGTACTAACTTTAATTATGAAATCCAACATATCAGTCTTTAATTTACATTGTTAATGTTTTTAGGCCCTACTTTCTAATCAGTGCCTACTCAAAATTTATGAAAATATATCTTGCTTCTGGAAAATTTGTTGTTTTGATTTCAGGGTAGTTCAATGATCTACCTTGAGTTTTGTAAATGATGTAAAATAAATAATCAAGCTTTTATTTTCTCCCATGCAACTATTTAATTGACCTAACACTATTCATTGAAAAGCATATCTTTTCTGAGTTCTACTCTCTCCTTGAAATATATTATATGATCATATACAACCTGTTTTTCTTTTTAGTTTAACTATCTTTTAACTTTGAGCAATTAATTTGTTAATGTACTGATGCTTTAATGTTTTAATGAATGGCACTTTTCATAAATATTGATATTGAATTAATTTAATTTCTTTGACTTTATTTTTCTTCAAAATGTCCTTAATAATGTCAGTGCATTACATCTCCATATGAATTTTTGATGCCTACTAAAATTTATATACATATACTGGCATATCTGGTTGGTATGAATATCACTATTGACATACAATGAACCTTTTAAAACTTTTTAAAAAAATTTAATAATTTTCTCTTAAAAATTATCCATCAGCGTTTCAGTCTTTATTCTTTTTTATGATCAGTTATTATCAGTAGAGAATTAGACACGCTATGTTTTCTTTCTCTATAACAATACTTTATAAATTTCTGCATCATACTTTGAAATCTGTTTAGATATAGACCTGTCTCATGTTTAAGCACATTTAATTAACATGTCACAGTATTTATTATACATTATGTATTGTGCTGTACACATATAATAATTATAAGTATAAAATACATGGAATTAAATGTTTTAAAGCCAGATACATTTATAATTATTAGTGGCCGGGTTTACTTTAAGTACAATAGTGGTAGATAATTAATTCTGGACCTTTTTTTGTGCATTTTTGCCTAAATACATTGAAGTATATGTAACACAGTTTAAAAACTACAACTAAATATTTAATCACACATCTATAAAATGAGAAACAAACACAAAGGAAATTAGAGAAGTTCAAATAATGATTTAATATTCTTAAGAAAAAAACATACATAAGAAAATATCACCCACTTTATAAGAAGTTTAAAAGAAAAATCATGAACAGCCTGGTTATTTTGCTCTCTGGCTTATACACTTGTGTGTTGTTTGTGATTTTCTTCTATGTTTTTCTCTTATTAACACTAATAAAAGTTTCAAAAGTTGTCTTTGCAAATATAAAATTAATATCTATGGTATTAAAAAAATGTAGTTACTGAAGTGTAGTTACAATCACCATGGTGGTGATTGTTAAATCATTTAAGGTTAAGATGTATCTTGTCTTTTCCAAGGCCCAATATCTGAATAGGAGTATCTGTCATTTATATAATTGCTGACTTATTTCAGAGAGATTGTTTCTTATATTTTCTGGACATTCTACTATGTTTATTTTATAGTAAAAAATATTTTATTAAATTTATAACTAACTTTAGGTGTCATGTTTCTATAATTTTAAGAATGAAATAATAATTTAAATGAAGCTATGATACCCTAACTAATAGATCTTAGAGACTATCTGAAGACAAAAGCTGTTGGAATATTAGTGATGGTATGTTGCTTTAACTACTATACACTTTCTTATTTACATTATTAACTCATTAATGTCCTAACTACTCTATTTAATTTTTTTTCTTTTTTTTTTTGGGTGCCGGGGATCGAACTCAGGTCCTTGCCCTTGCGCAGCAGGCAGCAAAACCACTGAGCTAAATCCCCGGCCCTATTTAATGTTAATGGAGTGACTTTGGCTTCAAAAGCAAGTTGATAAAAGTGAAATTTCAGATAGTGTACACTGTACTATGAAAAAAGTCAGTGAAAATATAGGAACAAGATGAAAGGTGTAAACAATATCTGGAGTAAAGGCAGGTCACTGGAAGACTGTTCCCTGTGGTCAGACCCTTGGAATTAGTTTTTCACCATCATGGCAAAGCCTCTGAATGACATGGGCAGAAGAATTACTCGAGTGAATGATCTTGATATTTCTGTCAAGATATAAGGCATGAAAAACTTCCATTACTCCATTGGTACATATTGGGTAGCCTCCACTTCTAGAGGTGATGTTTCTTATGGGATTCACTGCTGAAGTATTGGTGTTATGTCTAAAATCCAAAAAATCTCCCAAGTCTCAGGCATCAGAGATGGAACTTTAGGAAGGTGAATGGATAGTGGTGGTTGTCTTAGTTACTTTTTTATCACTGAGACACAGTACCCAACACTCATAACTGTAAGGAGAAAGATTTATTTTTGGTTCAGTTTGTGGAGTTCCAGTTCCAGTCCACTGGCTCCAAGGCAATGTGGCATGGCACGGGTCATGGCAGAGGATAAACAGCTCATGGCAGGGCATGGGGCGGGGGGGGGGTGTGGTTAAGCAGAGAGCAAGATCAAGGGAGGAGGAAGGGAGATAGACCTTCCTGGCCACACCTCAGGGCCCCTCCTTTTCTAACCAGGCTTCGCCTCACAAATCACATTTAGCTATAGACTCATCCCTGTACTTATCCACTGATGAGCATCACACTCCCATAATCCAATCAGTTCCTCCAAAAGCCTCACCTATGAGCTCATGAGGCTTTGGGAGGACATCTAAATAGAAACTATAACAAGTAAGCTAGAATCACCAGGGATTAATCCATTGAGGATAGCTAAATGTGCTGTTTGAAGGTAAGACTATGTAGAGCAGGTGCTTCAAAGAAGGTATGTTATTAGAGAATCAATCTCTCTGTCTCTCTCTCTGTCTCTCTCTCTGTCTCTCTCTCTCTCTCTCTCTCTGGCTCTTTCTCCTCTTCCTGCTTCTTTGCTACTATGTGTTGGGCAGCTTTCATCCACCAAGACCTTCCCCTAAGTCATTTCTCTCTTGGATCCAGCCTAATATGAAAAGAACACTCTGAAATAAATCTTTCATCCTAATTTGTATACACCAGGTATTTTGTCTAACAATGGGAAAAGTAATATAGTTGGACAAGTTATTTACCAAATTTGACATTGCCAAAAGGAAATAAGGAAGAAAATTCATGCCTGCATAATAATGTCTATGTTAGTGATTCTTGAAATCCTTAGTGATTCTTACTGGTATGTATTTCTCTTGTAACTTTGGCATCCTTCACAGGCTCTAAATTACTGCTTTCTTTTTTGATGATCAATATTGGTTTTACTACATTTTCTTAAGATTTAAGTTACAGTCTTACATGGGACTAAAACATTAATATAGTTTACACGAAAACTCTATTTTTTGGATTATGGGAATCTTATTGAGAGAATTATGTAGTCTCATGGGCAGATAATTTTCCTTATATTGAAAAGAATTAACTTTTTTTTCATTTACTTTAATGTAGCTGAGTTGTTAATTTGTACACATTGGTGGAAAAAGCCACAGCAGGAAGCTTTTGGCTCTTACTGAGATATGTAAATTACAGTAATAATCTTTGCATTAAAAGTGATAAAATAAACTTAATGGATCCAACCACACAGTTCTTATTCTGAGCTAAGAAAAAAAAGAATTTTGAAAGTGGAAATGTTCCCTTAGATTGTGCAGGGCTATTTCCACAGACTATCTTCCTTTGGTTATTCTTACAACTCTCTTAACACAGTAGTAAGAGTCAAAATATAATGGTTTGCTCCTGGTCTGAGGTTTTGTCTTAACTGAATAAATATCATATGCCTATGAATGCATAATATACTAGGAATCTGTTTCTTGTTTATGAAAAAAGGCATACATAGACTTCTATATTATGGGGGTGGGTAGACATGCAAATATGAATATTTCTTTTTGTTAGAGCTTGTCACCCTACCCGAAATGCTCAATACCCAAAAGATGTTTTTGTAGTGAGTGTCCTCTGTCTCCATCAGAATCATTTTAAGAGGTAAGCATGTGGGTGGAAGGGAACACTTCAAATCATTATTTTCTATTAAAAGAAGTCTGAATAATTTTCTTCTCAGTTGTGAGAACAGCTTTGCAAGAAAGATAGAGGCATCATACTACTGCAAGGAAAAAAGAGAAAAAGGAGATATTAAGCATGTGGACTATTGCCCAGATGTAGCTACTCATTGTAAATGTATAGAGCTACTCAGGCCAGGAAAAGTAGTCTGGTTAATATTATGAGTTTTCATTTTCCCTACTGCGCATATTGCCCTTGGTCTATTCTTAACTCTTGTGTCAATCCAAAACAAAAGCAAGGCAAAACAAAAACAAACAAAAGTCTAACAACAATAAAAAGTAGTAGAATTTTTAGAGCAATTAACTCTGCATTTTTGAAAATGAAAGTATTCACATGAATTTCTTAACTCTCTGAAAGAAGTGGGAATATAACAGAAAAACTATAGACCTACCAGGATATAGCTCACGTTTTCTAAAACAGTTATTTTACTTTGACATTTAGGGGCCAAATAATCATATTTGAGAAGACCAGTACTGTTAGTACTTTATATGCACTATTTTTATAGTGCTATTAAAATTCTACATGTTCAAAAAGTAACATGCCTAAAATTTTTTCCAGTCGCAATTATGGCTCTGCACATATTATGGTATTTGAAGACAAAAGAAAATAAGGGAAGCAAGCCCAGAGTGAATTTGTTACCTTGTATGTTTAGAAAATTATATTTTTAAACTCTCTTTTGCTGTTCCAAAAGTAAATGGTTTCTACTTTTAATGAGAATTCCAGCATATTCAGAACTGGTTTAAACCATTTTGCTTTGGTGGTTATTTATGACAGTTGTCTGTTCTGAATAGGGTGTGTACTCTGATTGGTTGGCACTTACTGTACTGCTTGTTATATACAGTATTTTGAATAGCACCCCAGAGATAACTGACAGAAAATTTGGAAGTAATTGTCACCTCATCCAAAAATCCAATCATGTAGGAACTTGTCATAGTTGTGGAAAAGCTCTTGTATGTATCCAATATGAGTAGCAACTGGCCACTCTAAAATTGCTTTCTAGAGAAATAATAGCTTAAGGATGCCCAAACCCTTAGGAGAATAAAATGAAATACTCATCAAGCTTTTCACACTTGGTACTTGCTTATTGTAGTCATGTTTTAACACAGAGGTGCATGCAAATATTTTAAAATTATTTTTTAGCTTTCATATTTTCTTGCAAGGTAACACTTACTGAGCAATGAGTAGGTAAGAGTCTCAGTCTGTAAATCTTGTTTACATCAACCTAGCAAAACAGTGTAAAGAAATTCTCAACTCTACTCACCATTCAAAAATTTTCTAACATCTATTAATATGCAAATTTCTACAAGAGATATTATAAGTGATTAAGATAATAAAATTAATTCTTGCTCTACAACATCTTCCAATGTAGAAAAAAACATGTGAAATGTATCTTGATTTAATTCTACATTTGCTTAAGGGGCAGGCTATAGGAAATACATTTTAATTGAAAAAAAATCTTGGACCAATCTTTAGGAAGTAACTCATGATTATGAGAATAATAATAAAGCAGAAATGCATTCATTGAATAAATGTTTATCAAATATACTTGATATAATAAGCAGAAAATTCTCTGCTTTGAAACAGAAATAAATCTGAAAGGACCTTGGACATATCAGATGAATGCAGCTCAGTGTCCCATTCTGGTTTCTCAGAGGAAGAGCATCCTAGTGTTGGGAGTGGAAAGAGTGAAAAAAAAAAGCCATTAGATTGAGACTAGAGAGAAAGGCGAGATGAAAATGAGAGAAAGCCTTACCAGGATTTTATGAATAATGAACTTTATTTTATGTGAAAATACCAACAGATTATAAGCATGAAGGCAATGAAGCCAGTTTGTGCTTTTAGAAAATAACTGATTCTTTTACAGATTTTGGGTCTCAGAGTAGCAGCCCTGAAGTTGGGCAAACTAATTTAGAGGTCATTTTTTCAGTCTGCTATAGATGGTACATATTTAATGGATTAGTTTTAATTAAAAATATTTTATCACCAGGCGTGGTGGAGAATGCTTGCAATCCCAGCTAATAGAAAAGTTGAGGAAATAGGATCACAAGTTCCAAGCCAACCTGGGCAATTTAATCAGATTCTGTATTCAAATAAAAGATCTAAAAAGGGCTGAGGATGGATGTGGAGTGTCCTTAGATTTGATCCATTGATTCCTAGAATTCAAAATAAAGGAATATTTTATGAAAATACTTCCTATTAATAAGTACTAAAAGTAGTAAGCTTTGGTGTACAAATAGGGTGGCATTATTTTAGGAGACTACTCTGGAGAAAATGGTACTCTGGTTTGCAAATAGGATAGAATTAGTTTGAGAGGCTGTTTTCAGTGGAGACACGATCTCATAGGCTCCCCATTTACAAGTGAGAGGCACCTGCTATAGAATATTGACCAATGATCAGTGGTCTTCTCAGCACTTCTCTAAGACACTCATGGATCTGCTTTCTTTGAAGCCCCTGCCTTCCCAGAGTTCATTGTAAGGATTCTGGTCAAAGTTAAGTAGCTCTCTTCCAAGGTGGTTGTGAGTTCAGGCCATAGACACCAACAGCCCAGCATCAACTCTGCACAGAAAAATGAGGATTACAGCAACATTGGTAATTTTTAGTATGTAAAAACAACAATGTCTAATTGTAGCTTGTTCTATTTAGTTAAGTATCTTAAAAGAGGAGTGACAAATGTATTTGGTGGTGCTGCACTGTTTGACTAAGTATGTAACTTTCAAATTCAATGCTGTAGTGGCTAACATTTGCTATGGAGAGTGCAATTGCTGGGCACTCTCCTAAACTTTTTATATATGTATTGTCTTATTTAATTCCCCAACAACTCCATGCAGTAGATGATTTTTTATTCCTATTTTTCAGAGAACAAAACTGAGGTTTGGAGATCTGCCCAAGTCATTCAAGTGTCTCATGAATACCTCCACTTATTTTCTGGAATGTTTGTTCTGAAATGAGACTCCTTACTAACTCTAGACTCTAGAATCAAGTTTCTTTTAAATCCATGGCAAGATTGACCCATAAGTAAAAGTTTATGTATATTGCGAAAAATACAATGAAATAGTAAATTAAAAGAGTAAGAATTAATTAATCTCAAGAAAGCAGTCATACCCATTTTACATCATAACTATTTTTGCAACATCTTTACCAGAAAAAAAAACACAATTATTTAGAAAGCAAAAGCAGGTACATTGATTGAAATTATACAGGGAATATTGGTAGGCAGAATGCAATTGATCATTATTTTTATTTGTACCTTTTCACTTCCTTATTTCCCTTTCTCTTTGTTCTTTACTAATACTCAAGACTGCAAAAAAAATAAAAACCTGCATTATTTTCATGCATATATATTTAGCCTAATCCTGACTTACTAGGAAGTCATAATCAGTTTTTTAAATCATTCTAATTTTCATAGTAGCTAACTGGGATATCATAATCATAGGAATATGTTTCTACTGCCGTAGAAACAGACAAACTAAGAAAGAAAACATGGATTTTATTTTAAAAATATCCCAAGAGGTAAACTTATAAGAATAAAAAATACAAAAAATAATAACACTGCTAATGTCGGCTGTTTAACTAAAGATTCCCTTTTGGTGTTATCCCTCACCAGTTCTTGAATACTTGTTAATTCCTATTTGAAACAAAGACAAATTAGCCTTTAGGTTCTGAGCCTTGGCACCAATAAATTATTAGAATTTAACTTTTAAAATTTGCTTAGATTTATTTTTACTTAGTTTTTATGCTGTTATATCAGCTTTTCATGTAAAATACAAATACTTTCAAATGTATTTAGTACATATGGTTAAATCAGAGTGAATTTATTAAAATATGAAGTCAATAATGCAGGTGTTATTTAGTTGGGACCAAAAAATGGACATGGCAAGAAATTACTAGAGTTTAGGTAATTTGTCAACACGATGCATAAAGATACCAACATAGACAAACCTAGAGGACATTACGCTAAGTGAAGTAAGCCAGACAAAGAAATAAAAATACCAAATGAATTCACAAGTGGAATATTTAAAAAATCAAATATATAGGGTCTGGGATTTAGCTCAGTGGTTCTGCCACCTACCTGGCAAGTGCAAGGCCCCGAGTTCAATCCTCAGTACCCAAAAAAACCTGCCCCAAACAAAAATCAAATATACAGCAATAGAGACTACATGGTGCTTGCCAGTGGTAGACAAGGGGATGAGATGGAGAGATGTTAAATCCATGGGTCTAAACTTACAATTATGTAGGATGAGCCTGGGGATATAACATATGGTAGGCGGGGTATAGTAATTATATTGTATTATATATTGAAAAACTTCTAAGAGATTAGATTTCCAGTTTCCTTTACCAGAAACAAAAAAGTAAATAGAGAAAGTGATGTCTATGTTAAATTGCTTATCTATACTAATCAATTCAATATGTATATCAAAACATCATGCTAATATGTCTTACATTTATACCATAAAAAACCGTGAAAAGATTTTTTATAGCCACTTAAATGCACCATAAAAGTTTTATTCAAAGTTGGTTTCATTGGTGCACACTAATGTTGAACCAAAATTAGTCCTCAGCCATTTTACTTATAATGTAAATAAATTCTAAAGCTTTAAGGTTTTAAAATATCAATACTGTGATTCATACTTAGAAGACAATTTGAACATCAATGTGTTTTTTTCTTCCCAGCCAATTTCAAAATGAAACAAGGGACAATTACATCGATTACATAAGGTTATTTTATCACTAATACATATCTGAAATACACTATTAAGGTGGCAACCGGCAGCTGATGGAGTTTCTCAGTGCTGCATGTTGAATTACAACTTCTTTTACCAAAACAGTGGAAACGTAAGATTGCTTTTCCAAATATCACTTGACAGGCATTGTGAAAAAATATGCGAGTGTATATCCATTACTTTCCAAAATCATTGACTTCAATAGCACATATCTCATAACTCAGGGATCAGCATAATTTGTTTTTTACAAAAGGTCAGAATGTAAATATTTTTGGCGATGCCAGCCATGTGGTCTCTGAAGCAGTTAGCTAAAGGTGTAGTTGTGTTACAAAAGCTGTCATAAATAACACAACAATGAATTTATGAAGTTGTGTTCCTATAAAAGTAATTTATAAAACAAATGTTGGAGTAGATTTGGCCTGGGGTACCAATTTGATACTTTGTTTTAAGAGTATCCTAAAAAACAAAAAACATTCTAAAATAAACCTTCGTTAATATTTACTCTAAATCACTTACTATCAGGTTTCTTTTTCTAAGTTTTAAAGGAGTTTCAATTATAGGTGTTAAACCAGTGGTGGCAAACCTATGGCATGTGTACGCTAGCACGCTATTTGTATCATTGAAAGCTCTCAAAGGTTCACCGTCACTGGAATAAACTATTGAAAACAGGAAGATTTTATTGGTTTAAACTTATGAATTTTTTCTACAGACTTACTGGAGAGATCTGGCTAAGTCCAAGTACATTTTCTAGTGGAAACTGAGTTGACTAACAAGCCATGTTGTTGTCTGATGACCTGAAAGATGAAAAGGCAATGCTATATATTCTCCCAGATATTAACTCAGAAATCCTGTGGTTCTTCTAGTCAACAAACGAAGCTACTCACACTTTCTGAAGTGACAAAAGAATTTTCATCTTTTTCCTTGTAAAAGCTTCTGAAGCTAAAATTCCAGTACCTATGAAAAGTATCATCTAAGACCTCAAGATAGAATCCAGCACCAGATATAAACATGGTATAACCTGGGCTAAAGATAGGAAGAGTGCTGGTATAACAAGGAGAATGTTGTAGAAGTCACAATTCTTGCCACATCCTATTGTTTAAAAAATTTGACAATGTGATCTATGGCTGTTAATTAAAAGAAATGACCCAAAGAGATGACTGAGTTAGAAAGAGAATGGGAATGTACCTCCCAAATAAAATTCTCAGAACAAAATTTTATAATCTGTATGTCTTAGTTGGTTCAGGCACATTTAAAGTAAAAATGCTGTGTGGCTTTCACAACAGAAATTTCTCTCTCAAAATCCTGGAAGCTGAGAAGTGCAAAACCAACATGTCAGAAGGTTCTGTGTCTGGTGAACAACCACTTTCTGACTTACGATCCACCAACTTCTCTGTCTTGTGTTCTCATATGATCCTTTCTCAGTGTTTGTACATGAGCTCATGTTTTTTCTCTTTTTATAAGGATAGTGATTCTTATAAAGATACTATCTTCTCACATCGCTTTAGACCATTTATCTTTCAAAGGCCCTACCTTCAAATACTGTCACATTGGGGGTTAGGACTTCAACACATAAGTTTTGGGGAGGCAAACATTTCAGTCCATAGCATACATCATGACAATACTCAGCTTTTAATTAGAAGATACTTTGAGTTCTTTAACCAAAACCAGTGGGTCATGGTGGAGAATACTTCACTTGTAACCTTCAGTAAGTGACAAGGTGACAAATATTTATTTTCTAATCCTCTATAATCTATCATACTTTTTCTTTCATAAGTCTGAGCCTTCTGTCATGAATAATAACAAAATATTAAGAACTATATAGGTACCATAGAGGAACCAGGAGGAAGATGCCATAGTCTCATGGTTGGGGTTGAATTAATATGGGATTCAGCAGAATAAAAATCATGACATAGCTTTCTATGCACTTGTTCCTTTTGTACTTATATTAAGATACATTCCTTTTCCTTTAGATACCATTGGTTTGGGATATAAACAGACTATTTTCTAGCTTAGCAAACCTCTTGCTTTTTGCATAGTTGCCCTATTGTAAAACATTTTACCAAATATTTTTAATGGAAAGTTTTTCAATTTATTTACTCAAGATTTTTGTGTGTACACATGTAAAAATTGATGGCCTTTTAAATTTCCTCTACTCTGTAACACTTCTGATTCCTTCTGAATCAGAAGCATAGCTTTTAAAAATAATCTTAAAATAATATTGAAAACAGATATCCTACTAGGGCTGCTAATTTTAGTAAAATTTTAATGACATTTTTAATAAATTTTATTGAAAGTCCTACATTAATTTTCTTTCAAATTTTTTGAATGAGAATTTGTATGGTATTTTGCCCAATATTTAGCCCGACTGCTTGTAGATAAAGTAATTTTATTGAGCTTACTGTTATAGCGCATAGATAGCTTCCTTATACTGAATGTCTTTATACTTGGAAAATTATTGTACTAATAATTGTTAAGCCATGCTTCTCTCTCTGTGCTAATTATTTTGGGATTGTATATCTCTTTTTTTCATATTATGATTTATGTAGCTTCTTATCTCTTATGACCTGGAACAGTTTGTGAAATCCCAATTAATTGTTTCTGTGAGAAAAATAAATAATTCATCAGTGATAATTAATAAACATTTTTATAATTTTTAATGCTTTTGATTCATTGACTTCTCTGTGCAGTATATAAAACTATGTATCTAGAAAATCATCCATTTTGTTGGTGTTTTTCAATTTTAGCACAAAGTAATTCTTGCCAACATTTTCCGCATTTATTGTATTCATAATTATTTTTATTTTCTTTAACAGAAGTTTCTCTGTTTTTTTTTTTTTTTCAGTAGGGCTAATTTATTTATAGATGCTAATCTTGGATCTGTGATACCTACTTTAGTGGTTGTGTCACAGTGAAAATAAAGCAGTTGAGAAATGAATACAATGCCTCAAAAAGGCATAACATCATTTGCATTCCTAAGTCGCTGTCATCATTTCTGGTGTATTAGTTTTCTACTGCTACTATAACAAATTGACACAAATTTAGTAGCTCAAATAGATTGCAGGACTTTTTCTTACAGTTCTGTAGGTCTGCCATTTGAAATGGCTTCATTGGGCTAAAATCAAGGTGTCATCCTTTTCCCATTCCTTTCTGGAGAATCTAGGGAAGACATTTCTTTTGAGTTTTTCAGGGTCTAGAGACCACACTCATTGCATAGCCCATGGCCCCTCTCTCCATCTTTAAAGCCATTATTAGAGGGTCATGCTCTTCCCATAGGGAATCATTTTTTTTCTTCTGCCTCAATTTTCTACCTTCAAGGTTCTTTTTTGATTAGTTTGGTTTTACCTAGATAGTTCAATTAAGTCCAGGTCCTCAAGCTAATCACATTGGCAAAGTCTTGTGGCCTTAGAAGGGAAGATATTGACAAGATCCAGGTGGGAGGATATGAATATCTTTGGTGGCCATTATCCTGCCCATCATATGTTTTCTTTGTCATTTACACTTTCAGGTTCAGATTAAAGAACATATATCTTTTACAAATAAGTTAATATTCATGAGTATTATGTGTGATTTATTTTCTTTAATCTTTGTGAAATTTATCTTTTAATTGGCTTTTAAGCATGTTCCAAACAGTTGTTTAGCTTTCCATGGCTGGCCAGGAATCTATCTACATAAATTAGTTTATTTGGGCACATTTTGTATTAAATTATAAATACTCCCTATGTTAATACACAGATTGTGTTGACAGAATTTGTTTGCCTGACTGGACCATCAGTTTAATCAAACTAATTACTTTATTAGCTCAATAAACAGTCTTATATTTGGAAAATATTTTATAATGCCATTTAACATAAAGAAAAAACTGGGCAGGTCATCAGGTATAAGCAAGAAAGAATAGATGTTCTTATGCTTGTGTGTACTTTAGAGAAGTATATTTGTCATTTTGTCTTTTAAAAGTTTCACTTATTAGTTTACCAAAAACTAATTTTAAAGAAAGCTAAATTGTTGATACCATTTTCTAGGAAAATATATTATGTAAATCAAATACAACATTTACTCATGAATGTAATTTGTTAGAATCCTTACCAAAAATCATATAATGTACTTTTGTGATTTCAAGACTGTTAACTAATCAATGATTTTTTTAGATTAAAAGAGCATTTCCTACCAATTTTATTCAGAAGGTTTGACCAAAAATGTATCAGCCATTTACTATTGCTTTTAATCAAATTCTAAGAATTTTCTTATCATTATGTTATGATGCAAGTTTTTATAGATTTAGACTTTTTATGTACTGAAAGATTCTTATTATTTTAGTGCTTCCATGTGTATTTATGTATACAGATAAATGCACTATAGATATGATACATAGATGATAAATATTGATGGATATTTGTGTGTTAGTATGTGAAATTACACAACTTAAGCCTATATTCTGTGAATCAAACTTGAAATAATTAATGATAAACAGCCTCACTTATTAGAAGGTTTTCATACTCTATCATATTTGTTTCACACAAATTCTTTTAAGCACATTCCTAAATAAGCTTTTAAAATAATTAAACTATTTGGAGGAATACAACATGGATTAACAGCTATGGAAAATAGTTTTCTGATTTCTTCAAAAATTTAAGTAGATTTATTATAAGACAGACCAATTTTTCTCCTAATTATATACATAAAAGAATCAATAGACACTTAAATAAGTGCATATTCACACATATTCATAGCACTATTAATAATAGTCAAAAAAGTAGAAACATCTTATTTTTCCATCAATTTTGAAAGATAGTTTTGCAGGGTACATCAATCTGGGTTGGAGGCTGTTTTGCTTTAGGGATTGAAATACATCACTCCAAGCTCTTCTTGCCTTGAGGGTTTGCATTGAAAAGTCTGCTGTGATTCTGATGGGCTTTCCTTTATATGTGATTTGTTTCTTTTCTCTCACTGCTTGTAGAATTTTGTTCTTCTGTTGGATTTCTGGAACCCTAGCTATTATGTGCCTATTTGTAGATTTTTTTGATTAAGGTTACCTGGAGTCCTATATACCTCACTTATCTGTATGTCAAGTTCTTTTCCCCCCCTTGGGATGTTTTCTGCCATCACTTCTGTGAAGAGTTTTTTATGTCATCTGCACTCTCTCCTCTTTCTTCATTAACTTCAATCAGTCTTATGTTATTCTTTGCATCATCTAGAAGCTGCTGGATTGATTTCTCATATTCCCTTGCAATTTTAAAACAATTTTTCTTTTCCTGGTCACTAATTGCAATCTTATCTTCTATATGTGAAATTCTATTCTCACATTGGTTCATTCTGCTGCACAGACTTTTGATGGAGTTTGTAATCTCCTGGAAATCTGTTTGTATCTGTTTTATGGATTCCATTTGTTTCCTATGTTGGGATTCCATCATGTTCCTCAGATCTTCTATTTTTTATCTGTGTCCTCTCTAGATTTAGTAATCATGTCTTGCACCATGAGCAAAATCTTTGCTGTTATCTGAGTAATTATTTCTGATTTCATTTTTTCCCAAATCCTCTTTTGTTGCCAGTTCAGAGAGGCCAGGTGGTTGAGTATCAGATTGTTCCATCTCGTTTCTCTTTGGGGTTGCTATAGGTGATCCAGAAGTCTGTTTTTGAGGCTTGTTTATGTGTCTTCTCATTTCCACAGGGTGGGGGGTGTGGTTCTGGCACCTGCACGGCTCAACTTCTCTGCCCTAGGAGCTTGGGATGGCAGTGGGGGAGCTTCCTTCTGGGTGCTGGGACCGGCTCAGCTTCTCTGCCCTAGGAACCTGGGATGGTGGCTGGGGAGCCCTCTTCAGGGTACTGGGACCAGTTCAGCTTCTCTGACCTAGGAGCCTGGGATGGTGGTGGGGGAGCTTCTTTCTGGGTGCTGGGACTGGCTCAGCTTCTCTGCCCTAGGAGCCTGGGATGATGATGGGGGAGCTTCTTTCCCGGTGCTGGGACTGGCTGAGCTTCTCTGACCTAGGAGCCTGGGATGGTGGCGGGGGAGTTTCCCTCCTAGGTGCTGGGACTGGCTCACCTTCTCTGCCCTAGGAGCCAAAATATGGAAATTTTGATGATATTGGTTTCTTTTGATTTTCATTACCAAAAGTATTCAATGTCTATGTGTTTGATTCTGAAATGATTTCTATGGAACAAACACTGTAAACATCCCTATTTTAAAAAGGGTAATTAAAAAATAATACAATATAATTTCTCAACTGCTATAAAAAAAAGTAGAAACAGCTCAAATTCCACAAATGGATAAATGGATAAACAAATTACAATATATTCAAAAGAATACTGATACATGTGAAATATACAATGCATATTACAATGGGGATGAATCCTTAAAATGTAGGCTTTCTAAAAGAAGGCAGATGTAAAATATTTTATATTTAATGATTAGATGTATATAAAATATCTAGAATAGATAAATCCATAGACAGATCACAAATTGGTGACCTCTCATGACTTAGTGTAGGACAGATCAGAGAGAAGCTTGTGAACTCTTTCAATGGCACTGAATTATTCATGACAAAATGTTTAATTTTATGCTCTATCAATTTCACCTCAGTATGTTATTTTTAAAAAGTTCTGTGGTACAAGAACTATAACTTCCTCTGATCTGTAGTCTCTCCTCGTTCAAGTTGCAACAACTGTATTCTTGCCTCTACTCTCTGGGTATTGATTAGTGGATGTTGAGTGTAACTTCAGAGTTTTGAAACTGCCCGTAAGTGATAGATGTACATTGTCAATGCTTTCAGTGCCACTTATTGCCAACTTTAAGTGAAGGTATGCTGATGTGGATATTTTCTGTTTGGGGAGTCCAAGGACAAATGAGGATTATGTAAGAAAATTCCAGAACTTGGATATCTATTTCAAAACCCAGGGAAAGACAACACAGGCACTGAATAATCATATATTAGTCAGTGTGAATGCAAAACATAAGAAAAATTTTTTAAATAAAAAATAAAGATAGAACTTTTTTTCACTACAGAAATTGAATCCTCTCTGAGGTAATATGAGACATTCTCTGATTATGAAAACTATAGGAAATAGAAGGAAAAATGTACTAATCTAGACCACCTATGTTAAACTGTTAAAAATCGAAGATTTGCATACCAGTGTTGAATTCTTGGGGTTAGGTTTTTATTTATTTATTTTTGTATTAATTTCTTTTATTGGTACATTGTAGGTATACAACACAATTACATTTCTCATTAGGAACTTGTACTTTTACATGATGCATCTTGGTTCTTATTTTTTCCCCATTCCTAGCCCTCCCTTCACCCCCTCCACCCTTCCCTA
>NW_004624753.1:13159286-13186351 GCF_000247695.1 Heterocephalus glaber | reverse complement strand
TCAGAGTGTTCCATCTCATTTCCCTTTGGGGTTGCTGTAGGTGATCTGGAAGTCTGGTTTTGAGATTTATTTATGTGTTTTCTCATTTCGACTGGGGTGGGTGTTGTTAGCACCTGCACAGATTACCTCCACTGAACTGGGTGAGGTGGGACAGGGGCCAGGAGCAGCAGTAGGGATGGTGACCTGAAAGCCTTTTCCTGTGGGCTGGGAGCAGTGGGAGGGATATTGGCTGGGAAACCCCTTCCTCTGGACCAGGCACAGTGGGACAGGAGTTCAGAAGCCCCTACCTCTGGGTTGGGAACAGAGGGACTCATTACCTTAGTCTGGTGGTCTGGTGTCCTCTGCATCTTTGTAGTGTGGAACCAGGTGGCTGCCTGTTTGCAGCGGGGTGATTTGTTGTCTTCCTAGGGCCCCAGGACCTGGGTAGGACGTGCACAGACCTTCCTGCGTGCACCGGGCTGATTCGGCATGTTCTGTGGGACTCAGGACCTCGGTAGGGCATGTCAGGTTAGGTTTTTAGAAATGTAAAATAATTGCACTGATGATCTTGAAATCATTATATTCCCAAGTTTAGTTTCTTTACCTTATTCTGGCAAGGGAAACCCAAAGGCCAGAGAGTTTGCTTGAGAGTTAATATTGTTCCTGAAGAAATCATTGGAAAACAGATTTAAACAACAATTACCTGTTTCATTATTCTTTACCCCCTTCAAACCATTGGACAGCATAACTGCATTCCTGAAAGACCTATGATCTCAGTGCAGTACTTTGATTAAATACCCTGATTAACATAGGCATTATGTTAATAGCTCAATGACTGTTGGTCAGTGGTTTTGTAATAGATTACTAGAATTGTCACAAATTCTTCTGTTCATTTTCTTTGTATATCTACAATGAATTACACCAGATCTCTTATGAAGTGAAATTTCTTTTTCCACTCTTTGAATGAGAGTTTTTCATGAAACTTGATTTCACCAATAGAACATTAGCAAATAGCAAACAAAGCAAGGCTTGAAAAGAACCTGAAGACTGGGGCACTTCTGTTATTGTTCTTAGACATATGGACATCCCTGCACTCATGAGCTAAATGAGGAGAGACCACATGAAGAAAGGGCCACTGATCTCAGCTCTTTCAGACATAGAACTTCCAACTCCAGCTAATTTACCAGCTCACTGAAGTTGCATAAAAATCCCTACTTGAGATTAGCCAAGTCTGGCCCAGACATGATGAATCACACAGCTGAACCAGTCTCAAATAGCTAACTCACAAAATCATAAGCTGAGTAAATACCTGTTCTAGAAAACTATACTTTGGACTGCAGCAAGAGTTAACCGATGAATCTACTAATCTTTTTATTCTCCAATTGACTTACCATTATGTCTTAATTCTCTTTAATAAAAAACAAATGTCATTTTACATTTGTTAAGAAGTTGTATCCACCAGGCATAGGGAAAGAGTAATGAGAGTGGCTAGAAACCCCTGCAATGGTCCTGGCCTCCTTCAAGCCAGTACAATGTCCACAGGATAGGTAAGTGGGAATTAAAAGAAACACAGAGACAGAGACTTGAGAGAAACTGTGTCTTGGACTGATCCTAGCTGCTCTGGGAAGCAAAGACAAAGGTCTCCCGGGACATCCAGTGTTTATTCATTACAAGGGTGGGAAAGGGGAAAACTGGGCAGGCCTTGGGACACCTGCTGATAACAAGTATCAAGCAGGCAGGACTGTAGACTGAGGACACAAGCATATCTTTACTGCATTGAACAAATGGTTAATTCAAAGGAGAAGAATTTAGTTGGAGTCTGTTGACCTTGACTAGGAGGGAACTCAGCCAAGCTCTGCTATTTCTGTTGCACCACAGCCAAATTATGGAGGGGCAAGAAGCTTGTGCCACTATATCTTGCTAATACTGGATGAAGGTGTCTGCTACAACCAGGTGTACTGACAAAAACTGTAGAGATTTAAAAAAAAAAGGCTTTTCAAGTTTTTTAAATTTTATGTTTGATTCTGTCCCTACCAAACACACTATTTTGTTAAATTAAGTAGAAATGAAATCTATCTAAATAGGGAAGGGTGGAGTGGGTGAAGGATGCACACATAATGGGCTAAAAAATAAGAACTAAGATACATCATGTACAGGTACAAGCACCCAATGATAAATGTAAACATATAGTATACCTAAAATGTACCAATAAAAGAATAAAAAAAACTTTTAAAAAAGAACCAATGTGACTGAAATTGGAGAGAAGGTTCTAAAGGAAATAACTAAGGTCATAAGGTTGGACTCCTAACCCGATAGGACCAGTGTCCTTATTAGAAGCCCCTAGCAGTGAACATGCACATGGCTATGTAAAAGCCCTGTGAGAACAGTGAGAAAGCAGCCATCTGAAAGTCTAGGAGAAGCTTCACGAAAAGCCCAACCTGCCAATCTCTTGATCTTAGAATCCCAGCCCCCATAATTGTGAGAAAATGAGTTTCTCTTGTTTAAACAGCCCATTCTCTAGAATTTCATTATGACAAGATTTTACAAATTAATATAGCTTTTATTATTGCTTTTATTTTTGTCAATGAGGCAACTAAGTCTTTAAAAGTATTTTTAAAACTGGTTCACCACAACACAACTAGACCTAATCAGATATAATAAGATTGTAAAATAGGTCATTTTGATAGCGAAACCATGTTCTTAACAATACAGAAAGCAAACCATGGTTTTATTTGATTGTCTGGGCAATAATAATTTTAGGACATATGATCAAAATCCAAAAATATGCAATAAACATTCAAAGAAACACTGTCTTTTGGTAGTGAATAAAATTAATTCTGTTCTAGTTACTTTCTCATTGCTGGAACACAATATCCAACAGTTTCAATTTAAGAGGAGAGGTTTATTTCGGCTCACAGTTTGCATCCATTTCAGCCCACAGAGGGTTGGCTGTAAAGTATGGCAGAGGGGCCTGACAGAGGAGCAACAGCTCAGGCTTGGAAGCAGGAAGCAGGGAACCATCCACAGAGGAGGGAGGCAGCTAGATCCTTCTAGACCATGCCCCAAGTGACTCACCTCCTCCAATCAGGCTTCACCTTCCCCAAAGCCCCACTTTTGAGCCCAGGAGGCTTTGCTGGGACCTCCAGATAGAAACCATAGCAATGTCTGAAACACAGCACACAAAAATGATTAGAAAGATAATTAAAGAAAGAAAAGGAAGAAGATCATCCATTAAAGCGTTTCAAACAAACTCTGATGATCTTTTTTGGTTTCCTTTCTTTACCTAAAGTTTTAATTATAATGTTTTTATATAATGCTACCTAGCTACTACATCATTTTGGTTATTTATGTGATCCTTCTGTTAATTTTTTTCCTTAAGTGAAATAATTTATAGGAAGTGGCTTTTTAAATTTCCAAGCATCTTTCTGGGTTTCAAGAGTGCTAAACTCTACATTTAGACATAATAATTATTCTGTTTCATAAATTTGCTAAACCTCTTCCTCTTTCATTTGTTATTTAATTCTTTAGCACAAAAACATTAAAAAGAGCTCTGAATATATGCCTCTGTGTTGGGTTATCTTTGTAAAAATAGTATTATGAATCAACTTAAATCAGCTCTCTTTTGACAAAATTTAAATCAAAAGAACTATCCTCTTCTCTAAATCAAATATTTCTCAAAAAGAATCAATGGTTAATAAAAGCAGTGAAAACACATTCAATAATCTTTAATAATAATTTTAGACAAACAATTGCATTGATTAAAACCTAAATTATAATCATGCTTAAAATTCTTGAACCCATTAGTAACTAAACTGTTTTGAAAGTAAAGCATTAAATATTTTTATTTTCAGTATTACATCAAATATAATTTATATTTAATAATTATGACTTTATATATGTAAATGTTTTGGTTTTCTACTTGGAAGTAGCTATTTTGGTAACTTTTATTTTAACAACTCTATTATTTATAAATAGCAAAACTGTACAATAATTAAAGATTTCCACATGCATTTCCCATATCCCTTTTTAAAACATTATACTGAAAACTTACACTGCTTTTAGGAATTATTCATTTTTTTCCTCTTAAATGTTAGGATTTAAATATACTGTGCAAAATATATACTAAGTGTCCCATAATATTGCAGTTCTTATATCTTCAATTTCTTTTATGGGACAAAATAGTTTGTGTCCCACATATTTATATTTTTAGATTTATATTTTAGAATGACTTATATTTTTAGAATGATTTGATATTTAGATTAGAAATGGTGGATTATGGCTCACTGAGTATTTTGAGCAGTTTTAAAATCCTTCTAAGGACTTCAAACAGTGAAAATTTTCATTATTTTACAAGAAATCATAAGATGCAGCCACCGCTGCTGTCAGGAGGCAGAGTATTCTACCACTACAGAGAAATGCCCTTTACCAGCCCTTGTAAGTCACATCCTATTACAGTTTAACCCCTGGAAATTTCATCTGATTTCTTCACTATGACTATAATTACTTTTTTATTTTAAGCATGTGCTATTCACAGATTAATAGACAAAATATGGAATTTTTTTCACTAAGTGTAAGACCATGGATTTCATCCAAGTTTGGATGAGCATCAAAAAATGATTTTTTTACTGCTGAGTAGTTTTCCATTATGTAGCTGTATCATGGCTTTTTAAAAAATCCATCTATACTCTCTCATTGAAGGACATTTTGTTGGCTTTTGGTTTGCGATATTGCAAGAAAAGCTGCTTAGACACTGTATGAAGATTTTCATATCCACAAAATTCTCTTTTTCAAAGATTAACACTCACAGGTGTGATTACTGACTTGTTTGATGGGTTTGTTTAACATTTTATGAAACTGCCAATTTAGTTTTCATTGTGATTGTACCATTTCACATTTCTGGCAGGAATGTTTGAGGGATCCAGTTGTAGATGTGTGTTATTTTAAGTATTATAAAATAAAAAAATTTACTTCTTTCTGAATTCTTAGTCAAAAGGGATGAGATCATAAAATATATTTGGAAAAAGTTGCTCAAACAAATTCTAACATTGATAAGGAAGCTAGCATATGTTTATGCTGTTGTGCAAAATTTTGTTTCCTAGGATGATTAAGTGGCTAAATTGATGTTAGATTCGGATGCCTGGGAATTCATACATTATTTTTTATATAAATCAGACTACATTCTTATTTCTGCTCAAAACCTACAACAGATTTTGTTGTGTGAAATTTACCCTAAATAAACAAAAATTCTTAGGATCTTCAGAGATTCCTGGCAATATGGTCATTCATTAAAAATGTGATACAAGAAAATTTGACTTGGGAGAGGAATCATTAGCAAGATTTGAAGTGTAATACAATTTCTGCAGCCAAATAAGAGTTACTTCAAAATAGTTCCTATTTAAAGAACGCATGTGTTCTTTAAATATAAGATAACAACATCTTGTGTTATCTTGTCAAGGAGAAAAGAGAGTCCCTGGGGATATCTTCATTGTTTTAATAGTCTATTCCCTTCATTCTACAAAAGAGCCATTTTAAAACATGAAACTAACTTTTTTCTAACTAAATGGCAAAATAGTTGATGTAATTTTCTTTGTTGCTACTTAATTCCAAAGTGATAGGCTAAAAACATTGAAGAAAGGTAAACAAAAATCAAATAATGTTAGACTAGACAGTATTTTTTTTACCTTTTAATCTCATTCATGATAATTAATATCAACCAAGAATTATTTATTTATATTTTGGTCTATTAAAAATACTTTATGTTTTAGAAATCACCTTCATATTAAAACCATTTATTTTAGAATAAATAGAATAATAATAATTAGAATAAATTTAGAATCTTCTCTGTAGCTCCATGTATTTTCTTAAATATATTTTTGTTTTGCCAACTAAAAACAAAATGAACAGAAAATGGAACTACTTTCATCAAAATAAGCAATCCTAGATACCCGTGAGTTGTCCCCTCCCCATTTGAAATAACAATAGAGACTAAGAAGATCATGGTAAAATATAGTACGTGTAAGAAAGAAAAATGTAGAGAATAGTACATGATCTCACTGCTCATAGAATGTAAACATGAATATTTAGCCAGAACCTCAACATTACAGGTGACCTGGGTCACTTTCATCTGGCAAGAATGAAGTTGGTTGTTTGCCTCTACTCCACTGACTTTATAACACAATTCATAATTTTTATATTAGACTGAAAAATTTTCTCATTCCAGTCTTATCTTGTCTATATTATTTTTCCCTTTAAAGTCTACATGTATCAAGAAAATTCCCTCAAATTAGATAGCCTTAACAACAACAACAAGAACAAAAGACAAAAACAATGCAAAGATGATTCTGGCACAGTAAATAGCAATAGTCACAACAGTAACTTCAAATAAGGAAGAAAGGTTTTCTCTTTATAATGACCAAAGACATCAGTCGTATGGTTTTATTTAAGCTGTACACCTTTAATTAAACAGCAAAATTAAATGTATCTCTTAAACTAATTCTATTTCCAAGGGACATTTGTTATTATATATCAATACCTATAAATGATAGGTTTGATATTATAATACCCTAGAGGTCTTTAATATGAGATTAGAAATGACTGGTGATAGGGACCTTCACCTAAATAGTTTAGAAACAGCCATGCTATAAACAGTTCCTCCATTATGCTGGGACTTAACAGAAATTAGATAGTTAAAGGAACATCGTAAAACATGCCATTTGTGCAAGCTGTTTATGAGACACACTCTGAGAACTATGAAATCCCAAGTTAAGTGTATTTGACTGCATACTGTAAAACACTTAACAGCAAACTCACGATTGGGTGAACCATACTCAATTACTGGTGTCGGCAGTTTAAACATAGCTCTTTTTTTAGAACACCTTTGAGATAACAGTTCAGACCCATTCATTTTGCCAAGTATAAGCAGTAATTGGTAACTGTCGCTGCTACCTGAAAACACCATGTTCCTCCAAAAATAAACCAGCATGATTAGCTCTCAGGAATTGGCTCCACTTCTGCTAAATTCTAGTGAGCGGTTCTTCGCACACAGTCACTGATAGTCCTGTAACAGAACACAGCTGGTCACTCACTTCTTGGCTTTATGCATTATCTCTTTCAAAGTGATACATTGTTTCTGTTTCAGAAAGAACATGTATCTGTTTTTAGCAAAAGGGTGAATTTACTACATTATTACCCAAGAAAGAGCCAAGCAGGTATATTGCAACCTTATTAGAGGAATGCAGAGCATTCCCAGGTTTTGGTTCATAAATATAGCAAAGCTTTTCTTCCAGAAACAATCCCAATGTGACATTCATGCCTATCTATAGACTTTTGTGCGTTGCTATAGTAAATGAAGAATTCAAATTGAGTTTCACTGCAAAATGCATTTTGGAAGGAGACATTTCTAGAGATTATAGATGATTCAAAAGCTATTTAATGCTGGGTACACTTGTGGTGGTGTCTGTCATGAATAATGAGGACTCTTACATGTTCACTTGATATATGATATTGAAACGGGAGTCGATAGCAAAGTGTCAACTGTGGATCTTATGTATGGGGTACTTGTTGAAAAGGGTTTAAAGTTTGAAATAATATGAAATGAGCTTAATTTTCATTAATTTTAGGAGAAAATATATCATTTTGTGTGAATTGGACAGGAAATGAATATTTATCAATGGCAGAAATTAAATATTTTAAAGACAACATTGGATTTCACTGTAGCTGGGTAGAAATAATTTTTCTGATCCGTAATTTAACAAGTCAAAACAAATTTTTATTTTTAAAATTCATTGGGCACATACACAAACCCACTTAAGGTGAAAATTTTGAAAAAAGAATGTATTAGTTTACTATTAGGGAAGTTAATGACCAAACCATTTCCACACTTTGCTTTTAGTGTGTAATCACAGCAGAGCTTTTATTAATTACACATTAAAGTAGTAAAATCTATTATAACCTTACTCCTCATGATTGTGTTTGTAAAGCCTGAATGCATATATATTTGTTCCCTGCTATCATATTATTTCATCCACATTTTTGTCTTAGTATTTTTGTCTTAAATATTTTTATTTTTGATAACTTTAAATTTTCCAAGAAACTAATTGCTTTGCAAAATGAAAGTAACCAGATTAAAAATTATTTTGTGTTTCTTACTGCTATTACTAGGTAGTCTTTGTGCAGTCATTTAGCTAGTGTTAAGTCTTTTAACTGGGGAACATAATGCATTTACTGTCAAGATTATTATTGATAAATAAGGACGAACTATTACTATATTCTCCTCTGGTTGTTTTATGTCTTTTGCTCCTTTTTCCTCTCTCTTGTTGTTCATTATTGTAGTTTCTAGGTGACATTTTAATTCTCTTATCTTTCTTAATTGTTTTATGCTTGATCTTTACAGGAGCGATGGCAGAGTGCATCCTATGAGCTTAGTTTCTTTTTCATAAGGTCATTGATGTCTTCATATTTTAGGTTGCTCTGCCACATTCCCACTGCACTATGGTGCTCTGTCTCAGACACTGTGGTGGGACAGCTATTGTTTTTACTCAGTTTTGTCATACTTTGGTGAAGCATCCCAGACACTTCTGGCCAGCCATCTTTTTAATGTCACCTCAAAACTTATTTTTTAATATGAAAATTTAAAAACAAATAAACAAGAAAACAAAACTGCTACTGATGTTATAATCACAAAACTACTTTACATTAAAATGGTATGATTCTAATGTATATTTCTGCAACCTAAATTCTTGCCTATCATAAATTTACAGTGCAAATAAGCCTGTCCCTCAGAAAATATTTTTTTCATAGACAATATAAAAATTTTGAGGATAGATATTTTAGGAGAAAAGGGCAAGGCACGGACAACTTGTTCAAAGAAATAGTTGTTGAATATTCTGCCAGTTCTCTTCATCTTCCCTCCCATTCTCTATTTCTATAGAATCTATTTCCCCCATAAAATCATGTAATTTAAAAAAATGTGTTGTCTATCTCTCCCCATTAGAATATGATTCACCAAGACAGGGATTTCTTTCAGCTTTGCTCATCAATCTGTATTGAATACCTAAGAGTTTCTGAAATATTGAAAGTGTTTATACATAGTTGTTTCATGAATAAAATAATATTCTAAAATTTTGAGACAGAAAAATTATATATTACATTTACATATAAATTCAAATTCCATTTTTTTTATTTGTTAAGTTTATTGGTACATTTTAGGTATACAATATGATGACATTCATCATTAGGAATTTGTACCTTTACATGATATATCTTGGTTCTTATTTTAACCAAGGTATTAACCAATACCTTTAACCAAAGTATTTAATTCCTTTAGCCAAGGTATTAAATAAATTGAAATATAGAAGAAATATTTAAAGATGATACTATTAATGAATGCAAATTCTGAGATAATTTGTTATAGAAAAATAAATTTCATATTAGAAAATAATGTTTGCTTGATAGATTTATTGCACAGGAGGCAGAAGAAGAATCAGGCATTAGAGCAAATAAGAAGTAAAGACTATAATTTTTATAACACAAAAAATATTCTAATGTGAGGTGTTGTACTCCAATCAAAAATTGCTTAGACCCAGGGAAACATAAAGTCAAAAGGGCATGTAAAATTTGCGATAGAAATGTAACAATTCTGGATAGTGATTCTGGAGGTGATTTCATGGCTTTATAATTTGTTTAAAATAATTATATATTTTAAATGGGTGCTATTTATTTTTTTAACTTTTATTAGTGCATGTTTGCAGTATATAATTATTACATTCACTGTCGGGAATTGGGACATGTACATAACACATTTCAATTCCCTTCTTTTCCACATACCTTCCATATTTACTTTTACCAGCATCAATTTTATTTACCATATATGATCTTATAAAGCTAATTATAATATATACAAGTAGAAAATCAGATAAATAGGTCAAATGTCAAATAAAATATGCAAGACAATTGCATTAAGTAGAGGTACACTTTTTACATACATTGTCCATGCTGGATTACAATATCTTTTTTTTCCTCTTTTTTTCCTATTATCTGCCTTTTATTTCACTTTATTTCTATATATAAAATATAATTTCAAATAATACAGAAACCATGGGATATTTAAGCTCGTGCTTCTGAGTTAATTCACTTATCATTATGGTCCCAAGGTGCAGCCATTTTTCCAACAAATGACTCAAGTTTATCCTTCTTTATGCCAGAGTAGTACTTCTTGTGAATAAATATCATATTTTTTAACCATTCATCTGTTGATGGACAGATAGACTCTTTCCAAAATTTAGCTATTATGAATTGTGCTGCTATAAAAATATATGGATATCCAAACATCACTGTGCTATGATGTCTTTCACTCTTTGGGGAAGATACCTAGAAAGGGAATATCTGGTTCAAATAGAATTTCTATTTTTAGTTTTTACAGGAACCTCTACATTAATTTCCGAAGTGGTTGCACCAATTTACACTCCCACCGACAATGGAGATGAGTATCTTTCCTCCCATAACTTCACAAACATTTGTTATTGGTTGATCTTTTGATGGAAGCCATCTTTCTGGAGTAAGATGGAATTTCAGTGTTGTTTTAATTTGCATTTCTCAAATGGCCAGTGACATTGAACATTTTTTTTGCATATATTTATTGACCATTTGAATTTCTTTATCTGAGAAGTGTCTATTTTAGATGCCTATTTGTTATTTGGATCCTTAAATTTGAAGGGGTGTAAATTTTTGTGTTCTTTATATATTCTACATATTAGTCCTTTTTCTAAGGAGTAGCTGGCAAAAACATTTCCAATTCTGTAGATTGTCTTTTCACTGTGTTAGTGGTTTCTTTGCTATACAGAAGTTTTTTTAATTTGATGTGAATTCATTTGCTGATTCTTGGTGTTATTTCTTGTACAACTGGGGTTTTGTTCAGAATGTCTTTGTCTACATCTACATCTTCAAGAGTTATAACTATTATTTTCTGCAAACACATTTTTTGTTTTCTAATGTTTGTATCCTTAATCTATTTTAATCTTAGTTTAGGGTATGATGAGAGATATGAGCCTAGGTTCAACATTTGGCATATGAAAAGCCAGTTTTCCCAGCACCACTTGTGAAAGAAGCTATCTTTCCTCTAGGGAAGGGATTTCACTCCTTTATCAAAATTCAATAGCTAAGTATGTCTGGAGTTGTTTCTGTTTCTTCTGTTCTGTTTCATTTATCTACAAGTCTTTTTTGCCAATATCATGTTGTTTTTATTACTGACGCTCTGTAGTATGAAGTCTGGGATTGCTATGTCTCTTGTCTTGCTCTTATTACCAAAAATTGCTTTTGCTATTCAAGTTCACTTCTGGTTCCATATGAATTTTAGCATTGCTTCCTCCAGTTCTGTAAGGAATGTTATTGATATTTTGATTGGATTGCATTAAATCTATATAAGTTTTGAAAGTATGGCCATTTTGACTGTATCAGTCCTATCTATCCAGCAACAGGGGATATTTTCATTTTTTTCATATCCTCTCAATCTCCTTTTTCAGAGTACTATAGATTTCATTGTAGAAGTTTTTCATTTCCTTGGTTAGGTTAATTCCTAAATATTTCTTTATTCTTGATGTTATTGTGAAGGCTGTTTCCTCAATATCCTTTACAATGAGTTTGCAACTGGTGTACAGAAATGCTATGGATTTTTAAGTGTCAACTTTGTATCCTGTTACAGTGCTGAATTTGCATATTACTTCTAGGAGTCCTTTGGTGGAGTTTTGGGGGTCTTCTATGTAGAGTACTATGGTCTGATTCTAAATGTCCCCCCAAAGCCTCATGTGGTCATAGGCTATTTTGGAGGTGGCTAAATCTAGAGTGTATGATTGTTTCCTGGTGAGGCTAGGCCTGAGGGCACTAGGATTAAGGGCATGAGTGCTACCTGGCCTAAGTAGTCTGAATAACACAAAAAGGTCGCAAAGATGCTGTTAAAGTCCCTTGTTATTTTTGCTGCTTCCACCACCATGAACTGTTGCCCCTCTGCCTCTCTGCCTTGAAGCTAGCCTACTAGGGACTGAAACCACTACAAACTGTGAGCTAAATAAACCCTTTCCCCTTCAACTTTGTACACATTTTTTTTTTTGTACCAGAGATCGAACTCAGGTCCTTGTCCTGTGCAGGAGGCAAAACCACTGAGCTAAATCCCCGGCCCTCCCCTTCAACTTTGGGTGTCAAGATTTTGTGTCAGCAATGAGAGAAAAGTAACTAAGACATAGAGGATCAAGTCATCTGCATATAGTGATAATTTAACTTCCTTCCCTATCCATATCTCTTTTCTTTCTTTCTCTTGTACATAAAATTCAAAAAATTGTACCTCAGTAGGTACCTCATGGATATCATGCACTTCAGAAAGTTGATAAGAGAATAAAAAAGTAAGCTAAAGATAAGTCAGACAAATTAAGTTTATGAGAATGTATCCCCAAATTATTCATAATATAGGAAATTCTAAAAAATTATTAAAATAAAATAAATTTCTGCCTTTGGAAACTCTAAGGAATTAAGAATAAATCTAAACATATATGGGCTGCATAAACAATAACATCTTATTTTATTAAAATATATACCAAATTAAATGTAAGGCAGCAATGGAGTATAAATTTTAAAAAGTGTTTTGATTTAAATTCTTCTACATTTTTGAAGTTGTTGAGGAATAAGCAAAATACTCACAAATATTATGCAATAAGTTATTTAAGAAAATGTGTTATAATATCTTCAGTGAGCACTAAAATATGTATGAAAGTGTAAAAATATTCGAGAATAACTTAGAGGAAATGTGATTCAACTACTGATCATTGTCATCATCATCATCATCATCATCATCATCATCATCATTATTATCATCATCATCATTATCTTAAAGAAGTGAAGAGAGAGAAAAAGGAACCGAGAGATGTGAGACAAATAAATAGCAAACAAAATGAGTTAACTTCAATTCACATATTAATTACATTAATTTTAACTAAGCTGAGGTACCCATTAAAAGTAATATCTATTATGGCACATGGCTGTAATCCCAGCACTCTGGAGGCTGAGGCAGGAGGACTGCCTAAAGTTCGAGGCCAGCCTGGGTTACAGAGTGAGTTCAAGGCCAGCCTTAACTGCACAGTAAGATCAGATCCTGTCTCAAAAAAACAAAACAAAAAAAGTAATGTCTATTAGAAATGTTTCATACTCACACATACATACAAACATAAATACACTGACATATATTACAAAAAACACCATAATTAAAATATTTTAACTTTTAAGAAAAGTATGTAAATATTGTAAAGACTACCAACCTGTTAATAGGATCTTTGAAAAGCTTGGAAACAAATATTTACAAAAGTGAATGTCATATCCATAATTACACTGATATATTTTATATAATTTTCCTAGTGACTGAGGGAGACAAACAAAAATATATAAAATTTGACTTACTTAATATATTTAAAACATTGTACAAACACAAAAAACAAAATATACAATGGCTTAATCTGAATATTTAACTTCAAAAAATTGCTTCATCAGAAAGCAGAGCTCAATTAATTAAAGAAGAAAGTAATAAAATGTTTTATGGATACAACAAATGAAGCTATAAATCAAAAAATAAAGATAACTAAAAAATCATAATTTGGAAATGAAGAAATTTACTTCTAAATAAGCCATAGATCAAAAATCAAACCAGGAGTAATAATAGTTTCTATTAATCAAAATGAATTATTGTACATCAGAATATATCGGACTCAAAGAAACTCTACCAGGAGGAAAATTTATGACTTTAATGTATGACACAGGAAAGAAAAAAGGCAAATACTTAATGAGCTAACTTAATAAGTCAGAAAAATTTAGAAAATTAATCTCAAAAGTATAAGGAAAAATAAGTGTCTATTAATGAAACAAAAATAATGTGTAATAGACAGTTAACAGTTAAAATTTTGTCCTTTAAGTAGTTGTACTTATGATAGTTATCAAAAAAGTAGAAAACACAGAATAATCAGCATCAAGAATAAAATAAAGTGTTACTATAGACTTTATAAATATATATCCGAAAACATTCATATGCTACAGACTATAAATATATTTCCTATAACATTCATATATAATTCATATATAATAGATGTCCACAAAATGAAAGATTTAAATATCATATATCTTCAAATTTAAAATGAATTAAATGCAATTCATTAAAGATATCAACTCTTTTTATCATTTCTTAAGAACTCACAGTTTATTAAGAAATTAAATAGCCAAAAATAATCACTTCATTGTTCAAAAAAAAAATCAACATGGAAGAACTTTTATTCCTGCAAATGAAAGGACATTCTAAATCTATCCTAAGTAAAACAGCATGGGGTTACATATATACGTTTGTATACATCTATATATATGTATATATGTAAAGTTTGTTTCCAAAAAAGGCAACATATTACCAGAAATACAAAGATAAAGGATAATATTTTCAATGAATTTATTGTCAATTGTTTAACCACATAGAAAAAATTAACATTTACTATTAGTTAGGACGTGACAATAAAAAGATGCCACAAGAAAGGAAAACTACAAACATAGATATCTATCATAAAATATCAACATAATAACAAAGCCAGCACATGACATAAAATAAGAAAGTGAAATAGATATAGTTCATTTTAAAAACACAATAATATTAATATTGAAAATATATCAATATTCTCCATAATAACTTCTTACAACACAAGTTTTCAAGTTCAGTAAATTAATTAAAAATTGTTTATCAATTCATATTAATTATATGTAAGTTTCAATGTGATATTTCCATCATGCATGTAGCACGCTCAGATCAAATCCAACATCAGTTTTTCCCACCTTCCCTCCCACACCCAGTAAACACTATTGTGGACTCTGACTGACTTATTTTAGCTTCCACATATGAGAAGGAACATGTAGTGCTTACAGTTCTGTTCTGTGTCTGGCTTATCTCACTTGGAATAATGGCCTCACCGTCCTTTCATTTGTGTGTAAATGATAGGATTTCATTCTTCTTTATAGCTGAATAATAGTTCATTATTTATGTATACTATATTTTCTTTGTCTATTCACTTGCTGAGGCTCCTAGGGAAAATCCATATTTGTCTATTGTGACTAATGCAGCAATAACATGGGAGAGCAATTACAACTTTTGTATGCTGATCTCTTCTTTTCCTCTCTGCTGCGTGCTCTCTCTCTCTCCCTCCCTCCCTCCCTCTTTGTTCCTTTTTTCCTTCCTTCCTACATTTTTGGATATATATACCCAGAAGTGCAATATCTGGATCAGATTATCAAACAATTTTTCATTTTTTGAGTCATTTCAATTCTGTTCTCCATAATGGCTATAGTAAGTGTCATTCTCAGCAACACCATATGAGTTTCTTTTTTATCCTCATGCTTGCCAACATTTGTCTTTGTTTATTGATAATAGCCTGTCTAACATAGTTGTTTTGATTTGCATTTGCTGATGTCTAAAGATATTGAACATTTTTCTATATAGTTGTTAGTAATGTGTAATTCTTATTTTGAGAAAGGATAATTTGGATCATTTGCCTATGTTAAAATAGAATTATTGGGGGCTGGGGTTTTAGCTCAGTGGTTCTGGTGCTTATCTCACAAGTGCAAGGTCCCGGAGTTTGATCCCTGGTACCAAAAAAACAAAAACAAAAACAAAAACAAAAAAATTGAATTACTTGGGGCTTTTTTTGTTGTTAAGTTTTTTTTATTCTGTGTATGTTCTGAAAATAAAGCTTCTGTCATACACAGAGTTGACAAATTTATTCTCCCATCCTGTAGGTTGCCTCTTTGCTTTGTTGTTTGCTTTGCTCTTCAGAAGTCTTTTAAATTGATATAATGGCACTTGTCAATTTTTGCTTTTGTTTCTTGTGATTTTGAACTTTTGTTCAGAAAGTCATTGGTCATACCAAAGTCTTGAGAGTTTCCTTGATGTTTCTCTTCTAGTAATATCAGAAATTTACATCTTATGGTTAGGTTTTTGATCTATTTTGAATTGACTTGTATGCTGTGAAAGACAGGGATCAATTTCAGTCTTTTGTATGAGCGTATACAGTTGCTCCAAAATTTTCAGTTGCTCCAAAAATTCAATGAAGAAATAGTCTTTTCCCAAAGTACAGTATATATTTGGTCCTCTTGTTGAGAATCAGCTGGCAGTAGATGTGCGGATTTACTTCTGGATTTTCCATTCTGCTCTATTCGTCCATCCGTCTGTTTCTCATGTCACTATCTTACTTTTTTTTGTTACTGTGGTTCTTCAGTACATCTCAAAAACATGTATGCTGATGCCATCAGGTTTTTTTTTTGTATTAAATAACTTCATTATCAAACACACACATATACAAAAAATTAAAACCGCTTGAAGAACAATGCAAGGGGAAAAAACTACAATAATAGTCAAATACAGTAGAATTCAATCAAAACAGAACTGAACAGCACTTAAACATTTTTCCATATAATTTAAAAAAGCATCTCAAGCACCAACATGACACCAGAGGATGTGATTTGTTTCAGAAAGGTCCCCAAAACCAACATTGAACAAAAAATGAACTGGAGAAAAAAACTCCAGTTAGTTAGCAGGCTCCACATAAGCCAGACTTCTCCCTAATTTAAATTTCGATGCAGTCATATAACACGCAATGGAAACACAATCTGAGAAATATATTATTAGGCCATTTCATCCTCAGTTTTGATCTTTATGCTTGATTGCTTTGGCTATTCAGGGTCTTCTGTACTTCCATATAAATTTTAAAATTCTTTTTTCTAGTTATTTGAAGAACATCACTGGTTTTTCAATAAGGTTTTATTGACTCTCTAGGTCAGTTTGGGTAGTGTAGACATTTTATTAATACTGATTCTTCCTATTCATGAAGATGGGAATTATTTCCATTTCTTGTCTTTATTTCAGCAATAATTTTTTATTATCACTGTAAAAATTTTTTGTTTTCTTAATTGCTTACTCCTAGGGAGTTTTTTGTTACTGTTGTGGAATAATTTCAACAGCCATTTATTATTAACATCCAGATGTACAATAACGTAACACAGACATACTTACTAAAAGTTAAACAACAGTATCCTAACTAAAAACAGAAAAAACTTATTAAACGATAATGAACTTTTAACAAAATATATATTAGATGGATATACTTAAATGTAAAATATAAGTAACATGATATAATAATTAAAAGTAACATAAGGATACTGTCATTATCATACTGTAAAATATTGTCCCAAAGCAAGGTCTAGAGAAGAAAATTGTGGGAAAGAAAGAAATAAAATATTGTTAGTCGTAAGTAATATGATCTTTGGCATGAAAAATTCCATTTATTTACAAAGCAACTAGTAGATGTTGTCAGAAAATCAACAATGCAGCTGACTGAACTTAAATGTGTACAAATCATGAGTATTGTTGGACATTAGCTTCTATTATTTCTGAGAGATGCTTTTTCTTACAGGTCCTATTTGTAGTATCAAAAATATATTATATTAAGGAAAATTCAGTAAAAACAATCAGATATTTATTTATTTATTCATTCTTTCATTCATTTATTTATTTTCAGTACCAGAGGTGGAACTCAGGACCTTGGGCTTGTGAAGCAGGCATGGCATCGCTGAGTGAAATCCCTGGTACAATCAGAGATTTTTAAGAAAGAAAATTTTAAGATTTTATTGAAAAACACAAATAAATGAAGGTATATTTCCACTGTAATCTCAATGGGACTTCTCTGAAAATACAAAACTTTTTAAACAAAATTTGTGAGGATGAAGAGAAAGAGAGAAGAGAAAGCAAGTAGACCTGATCCAACATACGTTACTGGTTTTGGACTGTCTACATAGATATGTTGGCAGGAAAATTCCTAGACTAGCCTTCAGTATGTGGTTCCAGAACATGGTTGGGAGGAGAGAAATTTGGTAGGTAGACTAGAGGCGGCAACCTCTAACCTGGTTACTGAAGAGTACCTGGCATGTAAAGCATAGAGGACCTGCTACCTCACCTCCACCAGCTCCCACCAGATCTCATGCACTTTCTCCACTCCTAGGTCATGACTCTATAGAAGCTCCTTTTTCAGTTCACTCAAACCATTAGTGTTAAAATCTTTGGCCCTAGTTTGTCCCACTAGTTTCAGATCCTGCCAGGTCCTCCAATACTGGAGGCCGGGCTGTCATTCCAACCGCTGCATCAGTTTTCCAGCAGTGTTGTTGGGCCCAACCACAAGCACAGACTCAGTCTTTCCTGAACTTTCCATTAACTCCCACAACTCCCTGGAGTCTAAATTGAAAGCAATATATGACCTAAGACCTAGATATTTTTCATGTCTTGACAAAGGTGATAATTTATTGATATGTAGATTATGCTTCTATAGCTTGCTTATATGCCATTATTATTTTCTATAAATATTTCAAGTAAATGGCAGCATAGAAACTGCAGTTATGGATGTTCATTTTTAACTTCTAATTAAATGTGTTTTCTAAAACCTATTTGAATAATAGACTAGGCACTATTATTTTGAATATAGATTCAAGTGGCATTATTTTAATAGCAACTAACTAAACAGTAACATTTATATTTCATAAAAATCTTTTCAATGCTTCTTATTAAAAATTATGTGTTTTCAGGCTTAAAATGATTAGAGTTAATTGGCAATTTGATAATATAATTCTACAGTAAATATTGAAAGCATTACTTAATTTAAGAGTAGTGCAGGAACAATAAAGAAATAAGTACTTGTTTACGCTAGAAAATTATGATTAGATGTACATAATCATCTCATATTTGTTTTATTAAGTAATTGAATCTAATATTATGTATTATTTATTGTGTTATGAATTAAGTATTAAGATTATGTATGTATTTAGGTCATGTATTAGTTAAAATTCTTCAGAAAAATTGAATCAAAAGTAAAGGTAGATAGATTTATAGATAGATAGAAGACAGACAGATAAATGATAAATTGACAGATAAACATGGGAGAGAGGAATCCCAGGCGATACTGGCTTACACAGTTATGGCGGTTGACACATCTTATGACAGGTGCTGTGAAGCTGGACACTAAGGTCCCAGCAGGAGGTCTCCATCCAAGTCCAAAGACCTCAGAAAAGTTGATGGTGCAAGTCTCAGCCTGAGATCGAAGGCCTGAGGACATGAGGCCTATGGGAGGAAGTGTAAGTCCTGAGATCCTAAGGCTACAAATCCAAGAGTTCTTATGTCTAGACTCAGAAGAAAGAGAATTCTAGGTCCTGAAGAAAGAGAAAATTAACTTTTTGTTCTATCTGTTCTCCCAGAATATTGTATGGAGTCTATGCACATTGAGGGCAATATTCTCCAGTTATTTCATCAGCCCACACACGATTTTCTCCAGAAACACTCTCACAAACACACCCACAATTAATGCTTTATCAATTCCCTAGTTAGCCCTTAATCTACAAGTTATCACCTAAAATTACTTATCACAGGTTATAACCAACTTAGGAAAAAAATCCTCAAACGTTTGTCCTTTGTGGAGATTTTTAGTACCAATGCATAAATTCTTGAAGGTCAAGTCAGCAAAATATGTTTCTATAAGTTTTAAAAGGTGAGGGTACCTGAGAAAGAATTGGGAGTGTTTCATATATGGTATTCAGCATCCTTTTCCATAGATCATTTCTACATTAGTTGGCATCATAAGGTCATCAGATATAAACTAGAATTGAGATAATTCAACTTATTTTGAATTGATGGCATAGATTCCCTAAGTGCAATTTCAGTGACAATAAAAGAATACAAAAACAAACTCACACATTCACACATCTGAGCTAAAGGGCAAACTTCCTGTGAAAGAAAGTTAAAATGTAAGAATAATGCTACAAACCAATTGATCTCAAAGGACTTATGAAATTGAGAAATAGATGGGAAACTGTGATAAGCATTAGGTCTGAGTTGATTACTGCTAAGCATTAAGTATGGATACTGAAATGCCCATTTTTAAAAAATTCTTTTTTTGGTACATTTTAGGTATACAATACATTTAGTTTTCTCATTGGGAACTTGTACCTTTTACATAATGTATCTTGCTTCTTATTTTTCCCCCATTCCCAGCCCTCCCTTCACCCCCTCCACCCTTCCCTATTTACAAAGACTTTGTTTCCATTTTTTCCATTTCTCATAATTTTTCCTTTCCCTTCTTTCCTTTCCCCTGGCCCTCCCACTTCCCCTGTCCCTTTGGACCTTTTCTTCCTATTTCACATTATCAATTATTCATTTTAATCAATGGTACATAAAATGCCCATTTTCTTAACTTACTTTTGACTCTAGGTGACAGGATTTGTTATCTGGTACTCCAAGCCGTGAAATAGCTGCATATCTAAAACGAGGTCTATTCACTTCACTAAACTTTGGAATACCTTTAGAAGTTTTACACACTTTCCTCAATTCAAGAAAAGGTCTTCCTCTGATCCATTAGTCTCTTTTTTTACAGCATTATATTTAGGTTATATTTATCTCATGAGAAATGAAAGGAAGATTATGAAAACATAACTTCAGTGTCTTCAAAATTGTTTTGAGGGGATTAAACTGTATGTCATAGTATAGTGTATTGAACTTTGCATAGAAGTTTATGTACTAACATAGAAATTAAGATTATAGTAACTACTTACTATGCAGGCACGTAAATCAATATCCATCTTTCAGAAGGCACTATATATATTTATATATTACATATATATGATATATGTAATACATATTTATATATATGAAATGAAGGCACTATACATATATATGTTTATGTATATTAATGGTTTTCTTAAAAATAATTATATATTTATTATAGTAAGAACATAACATGAGATTTACTCCTTTAATACACTTTAAAGTATATAATAAATATTTGTATCTGATGATTAGTAACTCCAAGTATCCTGTCCTCTTGCCCTTGATAGCCACCATTCTGCTTTCCACTTCTACATTGTGGCTATTTTATATATCATATGTGTAGAAGCTCTTTTGATATGAAAATTAAGGTCAGCTTCTCTGCTTATGTCATAAAAGGAGCTCATTATTTTGATTTTTATATGCATTTGGTATAATAACAATGGAATGAGAAAATAAAATGGAAAATTATTGAAATTCCTTCAAATTTGTATCTCTCCAGAATGGTAAAGTATGCCTTCATTTAAGTAATTAAACATTCTCTGGTTGCCTGCTCCATATTTTCATTTTGTAATATTTCTATGCGAGGCATTAAAGATAAGAATGACTGCCTTAGTTACTAAAAACTACGCCTAATTGTTATCATATCCTAAAATTATGACAGTACTTTTACTTTCTTTTGCCTCCAAAACTGAAGGAAAGCGCAGTCAAACTTTGACCTGCCTGGCTTGTTTCCTATAATGCCCCTTATTCCTTAGGTTCCTAGAGATTTTATAATCCCTTCCCTCCCCTCCTTAGCTACCAACATCTGCTCTCAGAATGAGACTGAAATATACCACATTCTGAAATGTTTGTTCAAACATTTGTGTTATTCTTCTCAGAGATATTTGTATTTTATGAATTTCAATTTAATCACGGAATGAAGCTATCACAGTGGCATCATGATGGATGAGACATTATTTTGAAGAAATAATGGTTTTCCTAGTGCTTCAGAAATAGCAGTATGTTCAGACATTATGCCTATTTCTAAAGTGAATGTTTCATAGTATCCACAAAACTTTTTCATGAGAAAAGCCTGAGGGAGGTGAAGAAGTAAAGGTTGAAAAAATGCTCAGTGATTGTGACAGAAGCACATATAAGAGAATTGTAACACAATGGGAGGCATAGGTTTTTTTTTTTTTTTTATCCTCAGAACATTTCCCTTCTGCATAAATATTAAGAACAGTACATCAGTGCAATTTAAAATTGTCAATTTACATCATTTGTATGTCTGCTGCAATATATTTTATTGCAAAGAACAAACTTTTGTTTTTCACTTACTTAAAATAGGGTTTGAATAAAATTTTCTCAACAGTATTACTATTAAAACCAAAATTTATTTTTGCAGAAGGTCATTGCATTCTTATGATTTTAGAGAAAGTCTAGCAAATCTAAAATTTTTTTGCTCTTATATGATTTACAGAACTCTGCAGAAATTGCACATCTGGCTCTTTGCCTGTGCACCTGATGTTATCTCAGGAGAAATTATATAAATTAAAGACAGATACAGAAAGGGTATTTTTAAATCCAAAAGAACAGAACAAATAAATATACAAGTCAGCAAAAGAAGGAAAGATAACAAGCATCAGCAGTCTTAAAATAGAAAATGAACAAAACTAAACAATATAAAACAAATAATTGAAAATGTATATATTAATAAATAAAACATATAAAATAAAATTTGAAAATATATTGTATAGGCCCAAAAGAATATTAAAATTATTTTCCTTTTTTTCTTCCATAAGTGAGATTTTGATCATACTTAAACAGTTTTATGTAGAATTGAAAATTATTATATATTTAATAGATCATAATTCTATAAATTATTTTTCATATATCTATGTATTCCACTTATGTCATTCCCCAGTTTCCTGTCACTTGATCATTCCTTTAATCTTTTGAAATTAAAGTTGAAATTATTATTTTACTGTGAGAGTCATACCTTCTTGTTCACTAGGTTGTATACTGCTCAATGATCAAAGTTAACTTGTACAAGACGGATTCCTTTTAAAGTAGTCTTCTATGACTTTTGAAGGTTCCAGGTAGCTCTAGAGATATGGAGGAACCAGTATTCAAAATGAATGACCCTTCATGTCAGAGAGATGCAGTCTGAATCTTGGATGTCATCACTTGGTCACACCAGGAGAAATACAAATAAATTCTGAGGTTAGAGAATCAAGCTAGAGGCTAATATCTGGCCATATGATGTTCTTTTTAAATCCCAATGCCCATCATGCCAGGGAGCATAGTGTTCCCTATTATGCGGCCTTGGACCTGAATCCAAAAAAAGAGAAATTCAAAATGTATCCTATTTGTTGTGGGCATAACTACCACAAAAATATCTATTGAATTAATGAAAAATATTAGTACTTATCTTAACTCAATAACAAACTGCCTAATCAGCACTGTAAAAAGTATAATGCCAGCTGTTCTTGGATTCTTACTTTCGTGAAACTTTTTTTCTTATAAAAATTATCTTATAAGCTAGTTTTCTATTTTTTGAAGCATGATAGGTGTTTTAACTAAACTAATATATTTAACCAAATTACAATACTTTGCCCACTGTTCAGTTTGTTTTCCAATGTACTGCCCATTCTGCACTTCCCAACTGATATTTCCAATGTACATATTAATAAATTAACATAGGCAAGGGGGCATTTAATTAATAGCAAAATATAGAAAGTACACATAGTTACTAGAAGATGATGAAGTTAAGACAAAGAAGAAATGTAGGACAATGTCATTTATAAAAAATCTGTAGAGAAATAAAATGCCATTATAAAATTATATCAAATTATAGAACAATGTCATTTATAAAAAAATCTGTAGAGAAATACTGTATAAAGTAAAAAAAGTAACTTAACAAATAATTTGAAGGTAAGCTATTATGAAGGTGAATTTGTGTCCAGAACACCTGACTTTAAATGTTGGCTAATATATGAACATAATGAAACAAAGTAATAGACTGAAGATGATGATGATTAACTCTGAACAATAGTGAAAAAATAAACCTTTAGTAAAATTCAACATCCATTAATGATTTTTAAATGCTTAATAAAGTAAAAACTAATGTGTATTTTCTTATTCTGAATTTATATCCTAGTCATAAAGTCATCATTTTGCTTAAGGGAAATTTTACAGGTATATTCAACAAAATCAGAAAAAAAAAATCTACTCTTGCTACCACTATTCATCATTTTACTGCAGGATTTTGTCAAAAATGAGGCCATAAAGATTAAGTAAAGCTGTAAGAATAAAACAAGAAAATCCAAGGATACATATCTCCCTTGAAGTTGCCCTAGATTGCATTCCTCGGGAATTAGCTACAAGTGAAAAAGTTTGCACTTAGGACATTATGGGGGAATGCTTTGGGAGTTAACACTTGTTAGAAGTTTAAGGAAAGAATGTGGGTTTAACCCACATCCACATTATTTTAAGTGCAATTTCTCCTTTTGGATGAAAAACAATTCCAAGAACAAGACAGCTCTGAGGAATCATCTTTCAACACTCTCAGTAGCTGGATTAGTGAATCTGAACAGGAAAATCTGAGAGCCATGCTACTACACCCACTACACAGTTTATATACTAGTGCACTTGGAAAAGACAAGAAAAATGAAATTGTTCTCAAATAAAGTAAGGATAATATTCAGTTTCCACCATAATAGAACAAAATCAAATTGCACTGGGATGCCATTTCTTCCCTGTTAAAATGGCAAAAATATATCCTTGATAAAATATCCACAAGCACTGCTAGTGAGAATGTAGACTGGTACAGTCATTATAAAGGGAGAATTTGGCAGTATGTAAAAACAATTACATGTGTATGTGTTTTACCTAATTCCTTCTAGGATTCTAGCTTATATAAAAATTCATATGCAGAAATTTATTAAATTAGATATTATTTGCAGATATAAAATATCAAAAATATGAAAGTAAAGGGTTAGGGGAAGCAAGAAGAATTAAGATGTGAGACATATATTTACCAACTCGTAATGAAAAAATTCATTATGTAATGATGTGCATTGATTTTTAAAAAGTGCAAAGCTTACCCCTACTTTTCAAATATTTATGTACAAGAACGGAATATAAAAATATATATAGTATAACAATATAATATAAAAATACACTGTAACTTATTATTTTGCAAGAAGAAATAGGAATTTTAGATTATAAAATAAAAGAAATTAGGGAGATAGAAATGAGGTTGAAGAGACCAAGAAAGTATCTATTAAGCATATCTTTTTTATTGTGAAGTTGATTTTTGAAACCATGTAATAGTTTACAAGAAAAATGGGATGAAGAGTAAAATCTTTATCTTAGAATAGAAAAGGAAAAATGACTATGTGTCTCATGATTAAAGAAGAACTAATCAAAGTAACTTTCTTTGTATATTTGGTCCATAGAGAAGAGAAAAGACTAAAAATACTAATTAGTATTAAATTCTAGTTAGTATTTTAATTTTTCTCATGGTATCATCTTACTCTTGAAACTACATTCTGTACATTAAAAGAATGAGACACTAAACAAAACCTGATACCCACAGTTTTCAGTATTTGAAAAGTGAAATTATAAAGAAACAAAAAGTCCCATGTATATTACATTGAAATTGCAAGGATCAATTTGGCAGGAAGATATATTCTAGCTCAGAATGCTGAAAGGGGCTAGAAGTGGAAATGAGAACATATAGGATTGAGTTACTGGCTTCTAAATACCATTCCCACTAAAGGAACCATAACTCTTTGAGGGAAAAAATAGTTGATACGAGTCCTGAGATGAGGAAAATTCAAGAGAAGACTGGAAAGTACTAGAAAGTAATTTAATGCTTAAAGAATGATTTAAACATGTTAAAAATACAGAGGTTTCCTTCAAGGGGGCTTGAACTGGTCAATTCTAGGATAATTTGAACATAAAAATACACTGGTATTATTTACTTATTACTACTCTGTTAGTAGTATATTTTAGTTCAAAGATTATAACCAAATAACAAAAACCTATGAAGTCACACATTTATAAATATAGAACAAGAGAAAAATTTTCCATACAATTCCATTCAAAAATGTGCAGAAAATCAAGAAGTGATGCATCATATTATTAATCGATTTAGACATATTCATCAGTGGATGCTAAAGTCTCTGAAATCAAAGTTTTGTGAGAAGTAATATATTTTATAGATCTCATAATATGTCCACAAAATAATTACATAACATAAAATAGCAATTTTATAGAGAAAAATAGCAATTTTATAGAGAAGAAAAGTGCCAGAATCCATCATAAAATTGTGATCCAAGTTAACTTCCTCTGTAATATGAAATACAGCAATAATGACTATAAAATGACAAGTTTTATTATGTGAAATTAAACCAGCAAAGACAAAAATCCATGTCAGTAACATTATTTTAACACTTGTTTGCAAAGTAATACTTCAAGGACATTTGTTGCTTCATTCGATATACAAATAACATTATATAGTAGCTATGGATTTTCTGTTGTCTCATTAAATGGCAGTATAGATGAAAACCAAGGACAAGAGAGGAAATAAGGCCACACTTCTTCCATTGATAACTAATCCAGTTCTGCTGTAATAACCATAATCCATTCATGATGGCTCCACATCTTAATATTATTTCAATGGGAAAATCCATCATGAATTTTGGAAGAGATATTCAAATATTAACACAAAAATATATATATATATATGCAATGTATATGTATATGATGTATATGGTATCTTTATAGATTACTTTACAACTTTAGTTATAGAAATACAAATAGTTCCTATTCAATAAATATATCAATGCAAAATAAGTTTTTAAGAAGAATAAATATTTTTATACACTTTAAATTTCTAGAGGGAAATTAGCCTTCCATAACCTGAAGAACCTGTGCCTTACACAATCAATAATACCCTCACTCTTTTCAAAAGTGGCACAAAATAAAACAGAAATTAAGAAAACCATATGGTTCCATTAGGGAAACTCTACCATAATGAATATAATGAAGGAATGATTCATTATGCAAATGGTGAGAAAAGCAATGGAACAAAGGTTTGAGAGGGAGCTACTCCTTAACTAGCTTTTTGGAGGCTAGAAATGGGTAGCTGCTAGTAGAATGCGAGAACAGCAGGGTCAGAAATCTAAGGAGTTCTATTGCCTCTCCATGTTTAGTCTGTAGCCATTGTTGGTCAGCTGTAAAAATATTTAGAATGAAGAATTAACCACAGAACAAGAAAAAGAAGACAAATGAAGTCTACCTTTTTTTCCCCCATTAACTTTATTGGTACATTTTAGGTATAAAATACAGTTACATTCATCATTGGGATCTTGTGCCATTACATGAGTCTCTTGGTTCTTATTGTTTTTCCCCTTCCCTTGCGCTCCCCTCCCTATTTGCAAAGACTGTG